>CM035159.1:12921353-13321353 GCA_020205615.1 Panax quinquefolius
TAATTTTCTCTTTATAGCTTCTCTCTATAATTTCTCTCTCTAGAGTTTCAATGAATTAAATGAAAATAATGAAGGAATGAGCTTCTATTTATAGGAAAATGGAATGCATAAGTAATTAATCCATGAACGGTCCAGATTGATTTACTTTAATCTGACGGTCCATATTTAAAGAAAAATCTTTTAAATAAAATATAATATATTCTATTTATATAAAAACATTTTACTATGCAAACACTATGCAATACTATGCAAAAACACTATGCAAAAACACTATACAACACTATGCATAATAAAATATAATATATTCTATTTATAGAATAACTTTAAAAAAGTATTCTATTTTATATAAAAGATGTTTCGCTTTTATTACGTTAATAATACTGAATAAAACAAAGCGCCATTATCGTTATAATAATTCATATTATTAATCGACAATAATGGAATCAAACCGAGTGACTTCTCACATAAGCATCAATAATCAATACCGCAGTGTACTACTTATGCAACCACACGTATCATTCGTACTTTTTACTACCGAAGTAGTTCAACAAAAGATCAATCAGTAAAACTTCCGCCGTTATTTTAATAAAATATTTTTGTCGCTTTTCTCAATCCGATAATAATTTTGCTAGGGTCCACCAATGATTGAGTAGTTATGCGAATATTCCCTGCTAAACCGAATATTTCCCAATTAATCGAATATAATATAACCACTTGCATACTTTGCAAAATTTATAAATACTACCCACAACTATAATATTATCTCAAATTCACACCATAATATTAAAAATTATTTCAACCAAATTTAAATCTTTATTAATAAAATGCAGGGTCTCACAATCTCCCTCCTTATGGAATTTCGCCCTCGAAATTAGGGTACGTACTGTATGATAAAGAGATGAGGATACCTTGAATACCTTTATCGTTTAAAAATATTAAATTCATCTTTGAAATCATGCAAAGCTATTCATTAACAATTCATCTTTTGCACTACAAAGCAAAAGATATACAACCAGAAAACCAATAATGCTAAGACGCAGCGACAATAGTATCACGACCACGAATTATCCATGCACCACCGCCAAGGATATTCGTGTTTTCAATCTGATTATGATTATACCTAAAATCCCTGGTCATAATCATACCAAGTCCATCTATGCACGTAAGCCATGTATGACTTTGAACGCATCCATGAATTAATATTTCATTCTTTGAGACTCACTTCAATAATTAATCCACATCATCGAATCATCCCCGCACTACAGGGCCAAGGATATTCATTAGTATCACGACCACAAATTATCCATGCACTTCTGACCAAAGATAATTGTGTTTTTCAATTACTGGTTATGATTATACCGAACAATCCTCAGTCATAATCATACCAAGTCCATCTATGCACGTAAGCCACGAGATGACTTTGAACACATCCATGAATTAATATTTCATTCTTTGAGACTCACTTCAATAATTAATCCACATCATCGAATCATCCCCGCACTACGGGCCAAGGATATTCATTAAGTATCGCGACCACAAATTATCCATGCACTACTACCAAAGATAATTGTGTATTCATTAGTATCACGACCACAAATTATCCATGCACTACGGCCAAAGATAATTGTGTTTTTTCAATTACTGCATGATTATACCGAACAATCCTCAATCATAATCATACCAAGTCCATCTATGCACGTAAGCCACGATGACTTTGAACACATCCATGAATTAATATTTCATTGTTTGAGACTCATTTCAATAATTAATCCACATCATCGAATCATCCCCGCACTACAAAGCCCAAGGATATTCATTAGTATCACGACCACAAATTATCCATGCACTACGGACAAAGATAATTGTGTTTTCAATTATGTGTTATGATTATGCCGAACAATCCCTGGTCATAATCATACCAAGTCCATCTATGCACGTAAGCCACAGATGACTTTGAACACATCCATGAATTAATATTTCATTCTTAGACTCAGCTCAATAATTAATCCACATCATCGAATCATCCCTGCACTACAGGCCAAGGATATTCATTAAGATCACGACCACAAATTATCCATGCACTACTACCAAAGATAATTGTGTATTCATTAAGTATCACGACCACAAATTATCCATGCACTACGACCAAAGATAATTGTGTATTCATTTACTGATTATGATTATACCAATAATCCGTGGTCATAATCATACCAAGTCCATCTATGCACTACGAAGCCACAGATGACTTTCAACATAATATAAACACGAGGATAATGATATAAAGAATCAATCAAATGAGATAAAGGATAAATATTAAACATTTATAATATAATTTATCCAGATTCAAGAATATCCCCATGTTATCAATCATTTAATAATCTCATAATCTAATAACATTAATATTATAACAATATTTTAATCACTTTTAAATTTATAAACAATTTATCTTAATTGTTTACACTTTACCATATAATGCATTTAATCATTCAAAATGTCATACTCATAAGATATCATCACCAATTATCAAATCTCTCAAAAAATATGCATATACTCTATATAGGATTCTCTGGCCATAAAATCCTATTTTCAACTTTGTTACTTCACATAACATATTTAACTCATATGTTCAGTAATTAAACTATTTTCATGAAAATACCAAATCAGCCCCAAAAATATTTCTTTTCTGGGATTTAGCATAATATAGTCCCATAATGAAAATATATTTTCTCGAATTTTTAAAATTCATTTACTATTTTTAAAAATCAATTTCCACTTAATTCCTTAAGAAATTAGCTACCTCAAGTTTAACTCCAAAATTCCCAAATCTTGGCAGGACCTTACACATGTTAACGTGAGCTTCCAGTTTAAATTTCATGGTCATCGGAGTTATAGAACTCCTTATATAGCGTTTTTAAATCGGAAAAACCTAAATATTGAAATAGTCATAACTTGCTCATTTTAAGTCGAAATGAGCTCATTTTTGGACAGGAGGTACTTTATACCATATATTTTCATGTCCCAAAAGGCCAGAATTTTTCTCATAATTTAAATGGCCGAAACAGCCTCTCTTAAAGTTTACAAGCGAGAGCATTTTCGAAATTTACAGCTTTGGCCTCCTTTGCTAAAATCAGTCCACACAAAAATCTACAACACCTTTTCCAGTAATTCCACTTGGATTAGTTAGGTAACTCATAGATCTAACTCTAGGACTTGACCACACTCAAAAATTCAAAATATAATAGGAGATATGGTCAATTGAATTTCATGTTACGCTTTTCACCAAAATCGATTTTCAACTCTTTGTGATTTCTAAGAAACTTTCATGTTTTCACATAATAACCAACATAACTCATCATAAAACTTACTAATACTTCATATACCCATGATTTTTATTAGTTCTATACTTTTATTATGACTTTCATCATAATCCACGTAAATGATCCTTTTAGTTGAAGAAATATTTGAGGGTTTAAGAAATGGGTTTTTTATCTTTGGGGTCAATACAAAATTCGATTTCACGCTCTAAGTAGGCTAAGAAGTCTTCAAGAATACGCCAGAAATTTATTAATAATAGAAATATCATTCAAAACCGTGACTTCTCATCCAAGACTTGGATAGTATGTCACATTGATACTAACTGTGACTTTCATCCCTTAACCTAGATAAGACCTCACAATGATACCTATCAACTTGCCATCTTCAAATCCACGATGTCGCCTACAGAAAAAGTCCGCTTTCGGTGCATTCCACACAAGGAAGTCAACAACGAAAGGATCGGGCTCTTTACTTATGGCTTGATATAACAAATGATTAACTTTAGGATTTGGTTACTTTGAATTAGTATAACAGTTGGTTAGAATATGAAAGCTAACAACCTTACAAAAAAATAATGAGTAGTTAATCAATCGTTTTTAAAAATTACCTAAAAGGCAAGTATTTTCAAAGAGATAAGATCGACAGTAACGTGAAAGTGTTTATTTGAAACAACAAGATTAATAAATGTGGAGGTAACAAAGGTTTCTCCCAACGAAGTTTCAATAGATAAATCAAAGTCTAATTTCTCCTGAGTCAAATTTAAACGTTGAACGCAAGCAAGAGAGAGATAAAAGAATGGGTAGAACCCCAGATCTAATAAGGTATAGACTTCAAGAAGAATTTATAATTAACTAACCCGCACTAACTTCGTTCGGGTTACCCACTTTTTGAGAAGTCACGAAAAACGCTCTTCCCGAAACCACCGATTTTGTTTTTTCATCCAGATCCGCTTTTGTGCCACTATCCCAAATGGAGTTGACTTCACTATACGACAAAATCGAGCTAAATGACCTTCTCTTCTTGAAATTTCCACTTCTATTATCTTTGCCATGATTACCACCAAGTGGTTACCATTCTTAGCATGATAATTTCCCCACGATGGTTATCATTGTTACGATAGCCGTTGCCACCGAGATGATTATTATCGTGTTGTTGGTCGTTACCTTTTGTTTGAATCAATCAACACTCTCATGTGCTTCATTGCTTATCTCAAAGATTTTCGGATGCCATTCTCAAACACCGTCACAAAACCAGGGTTAATTAACATGTCACATATTATCCCTATACACCGAATTCGACCAATTAAATACTAAATAAACTTAGGTAGGTCATACTAGCGAAGGAATTTCCGCTCTCCCCTCCTAGTTCTATTCTCACATCTCACCAGGGATCATATCCTAAGCTCGATACTAACCGTGGCGCCCCCAAAATTAGGTATACATCACCCATCTTGGGTCGCCACTTACATGGTACATAAATTCAAATACAACTTACTAATATAATCGCCAGTGTATAATACGACATAAATCGTGAGTTTGAATACAAATATTGTCTACTAGATATTATACAAACTCAAAAGGAGTCATCATTACAACTATTATCACACTATTTCACCGTAATAGTGAGGACTACTAATGCTATCCTCCTGGACCATTACTTCGTTCCCCAGGCTGTCTCCAAATTTATGTTCTCATTTCAAGAGAATAAAGTTGAAAGAAAGGGTGAGCTCAACTAGCCCAAGAAGAAATATTATGACTAAGATAATGCGAATAAATTATCAATAGTCTTCAACAAAGTTAAACCGATAAAATACAATAGACAACCAGCTTTAATCTGCAGTGAATAAGCAATCCATTACAAGAGTCAAGTAGAGAATAAAGTCTACTATCTTTTAGGTTTTAAAAGGTTTTCATCAATTTTTATCATTGAGACTCAAATTTTAATAAATAAACCACCACATCTAATCATCCCCTGCATCACTAGTCCAAGGATTTTCATCAAATTATCAATGGTCATGACTATACCGAATCACCCCGGTCATAATCATACCAAAAACTATTCATCAACGCATTACAGCCAATCGAGGACTTTTGTCACATCATTTATATCAAGTCGCCATTATACCGAATGATCCTCGGTCATAATCATACTAAGTTCATCTATGCACGTAAGCCAAAGATAACATAATATAACATGAGGATGATGACAATGACATAATAATTCAATAAAACAAGTTCAAGAATTATTTAATCCATGAATTATTAACGCCCAAATTGTCAACATGATACCGCTTTCAGTGAGAGTAAAATTCAAGAATGATCGTAAGAATATTTTCATGAAAAGATATCGGATGAAACGCAAATATCAAGGATATTCTACTAATTTCATGGAGTATAGAAGTCAAAGTTTTAACCAACCTGGGTATAATAAAGAATGGAATAACAAAAGAAATCACCACGCATGCGGTGATTGCATGTATACAGCGTGTGTTATTCCAATGTAATAATAATAACGGAACCAGTCGTCGTGAAATTCACACCCGGCTGTGATGTTCCAATGTAATAATAAAGATGGAACTGGATCCGATTGTAAAACACACGATAGGATATTCCAATGTAATGATAAAGATTTTAACCAGTCCTTAAAAAAAACACACGCATGTGATGTTCCAATGTATTAATAATAAAGATTTTAACCAGTCCGGTGTAAAACACATGCATGTGATGTTCCAAATGTAATAATAGAAGAATGTCACCAAGTATAGGGTAAACCACAGATACAAAAGTTATTCCAATGTAATAATAAGCAATGGAATAACATAAGGATTTCACCAAGTATAGGGTATCTTGCAGTGATACGAGTTATGTATAGGGTATGCCACTTTTACAAAAGTTATTCCAACAAAATAATAATGAATGGAATAATGTAAGTTCTCTTCAAGAAGAAAGAATAACACCCTCATCAGTAAAACAACCTAATATAGAAATAGTGAAGTAGCAGAATACTCTTCTTCTTTCTATAATTTTCTCTTTATAGCTTCTCTCTATAATTTCTCTCTAGAGTTTCAATGAATTAAATAAGAAAATAATGAAGGAATGAGCTTCTATTTATAGGAAAATGGAATGCATAAGTAACTAATCCATGAACTATCTGATTGATTTACTTTTTAATCTGACGGTCCATATTTAAAGAAAAATCTTTTAAATAAAATATAATATATTCTATTTATATAAAAACATTTTACTATGCAAACACTATGCAATACTATGCAAAACACTATGCAAAACACTATGCAACATTATGCATAATAAAATATAATATATTCTATTTATGTAATAACTTTAATAAAGTATTCTATTTTATATAAAAGATGTTTCGCTTTTATTACGTTAATAATACTGAATAAAACAAAGCGTCATTATCGTTATAATAATTCATATTATTAATCGACAATAATGGAATCAAACCGAGTGACTTCTCACATAAGCATCAATAATCAATACCGTGTAGCTACTATGCAACCACACGACATCGTCGTACTTTTACTACCGAGTAGTTCAACAAGATCAACCAGAAAACTTCCGCCGTTATTTTAATAAAATATTTTTGTCGCTTTCTCAATCCGACAATAATTACATTGTAGGGTCCACCAATGATTGAGCTGTTATACGAATATTCCCGCTAAACCGAATATTCCCCACTAATCGAATATAATATAACCACTTGCATACTTTGCAAAATTTATAAATACTACCCACAACTATAATATTATCTCAAATTCACACCATAATATTAAAAATTATTTCACCAAATTTAAATCTTTATTAATAAAATCTGGGTCTCTCACACCTTCCCCTATTTCTTGCGTCTCTCGCCGCTTTTTCATTAAATGGTGGGAAAAATTCTGTTGATAGAATAGTTGGCCAAGTTCGGAAAGAATTTCCGCCTTCTCTCTCTCGACTCCTCCAGCTTAACACCCCTTCACCACTACTACTACTGCTGCCACAGATCCCCAATCGTCGACCAAGAAAAAACCGATAAATCAAAAGAAAAATCATTGTTCCTCCCGATTCGATGAAGTTACTAATGTTTCCGATTACTCTAATTCTCAATTAAAAGGCGTCTTGTAGATGCTATTCATTCGAGACTTGATCGATTATATGAAGAGTCCGACAAGGCTTCTTCTCAAATCCAAAAATTCTAGTCAAGAGCTTGGAGATTTAAGGTAATTGTGATCCTTACGGCAGACAATTGGTCTTCAAGATGCTCAAGATCCATTTTCATTCCTCACAGAATCAATCAAAGTGTGATGTGACATCTCGCACTCGCTGCCCAGAGCCATCACCACTTTTTAGTCACCAAAGACCGCTTTCTTGATCCTAGTCGTGAATCTTCTTCTTCAAAGAAGAATCATTCAAACATCCGCCCCCATGGTAATTAGTCCAAAGAATTATTCAAGCATCCGCCCCACGGCCGCATTAGTCAAAGAAGACGCCCGCTTTTCACCGAAAAGCGATTCTTTTACAACAGCTTCTTATTGCAATTTTTCGTACATATAGTGACTTCATTTTCACTATCGTAATCATCGTTAGATGTATTATTACTAGAAGATTCGAATGTCGAAGCTTCTTCATCACTACCACCGTTATTTTCAATTCTCATTAATTCTAATAACTGCTACGTATCTTCTATTTGAAATATTTAATTGAGTTAATTTTTGTTTAACTCTACATTCACTTTTATAATGTCAGAAGCTTCTTCATCACTACCACTCAAGTATTTTCAATTCTCATTAATTCTAATAACCTTACAGTATCTTCTACTGAAATATTTAATTGAGTTAATTTTTGTTTAACTCTACATTCACTTTTATAATGTCCTTTCTCTTCCACAATTGTGATGCAGAATAATTTTACTTTTATCATATTTCTTTGATTTTTATATGATTTTTTCTTAGATGACTTGGGTTTATTGTAATAAGTATCTTGATTATTATTCTTTTTATCATGATTATATCTCTTCTTCACGATGCTTATGACTTTTATGTGACTCAATATGTTTATTTTATGCCGTGCTTTCTTCTAGAGGGAGCAATCAAGGTAATCCATACTTGTTCACAAAATGTTCCTAACTCGTATTTAGCTTTATTTTTATCTTTTCTGGCTTGTTTAGCTAGCTTAAAGTCAATACACATTTTTAATCCGATTTTTTGAATATAACTAATAATATCACCATAAGTCAAATTATCATAATCTATATATCCTAAATTTTTACTTAATTCTTCTCTAACCTTGTGTGAGCAAATAAAGACGGTAAACCATTAACAAATTTCTCTTTCCAAATGGTTTGTTATCGCTATTTCTCATCATAACTCGAAGTAAATACATCTTTGTACCATCTAAAATCACTTAGAGTGGGACATGTAAGATTACTTAATTGATCATGGATTCTTTCAAAGTGATATTACTAGAGTTCCAACAAAATGTTTAATTATAGTAAATATTAAAGTATTAACTCCATCAGAAGACCAATACCAAAGATCTTCATCAAAGATGGGATTGCCTTCATTATCTCTTTGGATAGCATGAACTATGGAACATCTAATGTCTTCTGTGAGATGTTTTTCTCACCAAGACCTGAGAATGCCAGTAAAACCACTAGCTATTAATTCAACTATATCTGATTGAGATAAAGAGTTGAATTTGGTAATATAGCTGTTGGCTACCATAGACATATGATTAAGTTTAATAAGAATTTCTTGTTCACCAAATCCATCTATATTCCATTCATAAATCTTATTAGAGGACACAGAGAACTGTTTATCTAGATTTCTCTCTTCGAACTGTAGATCCGAAGGAGTTGGTCTAGAGTACCAATTTCTGGTAATACTTGTTAAGGTTTGAAATGGATGAGTGATTAGAGTGATCCGAAGAACTTTCGTTATCATCATCATCTGTTTCAACATGATCGATAACAGCAATGGTTCCACTTGGACCTGGTTCTGTTTTAAGTTTTTTAAATAACTTTTCAATAGATTGGATCAATTCACTTTCTTTATTAGGTAGACTTAGATTATATCTGTTTTCTGGTAATTTAATTAAAGGTTGTTCAAGTTTTGAATCAGGTTTTTTAATAATTCCTTCTTCAAATTTTTTCTTCAATCCTATCTAGTCAAGCTTTTCCTACATTGCTAGATATTGATTACTAAAGTTTAATTGTTCAATTAATTTTTATTATCATTAGTTCCGTCCGTGAATCTTGAAGGACTAGCGATAATCAAGTGTTTTAACTAGAATTAGAACTGCTCTCTAAAGGGGGGATGACCGGACGATACATTAGATCTATCTTCTTTAATCCATTGAGTTTTACTAATAACATTACATTTACTTTGGTAATCGATCATACCAAATAGTAGAATGTGATGTTAATTTCTTCATTTTAATAAATCTTTTCCATCTATTAACTATCTTATCTCTTTCCTTTTCTATGGGGTGAGTAGATCCGAATAGATGTCTCTTTTCTTTGTTAAATTTTGAATTAAAATCCTTTACTAAGTTATCCCAATCTAAAACGAAATTCTTTTTAATGACTCTTAATTGATTATTAATTCGGGCATTAAAATCGATCGTAGGATATAATTGAGGATGCTTTGGAGAAGAAGAATCTTCATCTTCATCTTCAATTCAGGTATCATTCTCGAGTATAAGCAAGGATGACTAACTTGTCCTTGATTAAGGATACCTTTAAGTTTGATATCTCTAACAGAAGGATTACTAAGGACTTCAATTATCTCTTCTAGTGTGGATAATCAAGGAGTCAAGAACCGGAAATGTCTTCAATGATAACCGGGTTCTAAATGCGTTCAAAAGTAATTTTAATTCGTCGTAAAAAGCTGTTGAATGTTTTCAATATTTAACAAATTGTTAACTATGGGCTGCTGTGGCAATTCATTGGGTAAAGTCCATTGATTAGGTAAAGTAATATCCTTAAAAAAGAATTGTTCTTGGGATCTGGATATTAGCATCACTAGTTGAACTTTGAATTAAAACTGTTTGATCTTTTGGGCTTTTATTAAGAGCATGAACATTTAAATTTGATTTCATTGTTTTATAGTAAATTCTGTAAATCAAAGCAATGGGTTGAGATCCTTCAATCATTTGAGTAATCTCTCCATCAGTTTTAATATTTAATGATAAGGCTTTGAATAAGTTTTGACCACTAAGACTCAAGGTGAAATCAGGAAAGCAATTGAAATGGATAGGTCCATTATGCAAACTTGCTTCCATGGCACCAATAATATCTTTGGGATAATAACTCAAAAATCTAGCATCTCTAAGGCGGTAGATAGATGAATTAATTCCTTTTACTCGAGAGAGGTTTGATCGCAACTTGAACAAGACCTATGTGAATAAAATTGTAACCCTTCTTTCGTGTTTTTAATAACTTCCTGCGATAAAAGACTACAATTTTCGTATTCTTTGTTAATTGCATAAACTCTTTCAACTGTTTTGACATTATAGTCAGTTTTGAACTTATCGGAAAAGGTTGACTGATAAATATCTTTAGGGGATACTCTAGGTATGTTCCAATTGTGTAAAACTTGATTAATGTTTTCATAACTATGTTCTTCTTGGTTAACTATGTCCGGGACAGGAGGCAAAGTTGACGTGTTACTAACTGAAGAGCTGGATCTGAATAACCTACTCATCTTGACTGTTTCAAAATAAAATCTTGCTCAAGGTCCATACATGCATACCCCGTTTACCCAAAGTAGACTCATACCTATGTTCTATAACCCGACACTGCTCACACCCTGGAGACTTACAAAGGTTAAACACGAACTAGGTGGACTACATGTAAGTAAGGTGACTTCAGACCTTTGATGAAGAAGATGATTTTGAAAAAGTAAAGAGAAGTTTGATACAAAGATCTACTAATTCAGCTACCAACAACAACAAAATTTCAGGTGCTTGGTACAGTCCCCAAGCCCTACTCCTCAGTTCTCTCTAGTCAGCCCAAACCCTTCGATATTTTCGCTAGTCAAACCCCTGCTACTTCAACAAAATCTAGTCTTCAAATGTCTGACTATCGTCAAATATTCGATCAACACTTATTTCATATCGAGTTACAAATGAAACCTAAAAATGACCCAATTCAGTTAGCTGCCCAGTATTTTCCTACTGGATGGCATTTTCTTCCTTTAGCTCCTTATAAATCCTTAGTGTATTATAGGGACATTCTTATTGAAACAGAGTCAGTCTTTATTAAACTAATTTATGCCAACGATGATAAATCTAAGCTCCTTTATCATTCGCTGTATATTAAGCAAGTTCTCAATCTGTCCGATTGGGGTAGTCATCCTTCCGATCTCAAGTCACTTTCTAATCACACTAGCTCCTTCTGCTATTATGATTATATTGAGGCTTGGCATAAAATTATGCTTCATCAAAATGAAGATCATAGTCATTCGTGGTTTTTTCAGTTTGACCACAAATTCAAGAGTCAATTTCCCAAATGGTTTATCCTTTGGTGGACAAGGTACGGTTTGTGCCATGATATATTCCCCAAACCTCTCCTTGCCCAGCTTAGAACATTTTGTCATTATAGTAATTATCATTCAAAATATGAGGAAATTCCAGGTCTTCCTTATATTCTCAGTAGTAAATACAAAATCCCTTGGATTACGAAATGGCAATATATCGCTTCAATTACCCAAGAAGTCACAGATTTCGATCTCCGTCGTCCATAGGAATTAGATCGCCAGACTTACCTTTCCCTATTTCTTGCGTCTCTGCCGCTTTTTTCATTAAATGGTGGGATAAATTTGGTGTTGATAGAATAGTTGGCCAAGTTCAAAAAGAATTTCCGCCTTTCTCCTCTATCGACTCCTCCAGCTTAACACCCTTCAATCACTACTACCTCTGCCGCCACAGATCCCCAATAATCAACCAAGAAACAACCGATAAATCAAAAGAAAAAATCGATTGTTCCTCTCGATTCTCGATGAAGTTACTAATGTTTCCGATTACTCTAATTCTCAATTAAGGCGTCTTGCGAGATGCTATTCATTCGAGACTTGATCGCCATATGAAGAGTCCGACAAGCTTCTCTTCTCAGTCCAAAAATTCTAGTCAAGAGCTTGGAGACGAAGGTAATTGTGATCCTTACGGCACAATTGGTCTTCAAGATGCTCAAGATCCATTTTCATTCCTGCAGTAATCAATCAAAGTGTGATGTGACATCTGCACCTGCTCCGGCAGCCTCAGTCACCAGCCTTAGTCAGCCAGCACCTGCTCCTGCAGACCTCGGTCCACCACCTTTTAGTCACCAAAGACTCATTCCGACAACAGAAGTCAAGAAAGATCTTCGCTTTCAAAGAAGAATCATTCAAACATCTCGCCCCACGGTAGTAATTAGTCCAAAGAATTATTCAAGCATCCGCCCCACGGCCGCATTAGTCAAAGAAGACGCCTGCTTTTCCACCGAAAGTGCAGATTCTTTTACTTTACCTGCACTTTTACTTTAGTAAAATGTTTTTACCAGCTTTTACTTTAGTAAAATGTTTCTTACTTTTACTTTACCCCGCTTATTGTAATAAACAATATCAATAGTTCGCTTTCCTTGTTCTATAAAAGGAATTGAATTCGTTTCGTTAAGGCGCAGACTTAGAAAGACTCAGAGTTCCTTCTCTGATAAATCTTTAGCCTCAACCGCTGATTCAAGCCTACTCAACCCCCTTCATCTAATGTTCTTATTCTAGTAAACTTGATAGCATCAGACTATCTAGAAAGCTTATTATATGGAACTTTTACTCAACCCCCTAGGAGCCACGCGTGTTATTCTTGATGAATTAACAACCGCGTGTTTTTAACTTTTGTTAAATGTTTCTTACATTTACCAATGTAAAAGTAAATGTAAAATATTTCTTACATTTTACTTTTACTTTAGTAAATTACTTTTACTTCAGTTAATGTAATAGTGATTCCTGCGTGAATCAAATAGTAATTTACTTTTCAGTTTTCTATTTAAAGAAACTTAAGTGTTAGAGTTTCTTTAGGCTTAGTTCAGTAAAGCCTCAGAGCTTCTCTCTAAAAGCTCTTCCAGGTCCGCCTCCTTCTCTAGCTAGTTAGTTTGAGGCGAAGCTTTCAAACCGATCTTCTTAGTTAAAGATGAAGAAGAAGTCTTCAATACTTCTCTCTTCCTTAAACATTTAGTCTAGAATTAATGTAATCCTTCCTCAAATGTTTATAAATAAAAGAAAGAGATTACTTTTCCGATTAACCTGGCCATCTTCTTAATCTTTTCTCTTCGCATCTAAAAGTGGAGCAAGAAAAATAAAAGTTTGAAAAAACATTTAAGTAAACAAATCAAACTGTTTTAATCGAAACCACCGATAGCATCAAGAACCAACCGCGTGGCTCGATACCATATATAAAATGCATGATAAGTTTTAAAAGAAAAACTTTAATGTAAGAAAGAAAAGATTAAGAAGATGACGGTGAATCCAGAAAGTAATCTCTTTCTTTTATTTATAAACATTTGAGGAAGGGATTACATTAATTCCTGTACTAAATGTTTAAGGGAAGAGAGAAGTATCAAGACTTCTTCTTCATCTTTAACTAAGAAGATTGAAGTTTAAAGCTTCGCCTCCAACTAACTAAGAGAGAAGGAGAGGACCCCAAGAAGAGCTTTCAGAGAGAGAAGCTCCGAGGCTATATCGATTAAGCTTCTAAAGAAACTCTAACACTGAAGTTTCTTTAAATAGAAAACCGAAAAGTAAATTACTATTTGATTCACGCAGGAATCACTATTACATTAACTGAAGTAAAAGTAATTTACTAAAGTAAAAATAAAACGTAAGAAATGTTTTTTCAAACTTTTATTTTTCCTGCTCCACTTTTAATCGCCCGACCTTCGCCGTAAACCACCCAAGATCGCCTTAAGTCCCGAATAATGCCGTTTGTAAGTCTCAATTGGGAGCAGTGTAAGGCTAAGGGAATCTTTAGATCTACTTTTGTATGTGTTCAAGGCAAGTAAGGCTGAGTCTAAGTGGACCTTCAAGAAAAAGAATTTTGTTTAAACAGCTTAACAAAGAAGTCTTCTATTTAGATCGATTTCATCGATAGATCGTGACCAATCGAGTGATCCTTTATTTCAGATTTCAGTCTGATTTGTTTTTAAACAAATTTTTTTTACAAAATCTAAGAAATTTTGAAGATTTTGACCAATTTTCGGTAGAATTTTTTTTTTCCTCCTTTATAAACCAAATTTTTGGGGGTGAAAGGGTTATTTCATGGATAAAAATTTTAAGGTGGAAATGTATGGGGATGGTGACTCATCTAAGAAGATGATCAATAGCACCTTCCGGCACCTACAGAGAGAGACGATCAAGAACGAAGAAGACGCCAGAGGCATCTTCAACAACCGACAGTGATGGCCAATCCATCATCTCAAATTTTTGCTTTCCGTAAAGCAAAAGTCTTTAACTTTAGTAAATGTAAAAGTAAAAGTAAAAGAATAACTTTTGCTATAAGGCGATCTTAGGTGTTTTTACCACAAGGAAGGTCCAAGGCGATTAAAAAGCGAAAGCAAGAAAATAAAAGTTTGAAAAATATTTAGTAAACAAATCAAATCGCTTATTCTTCGAAACCACCGATAGCATCAAGAACCAACCGTGTGGCTCGATACCATATATACAATGGTGATAAGTTTTAAAAGAAAACTTTAATGTAAGAAAGAAAAGATTAAGAAGATGGCCTATGAATCGGTAAAGTAATCTCTTTCTTTTATTTATAAACATTTGAGGAATGGATTACATTAATTCCTAGACTAAATGTTTAAGGGAAGAGAGAAGTATGAAGACTTCTTCTTCATCTTTAACTAAGAAGATCGGTTTAAAAAGCTTCGCCTCCTGCCAACTAGAGAGAAGGGGAGAGCGGACCTCTAAAGGGCTTTCTAGAGAGAAGCTCCGAGGCTTTTATTGAACTAAGCTTCAAAGAAACTCTAACACTTGAGTTTCTTTAAATAAAAAACTAAAAAGTAAATTACTATTTGATTCACGCAGAATCACTATTACATTAATCAAGTAAAAGTAATTTACTAAAGTAAAAGTAAAACGTAAGAAATATTTTACATTTACTTTTACATTGGTAAATGTAAGAAACATTTAACTAAAGTTAAAAACATTTAACTTAAGTAATAGCAAAAGTTATTCTTTACTTTTACTTTTACATTTACTAAAGTTAAAGACTTTTGCTTTACTTGAAAGCAAAAAGTTTAGACGATGGATGGGCCATCACCGGTTGGCCGATCAAGATGCCTCTGGCGTCTTCCTTTTTTTTTGAAAGGTCCACTTGACTCTAGCCTTACTTTCCTTGAACACATACCCGTAGATCTAAAGATTCCTTTTAGCCTTACAATCGCTCCCAATTGAGACTTACAAAACGGCATTAGTGGGACTTAAGGCGATCTTGGGTGTTTCACTACCAAGGTCGAAGCGATTAAAAGCGGAGCAAGAAAAATAAAAGTTTGAAAAAACATTTAAGTAAACAAATCAGACTGAAATCTGAAACAAAGGATCACTCGATTGGTCCTGATCTATCAGTGAAATCGATCTAAACAGAAGCTTAAGTAATAGCAAAAGTTATTCTTTTACTTTTACTTTTACATTTACTAAAGTTAAAGACTTTTGCTTTACGGAAAGCAAAAGCTGAGATGATGGATGGGCCATCACCTATCGGTTGATCAAGATGCCTCCTGGCCTTCTTTCGCGTTCTTCGGGTCCGTCTCTCAGTAGGTCTTGGGAAGGTGTTTGATGATCATCTTCTCTGATGAGTCACCATCCCCATACAATAGAAGAAAGAAAAGATTAAGAAGATGACCGGTGAATCGGTAAAGTATTCTCTTTCTTTTATTTATAAACATTTGAGGAAGGGATTACATTAATTCCTAGACTAAATGTTTAAGGGAAGAAGAGAGAAGTATTGAAGACTTCTACTTCATCTTTAACTAAGAAGATCAAGTTGAAAGCTTCGCCTCCTGCCAACTAGAGAGAAGGAGAGCGGACCTCTAAGAGCTTTCAGAGAGAGAGAAGCTCGAGGCTTTTCTTCGAATCTAAGCTTCAAAGAAACTCTAACACTGAAGTTTCATTAAATAGAAAACTAAAAAGTAAATTACTATTTGATTCACGCAGAATCACTATTACATTAATCAAGTAAAAGTAATTTACTAAAGTAAAAGTAAAACGTAAGAAATATTTTACATTTACTTTTACATCGGTAAATGTAAGAAACATTTAACTAAAGTTAAAAACATTTAACTTAAGTAATAGCAAAAGTTATTTCTTTTAAAACTTATCGTCATTGTTATATGGTATCGTAGTCACACTTGGTTGGTTCTTGATGCTATCTATCAATGGTTTCAAGAATAAACAGTTTGATTTGTTTACTTAAATGTTTTTTCAAACTTTTATTTTTCTTGCTTCCGCTTTTAATCGCCTCGACCTTCGCCGTGAAACACCCAAGATCGCCTTAAGTCCCGACTAATGTCGTTTGTAAGTCTCAATTGGGAGCAGTGTAAGGCTAAAGGGAATCTTTAGATCTATGGGTATGTGTTCAAGGCAAGTAAGGCTAGAGTCTAAGTGGACCTTCAAGAAAAAGAATTTTTGTTTAAACAGTTAACAAAGAAGTCTTCTGTTTAGATCGATTTCACTGATAGATCAAGACCAATCGAGTGATCCTTTGTTTCAGATTTCAGTCTGATTTGTTTTTAAACAAAATTTTTTTACAAAATCTAAGAAATTTTGAAGATTTTGACCAATTTTCGGTAGAAATTTTTTTTTCCTCCATCTTTATAAACCAAATTTTTGGGGGTGAAAGGGTTATTTCCTGGATAAAAATTTTAAGGTGGAAATGTATGGGGATGGTGACTCATCTGAGAAGATGACTTACGCCCTAGGTAAGTCATTAGATCATCTAATGTTCTTCATCAAACACGCGGTTGTTAATTCAATGTAGCCTCAGAGCTTCTCTCTCTAGAAAGCTCTTCCGAGGTCCTCTCTCCCTTCTCTCTAGTTAGCCGGAGATGAAGCTTTCACCGATCTTCTTAGTTAGAGATGAAGAAGAAGTCTTCAATACTTCCTTCTTCCTTAAACATTTAGTCTAGGAATTAATGTAATCCCTTCCTCAAATGTTTATAAATAAAAGAAAGAGATTACTTTACCGATTCAATTTGGCCATCTTCTTAATCTTTTCTTTCTTCCATTAAAGTTTTATTTTAAAAACTTATCCCATTGTTATATGGTATCGAGCCACACGGTTGGTTCTTGATTCTGTTTCGATGATTTCGATTGTAAATGATTTTGATTTGTTTACTTAAATGTTTCTTCAAACTTTTATTTTTCTTGCTTCTCGCTTTTAATCGCCTCGACCCTTCGCCAGAACCACCCAAGATCGCTTTAAGTCCCGACTAAAAGCCGCTTTAGAAGTCTCAATTGGGAGCATTAAAGGCTAAAGGGAATCTTTTAGATCTACGGGTATGTGTTCAAGGCAAGTAAGGTTAGAGTCAAAGTGGACCTTCAAGAAAAAGAATTTTTGTTTAAACAGTTAACAAATTAAACTTCTGTTTAGATCGATTTCACTGATAGATCAGGACCAATCGAGTGATCCTTTATTTTAGATTTCAGTCTGATTTGTTTTTAAACAAATTTTTTTTACAAAATCTAAGAAATTTTGAAGATTTTGACCAATTTTCGGTAGAAATTTTTTTTCCTCCTTCTTTATAAACCAAATTTTTGGGGGTGAAAGGGTTATTTCCTGGATAAAAATTTTAAGGTGGAAATGTATGGGGATAGTGACTCATCTGAGAAGATGATCAACAGCATCTTCCGGCACCTACAGGAGACGGACCAGTAAATGAAGAAGACGCCAGAGGCATCTTTAGTCAACCGACAGGTGATGGCCCATCCATCATCTCAGCTTTTGCTTTCCGTAAAGCAAAAGTCTTTTACTTTAGTAAAAGTAAAAGTAAAAGAATAACTTTTGCTTACTTAAGTTAAATGTTTTTAACTTTAGTTAAATGTTTCTTACATTTACCAATGTAAAAGTAAATATAAAATGTTTCTTACGTTTTACTTTTACTTCAGTTAATGTAATAGTAATTCCTACGTGAATCAAATAGTAATTTACTTTTCAATTTTTTATTTAAAGAAACTCAAGTGTTAGAGTTTCTTTAGGCTTAATTCAGTATAGCCTCAGAGCTTCTCTCTCTAGAAAGCTCTTCCGAGGTCCTCTCTCCCTTCTCTCTTAGTTAGCCGGAGACGAAGCTTTCAGCTTCGATCTTTTTAGTTAAAGATGAAGAAGAAGTCTTCAATACTTCTCTCTTCCCTTAAACATTTAGTCTAGGATTCACATGTAATCCCTTCCCAAATGTTTATAAATAAAAGAAAGAGATTACTTTACCGATTCACCGGTCATCTTCTTAATCTTTTCTTTCTTCTGTTAAAGTTTTTCTTTTAAAAACTTATCGCCGCTGTTATATGGTATCAGAGCCACATGGTTGGTTCTTGATTCTGTTCGGCGATTTCGATTGTAAACAGTTTGATTTGTTTACTTAAATGTTTCTTCAAACTTTTATTTTTCTTGCTCTGCTTTTAATCGCCCGACCTTCGCCGTAAACCACCCAAGATCGCCTTAAGTCCCGACTAAGACCGTTTGTAAGTCTTAATTGGGAGCAGTGTAAGGCTAAAGGGTATGTAGATCTAAAAGATTCTAAGAACATTAGATGAAGGGGGTTGAGTAGTGTAAGCTTATTCTATGGAACTTTTACTTTTACATTTACTAAAGTTAAAGACTTTTGCTTTACGGAAAGCAAAAGCTGAGAAGATGGATGGGCCATCACCTGTCGGTTGACTGAAGATGCCTCTGGCGTCTTCTTTGTTTACTGGTCCGTCTCCTGTAGGTGCCGGAAGGTGCTGTTGATCATCTTCTCAGATGAGTCACCATCCCCATACATTTCCACCTTGCTCTGATACCATAAGAGGACGAAAGGAACTATTTAAGAATGAGATGAGAAGAACAAGTGAGAAGAACAAGTGCGCATACAAACACAATTACTAAAATAAATTTTATTTATGATACAAAGAAACAAAGATTACAGATGGTTTTAACTTACAAGTTTACTAGAATAAGAACATTAGATGAAGGGGTTGAGTAGGCTTTTGAATCAATGGTTTGAGGCTAAAGATTTATCGTAGAAGGAACTCGAGTCTTTCTAAGTCCGCTTTAACTAAATGAATTCAATTCCTTTTATGTAACAAGGAAAACGAACTATTACAATGTTACTATTACAATAATCGGGTAAAAGTAAAGTAAGAAACATTTTACTAAAGTAAAAGTACAGTAAAACATTTTACTAAAGTAAAGGTACAGTAAAAGTAAAAGAATCGCTTTCGGTGGAAAAGCGTATCGCCTTTCGACTAATGCGCCATGGGGCCGATGCTTAAATAATTGTTGGACTAATTCTACCACGGGGCCGATGTTTGAATGATTGTCACCGAAAGCGAAGATGTCATTTACTAGGCACGGAAGCAAAAGTGTCACGACTAAGGTCAGCGATCGAGGTCACGGAGCAAAAAGTGTATGTCACATCACACTTTCGATTGATTACTGCAGAATGAAAATGGATCTTAAGCATCTTGAAGACCAATCAGCCGTAAGGATCACAATTACCTTCGCCTCCAAGCTCTTGACTAGAATTTTTGATCGAGAAGAAGCCTTGTTTAATTCTTCATGTAATCGATCAAGTCTCAAATGAATAGCATCTACAAGACGCCTTAATTGAGAATTAGAGTAATCGGAAACATTAGTAACTTCATCGTAATCGGGAGGAACAACCGATTTTTCTTTTGATTTATCATTGTTTCTTCGATTGATTTATCGGGGATGCAACTGGCAGAGTCAGTAGTGATCAAGGGTGTTAATCGGAGGAGTCAATAGAGGAGAAGGCGGAAATTCTTTACGAACTTGCCAACTATTCTATCAACACCGAATTTATCCCACCATTTAATGAAAAACTACGAGAGACGCAAGAAATAGGGGAAAGGTAAGTCCGAGCGCGATAATTCCTTCCTATGGACGACGGAGACCGAAATATCGTGACTTCTTGGGTAAATTGAAATGATATATTGCCATTTCGTAATCCAAGGGATTTTGATTTACTACGTAATATAAGAAAAAGCGAATTTCCTCATATTTTGAATGATAATTACTATAATGACAAAATGTTCTAACCGGGCAAGGAGAGGTTTGGGGAATATATCATGGCACAAACTGTACCTTGTCCACCAAAGGATAAACCATTTGGGAAATTGACTCTTGAATTTGTGGTCAAACCGAAAAAACCACGAAATGACTATGATCTTCATTTTGATGAAGCATAATTTTATGCCAAGCCTCAATATAATCATAATAGCAGTAAGGAGCTAGTGTGATTAGAAAATGACTTGAGATCTAAGGATGACTACCCCAATCGGACAGATTGAGAACTTGCTTAATATACAACGAATGATAAAGGAGCTTAGATTTATCATCGTTGGCATAAATTGGTTTAATAAAGACTGACTCTGTTTCAATAAGAATGTCCCTATAATACACTAAGGATTTATAAGGAGCTAAAGGAAGAAAATGCCATCCAGTAGGAAAATACTGGGCAGCTAACTGAATTGGGTCATTTTTAGGTTTCATTTGTAACTCGATATGAAATAAGTGTTGATCGAAGATTTGACGATAGTCAGACATTTGATGACTAGATTTTGTTGAAGTAGCAGGGGTTTGACTAAGCGAAAATATCGAAGGTTTGGGGATTAGAGAATCGAGGAGTAGGGCTTGGGACCGTATTTGTACAAGCACCTGAAATTTATTAATGGGTTTGGGTAATCGGATGAGGAACAACAGCCTTTTTGATTGATTAATCGGACCTACGAAAGGCCATGACCACGAGAAGATGAACCTCCTCGTACACTCATAATCTCAGTAATTGTACTGTGTTAATAAATTCACGAGTGAGAAAATCTGAACCGAGTTGTTACTACCTTTAATGTATTCAATATCGAAATCAAAAATACTTAAAATTGTTTACCATCTAGCTAATGAATGCTTAGGCGACATTTCTCAACATCCTTTTCAAGGATAAATTTTGTTTGACTTGCAATCTATTCTAACTAGAAATTTTGGTTCAATAAATCTCTCCGAAATTTTTTGATACATAAAACTAATGATAAAATTTCCTTTTTAATAAGTCTCAGATTTTAACTGCGTAGGATTCCATGCGCCGTAATGGAAATGAACTATTTGTTTATCGTAAGTAGGAGTTAATTTTTGTTTGAGTATGCCACCGAATCCAATGTCGAGGCATTCGCTTTCAACTATTTTGAAAGTTTAATCGTTTGAAATGCCAAGGCAGGCAAAACCTTAACATATTTTTTAACTTATTGACGACGTATAAGTATGAATGTCACCATGGGGAGGATTACTTTGTGTTACCGAAAGAGAGGCTTACAAATCTTCCCGAGGTCCTTGTAAAACTTGCCAATATAATTGAAATGCGAGCCAAGAAACCTCTCAGAATGAAGTTTTGTCGAAAATCTTATCTGGGAACCGGTCGGCGAATTGAATAGCTCAGTCAATTGGCCGTGTGAGTCCATGATAGAGGATTAATCCGAGAAACCTGACTTTAGTCAGAAACAGAATACATTTGGAAGGAGAAAGAACAAGACCATTGGTTTCAACTGTTCGGAAGAACGAATTTAAATGTTTAATATGTTCTTCAATAGTCTTGGAGAATACAAGGATATCGTCGATGTATACAATGATAAAATGACTGAAAGGATTCAAAATATTATTAAGAATATTCTCAAATTCACTTGGGTGCATTTTGAGTCCAAATGATCAACATTCCATTCAGTAGTGTCCGAATCTGAGTGGTAAATGCGCTTTGTATTTATCATCCGGATGAATAAAGAATTTGCCGTAATCCCGACTTAAGGTCAAATTTACTAAATATTGTGGAGACACTTAACCTACCAAGGAGATCATCCTTGTTGGGCAAAGGGTACCTTATCCATTCTAGTACTTTGTTTAATGGTTTGTAATTAATGACTAACCGAGGACACCTCTTTCTTTCTCGACTTTCAATTATTAACATAGAAAGTCGGGCAAGACCATGGTGACTTGTTGTGTCTAATTAAACCTTTACTAAGAAGATCATTAATTTCTTTTTACATAACTCCATTTGTTCATGACTCATTTGAATAGTCTAGCTTTAGTGGGAATTAAATGTTCTTTAAATTCCTTAGCATAGGGTAACCTAACTATGTGCTTCTTTCTATGCCAAAAGTATTGGGAGAATCGTAACATAAATTTTTTAGTAAATAATCTTTTAATTCTTTTATTTTTTCTTGACTCACATTTTTAAGTTGTTCTTCAACTTGCTGATACTTAACTTCTTCTTTAAGGAAATTTAAATGAGTAACTTTGCAGTTTAACAGATTCAATGATTTAGAAATTGATTCTTCTTGAATAAATTTTGAGATTCTTTTGGTTTGATTAGGAATTTAAATGTAATCTTTTTTCCTAAGTGTTCGCAACTTAAACCTTTATTACTAGTAGTAAATGGGTATAATAAATTCCTAAAATGATTTTGTCAGTAAGATTGCGAACTAAGACAAATGAGGTCTTAAAACACATACTGTCTTGACAAATATGTACATTAGGTAATTTATATTTTATTTCCATCTGACTTCCGTTAGCTGAATTTAGTTTTTCACTAGTTTTCTTATAATATCTTGTGGGGATAATACCTTCTTGAATATAGTTCAAATCTGCACCAGTATCAACTAAGGCAGGGAGCTGTACAGAGAACATTTTATCGATAACTAAATTAATAGAGATATACCATTTTTGAATAGTAATATCTTTAATTCTTTTAAGGGAGAGACCTTGAATAAAGAGGTCAGAATCTTTAGCACCTGATGATTCTGGTTCATCGTGACTTTCATCACTAGAAGAGGAATCATGAACTTGAAGATCTGATTTCTTATCATCAATCTCTTTTCTTAAGTTAGAAATATCTAATTTTAAGTTAGAAATTTCTTTCTTAAGTTTATTAACTTCTTGATTTAATTCAGGGAGGGTAATTTCTTTTACCGGAGATTTAAATCTTTCAAGAGTTTTGTTGAGACTGAAAATTGGTTTTTCTTTGGCTTTAAGAACTTTTAATTGCTTTAAATACTGAGTTTTTAATTCAGGGTCTGTAATTTTACTAATTAGATCAACTAATAAAGAACTTTCTTCTTCTTCTTTCGTAATTACATTGATTCTTTTACAACAGTTCTTATTGCAATTTTCTGTACATATAGTGACTTCATTTTCACTATCAGAATCATCGTTAGATGTATTATTACTAGAAGATTCTGGAATGTCAGAAGCTTCTTCATCACTACCACTATTATTTTCAATTCTCATTAATTCTAATAACTGTTCTGTATCTTCGGCTAAAATATTTAATTGAGTTAATTTTTGTTTAACTCTACATTCACTTTTATAATGTCCTTTCTGCCCACAATTGTGACAGACAATTTTACTTTTATCATATTTCTTTGATTTTTTATATGATTTTTTCTTAGATGACTTGGGTTTATTGTAATAAGTATCTTGATTATTATTCTTTTTATCATGATTATATCTCTTCTTACGACGCTTATGACTTTTATGGACTCAATATGTTTATTTTATGTCTCAGCTTTTCTTACAGAGGAGCAATCGGTAATCCATCTTGCTCACAAAATGTTCCTAACTCAGTATTTAGCTTTATTTTTATCTTTTCCGCTTTGTTTAGCTAACTTAAAGTCAATACACATTTTAATCCGATTTTTGAATATAACTAATAATATCACCATAAGTCAAATTATCATAATCTATATATCCTAAATTTTTACTTAATTCTTCTAACCTTGTGAGCAAATAAAGACGGTAAACCATTAACAAATTTCTTTTTCCAAAATGGTTTGTTATCGCTATTTCTCATCATAACTCGAAGTAAATACATCTTTGTACCATCTAAAATCACTTAGAGTGGGACATGTAAGATTACTTAATTGATCATGGATTCTTTCAAAGGATATTACTAGGAGTTCCAACAAAATGTTTAATTATAGTAAATATTAAAGTATTAACTCCATCAGGAAGACCAATACCAGCATCTTCATCAAAGATGGGATTGCCTTCATCTAAAATGACAACCGTTAGCATAGAATAAGCTTTCTAGATAGTCTGATGCTATCAAGTTTACTAGAATAAGAACATTAGATGAAGGGGGTTGAGTAGGCTTGAATCAGCGGTTGAGGCTAAAGATTTATCGGAGAGAAGGAACTCGAGTCTTTTGTTCTGCCTTAACCAAATGAATTGAATTCCTTTTATAGAACAAGGAAAGCGAACTATTATGATATTACTTATTACAATAATCAAAGTAAAAGTAAGAAACATTTTACTAAAGTAAAAGTATAGTAAAAACATTTTACTAAAGTAAAGGTACAGGTAAAAGTAAAAGAATTTGCTTTCGGTGGAAAAGCAGACCTTTACTTTAGTAAAATGTTTTTACCTGCATTTTTACTTTAGTAAAATGTTTCTTACTTTTTACTTTACCCCGCTTATTGTAATAAGAATATTGTAATAGTTCGCTTTTCCTTGTTTCTATAAAAGGAATTCGAATTCATTTGGTTAAGGCATTTAGTATATATATATATATATATATATATATATATGTTACTACTATATATAATAGTATGTGCTATGCAGTAGGCTACACATCACCTGACCTGAATATTATATCTACCATCATTTTTAGATATGTTTAATTATTACTAAATAGTAGTATTTCATATTATTGCATGTGTTTTTTTTAGATGACAAATCTTACAAAACTTGAATTTGCTGCCCTTGACATCTCGGGCAAGAATTACCTGTCATGGACCCTTGATGCTGAGATTCACCTAGAGGCAAAGAATCTTGGAGATACAATTAAGGTTGGCAATCACGCATCCCTGCAGGATCGTGCAAAATCAATGATTTTTATTCGACATCATCTCCATGAAGAATTAAAATCTGAGTATCTTGTTGTGAAAGATCCTCTTGTCTTGTGGAATGATTTAAAAGAGAGATATGAGAATCAAAAATCTATAATTCTTCCAAAAGCTCGTTATAATTGGTTGCACCCGAGGTTACAAGATTTTAAAAGTGTGAGTGAGTACAATTCTGCACTTTTTAAAATAATCTCACTATTAAAATTATGTGGGGAGAAAATCACTGATAAAGATATGTTAGAGAAAACATTTACTTCATTTCATGTCTCGAATATGCTCCTGCAGCAGCAATATCGAGAGCGTAAGTTCACAAAATATTCTGAACTAATATCATGTCTTCTAGTGGCTGAACAAAATAATGAGTTGTTGCTGAAAAACCACCAATCTCGCCCGACCGATTCTACTCCATTCCCTGAAGTGAATGGAACCTCATTTGATAAACATAAAGAAAATTATGTTCGTGGTCGTGGTTGTGGTCGTGGGCATGGGCGTGGGCGTGGGCGTGGGCGTGGGCGTGATAATTATTGTTGGCGTGGAAGGAATAATCAATATAAAGAGGATCATACTTATAATTCTTCAAAAGGGAATAACACACCTTACCATCAGAAGAATAAAAATGGCAAGGGTTTACAAAATAAACCATCAAATGGCCATGAAAATAAGTGTTATAGGTGTGAAATGGAAGGTCATTGGTCACGTACCTGTCGTACTTCTAAACATTTGGTAGAATTGTACCAAGCCTCCATAAAAGAAAAGGGTAAAAGGAATTGAAACAAACTTTATTGATCATAATGATGTTGAGGATCCCATGAATTATCTTGATCATCAAAATAGAGGGGATATGACTTATCTTGATGCCACTGATTTCTATGAGAATGCTGATGGAAAATTTGACAATTTGATTGGTGATGAAAATGTTCATACCAATTAATTATTTTCTTTATTATCGCATCTTAATAAGTATGATTGGTGATGGAAATGTCCAAACCAAATAATTATTTTTCTTTTATTATATTATGGAAAGGTAATAAGTATTTTTATAAAGTTTAATTTATGTTTTGTATATATGAAGATGCATGGGTTCAACTTGTAAAATCAATTCCAAGATGACTATGGAATATTTTTGTCTAGCGGACAGTGCAACAACTCATACGATACTCAAAGATAAAAAATATTTTAAAATTTTAAAATTATGCAAAGCCAATGTCAATACCATATCGTGCATCGAACTTGATCAAGGTTCCGAAGAGCGATTATAATATTGCCAAAGGGCACAATAACTTTGTATTGATGATGCTTTGTATTCTTCTAAATCAAGAAGAAATTTACTCAAATTTTAAGGATATACGTTATAATGGTTATCATATTGAAACCAATAACGAAGGCAGTGAAGAATTTTTTTTATATTACTTCAATTGTATCGGGCCAGAAGCTCATACTAGAAAATTGCCTATTTTCTCTTCTGGGTTATATTACACTACAATGAGAACAATTGAAACAAATGTTGCAATACACCAGAAGTGTTCTGACCCAAAGATTTTTATGCTTTGGCATGATCGTCTTGGTCATCCAGATCTATAATGATGCGTCAATTATTGATAACTCCTACGGACATCCCTTAAAGAACCGTAAGATTCTTTTAACTACTGATTATTCATGTAGTGCATGTTCTCAAGGTAAATTAATTATCAAACCATCACATTCAAAGATTGTTGTTGAGTGCCCATCTTTCTTAGAAAGAATTCAGGGTGATATATGTGGACCAATGCACCCACCTCAGGGTCCATTCAAGTATTTTATGGTTTTAATTGATGCATCAACTAGATGGTCACATGTATGTTTACTGTCTACTAGAAATGTTGCATTTGCTAGACTTCTTGCTCAAATAATTAGGTTGAGAGCACAATTTCCTGATTATCCAATTAGGAAAATTCGTTTAGATAATGCTGGTGAATTCACATCCCAAGCTTTTGATGATTATCAGATGTCAATTGAATTGATGTTGAACATCCCGCTGCTCACACACATACTCAAAATGGTTTAGCTGAATCTCTTATCAAGAGACTTCAAATTATTGCTCGACCTTTGCTTATGAAATCAAAATTACCAGTTTCTGCTTGGGGTCATGCTATTTTACATGCTGCATCATTAGTTCGCATTAGGCCAACTGCTTATCATAAATTCTCACCATTGCAATTTGTGCTTGGCCAACAACCAAATATTTTTCACTTACGCACATTTGGTTGTGCTGTATATGTACCTATTGCACCCCCACAACGCACAAAGATGGGTCCTCAACATAGACTTGGAATTTATACGGGTTTTGATTCCCCATCTATCATTAGATATCTTGAACCTCTAACTGGTGATGTTTTTAAGGCACGTTTTGAGGATTGTCATTTTAATGAAATAATTTTCCCACAATTAGGGGGAGAAAAATCGTTGCCTGAAGCACGACGTGAGATTACTTGGAATGTTCCGATGTTATCTCATCTTGATCCTCGTACAAATCAATGTGAACTAGAAGTTCAAAGGATTATTCATTTGCAAGGAATTGCAAATCAATTACCAGATGTATTCACTGATAATAAGAAAATAGTGAAATCTCATATTCCAAATTGTTAATACTCCAAAGACGGATTGAAGTCCCCTCATAGACAATCAGTTAATACAACAACAAATGAATCAAAACCACACCTGAAGCGTTGAAGACCAATCGGTGTTAAAGATAAAATTCCCCGGACGAGGAAAGTACAAGAAAAATAAGTCACAGAACTTATAAAGAGGTTATACCCATTAAACAAACCACGAGATAATTGATCAATCCAAAACTTATGAACAAAAATCTCCTGAAAATAAAACTCTTGAAGAGTTATCTCTTGAAATAGATGAGTTATCTCCCGAAGAGGATCAAGCACATGAAAATAATGAGATCTCAATACATTATGCACATACAGAGAAGTATCGATAGAAATAAAATTGTTGTCGATAATATATTTTCATACAAAGTTGCTCTCGATATCACCAGAAGTGATGATCATGAATATGAACCACAAACCGTTGATGAATGTCAAAGAAGAAATGATTGGTCAAAGTGAAAAGAGGCAATTCAAGCAGAATTAAATTCACTATGTAAACGTGAAGTGTTTGGACCTGTAGTCCGAACACCTAAAGGTGTAATGCCTGTTGGATATAAATGGGTATTCGTACGTAAACAAAATGAGAAAAATGAAATTACAAGGTACAAAGCGCGACTTGTAGCACAAGGTTTCTCGCAGAGACCCGATATTGATTATGAAGAAACATATGCTCCTGTAATGGATGCAATTACATTCAGATTTTTAGTTAGCTTGGTAGCAAAAGAAAATTTGGATATGCGATTAATGGATGTTGTTACAGCATATCTGTATGGATCATTAGATAATGATATCTACATGAAAATCCCTGAAGGATATAAAATGCCTGAAGCATATAATTCTACATCTCGAAGTATGTATTCTATTAAGCTACAAAGATCCTTATATGGGTTAAAACAATCCGGACGCATGTGGTATAATCGCCTCGAAATATCTTTTGAAAGAAGGATTTAAAATAATCTAATTTGTCCATGTGTTTTATCAAGAAATCGTAATTTGAATTTGCTATTATTGCAAAGATATGTTGATGATCTAAATCTTATAGGACTTGAAAGAGTTAACAAAAATAAAGAAATTATTTAAAAAATGAATTTGAAATGAAAGATCTTGGTAAGACAAAATTTTGTCTTGGCCTGCAAATTGAACATCTTCCGAATGGAATTCTTGTTCATCAATCAACATACACAGAAAAAGTTCTGAAGCAATTTTACATGGATAAGGCTCATCCTTTGAGCACTCCAATGGTGAGTCGGTCACTTGATGTTAAGAAAGATCCATTTTGATCACAAGAAAATGATGAAGAAACTCTTGGTCCTGAAGTACCATATCTTAGTGCAATTGGTGCTTTGATGTATCTTGCAAATTTCACACGACCTGATATAGCATTTGCAGTTAACTTACTAGCAAGGCATAGTTCTGCACCAACTCGAAGACATTGGAATGAAATTAAGTATATTTTCCGATATCTTCGTGGGACTACTGATTTTGGATTATTTTATCCAAATGGATCAAAATCACAGTTAGTTGGATATGCTGATGCGGGTTACCTTTCTGATCCACACAAAAACCGATCACAAACGGGATATTTATTTACTTATGGAAATACTGCTATTTCATGGAGAGCTGTTAAGCAAACAATTTCTGCTACTTCCTCAAATCATGCAGAGATTATTGCAATTCATGAAGCGAGTCGTGAATGTGTTTGGTTAAGATCGGTAATTCAGCATATTCGTGAGAACTGTGGATTATCATCAATCATAAATAGTTCAACAATATTATATGAGGATAATGCCGCCAGATTCACTCAAATTAGGGAGGCTATATCAAAGGTGATAGAACCAAGCATATTACACCAAAATTCTTTTATACACATGAGCTCCAGAAGAGTGGTGATATTGATGTAAAGCAGATACGATCATGTAATAATTTGGCTGATATGTTCACTAAGCCATTACCAACTGCGACTTTTAAAAAGATAAGGCACAATATTGGCATGCGTTGACTTAAGGATATTTTTACCATGAACAGTGATACTCATGAGGGGGAGTAAATTTTCTGAAGGATATGTGCTGATTGTATTCTTTTTCCTTCGCTAAGGTTTTTTCCCATTGAGTTTTTCTTTGTAAGGTTTTAATGAGGCAATCCTATGGCACTAGAAGTTATACAAGAATATTGTACTTTTTTCCTTAGCCATTTTTTTTCCCACAAGATTTTTCTTTGATAAGGTTTTTAACGAGAAGGTTTTTAACGAGGCATATTCTTAAAAAGTGGTCATCTAAGGGGGAGTGTTAGAAATGAATTAATTGGAAGAAAGTAACCACCAAAATAAATGGTGGAAACTTAAGCCATTAAATTGCTTTAATGCAACTTAAGTTATTGAAATATAAATGTTAGTTGGTGTTATATATATTTTGTATAGAAAGAGCCGCAGAGGTAAGTTTTGGACAGAGACACCACATCTAAGAAATTGATTTGATATCAAAAGAATTGTGAATGACCACTTGAATGCAAGAGATTATTAATATATCTATTCTATTCTCTTCTTAATTTACTTTATCTATCATTACACAACAAAATGAGAATATGAAAAATGAAAATTTTTCTTTTGTAAGAATTGTTCTACTATTTGCAAATTTAATTTGATAAGATGCTTGTTATTTTGCAACTTGATTAAAGTGGCACCATAAAATTATTGAAGACACATGTTTCATTTGAAGTACTTGTATGTGATTTTTTTATCCTGATATTAAATGATTTTTGAATTTAGTTTTAGAAGTTTTTTTTATAAAATAAATAAAATTAAACATACTATCTGCAACCAAGAATGATCCTCCCTCCGTACTCAAAAAAAGTACAATTTTCTAAAATGAATTTGTGAAAATAATTTATTATTTTTTGATAATTGAAAAATAGAAAAGGTAAAGTGTTTTTCAGTCATTAATAATTGGATTTGATGGTTATTTATCATTGATAATTTATAATCAGTGCGTGTGTAATTATTGTAAAGATATAATGGTAATTTATTTAATTTAGAAGAAAAAAAATAAAAATAGAAAAATTAAATAACAAAGAACGGTACACTAAATTTAGATTTAGACTATGTTTATTTGCAAGGATTATACTTAGAATATGACTATTAATCTCAAGTGTCTTGTTTGTTTTTAAATTTAGAGACTATTAGTCTAAAAATTATAAAATGACTTAATAGTCTTTAAATTATAATTATAATTATAATCTCGGAATTATAATCCTAGGATTAATAGTCTTTGGTTATAATCTCATAAATTATTATCCCGGGATTATAATCCTTGCAAACAAACATAATCTTAGAATATTGGTACGTAAGAATATATTATTTTATTACGCAAGTACTAATTTGTAATTTGCTGTCTATAAAAATATCAGATAACTCTCTAAAACCTCTCTCTCGATTTTCCTCGCTGCTACAACAAAATTAATTTTCTCACACACATCCCAACATCTAAAAAACATGTTGGACAAAGTATTGGACAACATCCTAACATAACAGAGGTTTTGGTTAAAATTGTTGCTGAGGATATAAAAAGTATTGTTAAGGAATTAATAGTATAAAAACATGTAACTAGCTGATGTTTGACTTTGGACAAAGCTTGAATTCTTTACTCTCTTTTTTCTTTCAATTTTTACACAACACATTAAAACTTTTAGGCCTGTATGCTTTTAGAGAAGTTTTCAGCAAACAATTTTCTAAAATGATTTTATTTTGATAATTGAAAATAGAAAAGGTTGATCCATGAATGATTGTGTTTTCAGTGTCCCAACTTACAACTCACACCTTTTAACTATGAAGTTTTATAAAATCACCATTTATTTTAAAGTTGAATTACTACACTAAGGTGGTGTTTGATAAAATTTAGTGTTAAGACCTGAATAGTTTAGACGTCTGAATAATATAGAGTATCTGAATAGAATTGTATCTAAATGAAAAAATGTTGTTTGGTGATTACTTTTTTCAAAATGTCTGAATAAAAGTATTTTACCATTTTAACCTTCTAAACAAAACTATAAAATAAAATAAAAAAACAAAACAAAACATTTTCTTCTTCATCTACCCCCATCCCCGCCGGCCCTCCTCCCCCTCCACTACTCCGGCCCCCCTCCCTCCTCCCTCCTGCTCATTGCCTCCCCTCCCTCCCTCCCTCCCTCCCTCTGGTGGTAGATCTGGTAGTGGTGGTGGTGGCGGTGGTGGTGGCGGTGGTGGCCGTGGTGACGGTGGCGACTACGATGGCGGTGGCGGTGGCGCCGGTGGTGGTAAGATCTGGTAGTGGTGGTGGTGGATAGGAAAGGAAAATGATAATATTAATGAGGGTATTTTTGTCCAAAAAATAGCAACTCTCATTCAGACATGCCTCTTAATCCTACAGACTTGATTTTGTAGCTTAACCATCTAAAGGCATTAAGAGGTAAAAAAAACAAACAAACAACACACCGCCTCTGACCGAATTAGAGGCGGTCCATTCAAAGACATTAAGAGCTAAACAAACACCACCTAAATTAATTTAAAGTTATGCATATGCATGTCATAAGAATAGCCACCAATATATTCTGGAAACAACAGGAAGATTGGACCGAAAAATTAGATCGGAAGAATAAAATAAATTTATTCCCGCGAACAAATAGATTGTATTGTCAATTTATTCGCGCGAATAAATTTATTTTGTTCTTCCAATTCAATTTTCCTGTTCTCGAAGAAGTACTCTTCTGGAAAAGAGGCTTAAGGTCTTCGATTGGCATAACCCTTCGAGTATTAATATCCCTTGCGAAGTGAATACGTTTAGTGGAATAAAAATACGAGGATGAGCAAAAAATAATAATAATTTATATTCAGTGGCCCCACAAAATTATATAAATTAATGAGTACTTTTATTTTAATATACTAATACACCTCACCAAATGACATATTTATTATCTTCAGTTTATATACCTCCTTTTTTAAGATAAATTTTTTTTTGTACCTCAAATAATTCTTTTGAGGATGGAGAGAGTAGGTGCTTATCATAAATTTAGAGACTACATCCCACATGGATAATAAGATTATAAAATAATGTGTTTTTTTTTTTTTTGTGCAATCCGATTAGAGAGAAGCAGAATTTTTATGGATTAGTTCAAAAAAGGGCATAGAATTGTTTTTTCATTTCGTTGTGGGCCTCTACTATGAGAGTTTACAAAGGATTGCTACTTTGCTATTTATAGATTATAGGTAAGGTTGAGCAACCAAATTAAAGAAGACGTAGGTGTTATATGTGGTTCAGGTTTTGTCTAGGTTTGTTAGGTTCCACCTAGGCGTTAGGCCTCCTTTGACCCTTCGTCCTGACCCCAAATTACTAAACCAAAAAATTACTATTTTAGAGGTACACATTAAACAAAATTATATCATTAACATTCGCAAATTTTATAAATAAAATCATTCTATTTTTTTGTGAAACAGAAAGAAATATTATCTTCTATTTGACGCAAGGCCTCGATGATATAGCCTTTATCAATTACAAATAAGCTTTCTAAGTAATACAAAGCAATGGTTATGTATCAATTATTTTCCAAATAAAGACATCCTTGAAACTAGAACTGTATTTTTAGAATAGTAACTAAAAAACCTATAACCAAAAAAAAAAAAAATTTTAAAATATTTTGCTATATATTATTATAAATTTAAACCGAATTACAATTACACAATTTATCATAAAAATAGTTATCATAAGAATGTACAAAATTATAAAAAAAAAATCACTTATTACACATCTCTTCAAAAAATCTATTAATAATAATTATCTACTTACAATCAAAAAATCGCCGTACACATTCACAATATATATAATTTTCCATTTAGGAGTGGGCCAAGAGCTAAATACTTTCCAAGCGTAGAGTTTTAATAAATCCTGTTTTCCAGTTTAAACAGATTCTTAACTGTACCCCAAAAAAATAACTATAAATTGAAATTGATGTAATTAATGATATGGAAAAACTAGAAATCAACTAAATAACATATATAACCTTAATTTATGTCAGAGATTGTGATATCTGATACATAAGTAAAAACCAAGTTTACAGATTATATATATACACAAATAACATATTACATAACTTCTACTACAGTCACTTTAGTTGTACATGAGTCCATTATAAAGGTAGTCCACTGAGCTCCGCGGTTAAGCCAACAAAAACTAACAATTACATGAACTAAAAACAGCTTAAAATTCAACAAAGAATGGATCTACAACTAATCCCCAGTTTCAGCCGAGTATCTGCATAATAGTACACCTTCCACGCACATTAGACATGGATTATCAAAAGTCTGACTTAATAAGCTTTGCTCGAGGTAATATATTAATGTTGTTAAAGGGAGTTGTCTGTTCTACATGGATGTAATCTTTTGTTTTCAAAACCTGAAAATTAATCACGTAGCACAAAATAGGAAATGGTTAAACTAGAAAATATAAATAACAAGAATTGAAAGGAAAAGATAGTCAAAATGAAGCGAATTGTTAAGGAACAAAACAATGCTGCCGACAATAATAATAGTAACCACATATGACTCATTTCCTTGTACTCCATTTATTCAATAATAATAGTAGTTTTAGTTTCATGCAGACGCATTAAAAAAGTCATCTAATACTACGCATTGATAATTAAAATTTGTGCAAAATTTCATTCCTATAACCCCCTATGAGAAGTTAAGAACTAATATAAGAGAGAATTTCTTGGAAGATGAAAGATTCTAGGGGTACTATATAGGAAAGTAAATAATTTATTAAAAGTACAAACAACAAATAGATTGGAACAATTCCCCCCCCCCCCCCCCCCTCCTAAAAAGTCTACTATTCTGGAAAGGAGGTAGTATCTTAGTTACCCCAAAAATTATACTCCTCCACGGGCTCCATCTTCGAGACTAACTGTACGTTTTTTGGGATGTCCCAAAAGTATTGTTTACTCTCAACTGAGAAAAATATACCCCATTGTTACTGCATTAATTAATGTTATGTTTTTAAAACACCCACATAAATGAAGATAAAACTGAAATTACTAATAAAAAAAAATCAGTTCACCAAAAACTGCTCTAAGTCAAAGTGGACCATATTTCAAAGACGGTCAATACTCAATATGGCTGATTCTAGGACTCTTTACTTTCTCTAAATGGAAATGTTGCTTCCTGAAAGGGATATAAAATTTCCAGTGACTTGTTTTTCTTGCTCAGGAATCAAGACAGCAAAGCATACCGTTCTTACTAAATGTGTGAAAGACTTGGTAACTTAAATTTGCTTGGTTTATAAGATTTAGTTCTTGACTGGATACTTAAATCAACGTAACCGAGTTGTATTTATGATTAGTAAGGAATCATAGGTGACTATAGTTACGTAATATTGAACGAAAATAGACTAATCAAAAAGGAAAAAAGAGTGGATTGAATGAAAATGGGCAGCCTCATGTACAATGATTACACCGAGGTCTGTATCAGAAAAATCTGAAGGCAAATGAGCCGGATTTTCTAGAAAGAGAAATTCATTTACTCCACGACTACAACAGCTAAATTCACATGTGATTCTAGAAAGAGAACTTCATTTTAGTAGATCTAGGACTAAAACAGGTAATACCACACAAATGAGAGACAGCAGAAGGTCAAACAAGTCTAGTAGGATAATCAGCATAAAGCAGTCTAGTAAGTTAATCTACACGACATGAGATACAAGTATGAATTATTTGGTTTGTAGAAACTTTAGAAGAACATACCAATGCTTCAAAAAACATTCTTGACGCTTCCTTGCGACTTTTACCGACCAGCAGGTTGTCAATGGGTATAATCTTTTTCTTGCGCTCTGCTTCCTTGTCAAAAATAGTTTGGAGGTACTTGGCAACAGCTCTGTCAGAAACGTGAATCAGAAACTTTCAAGAGAGCAGTTTAATTTATAAGAAAGATCTTTATAATTAAAAGAGACCTATACACTCAAGTGTCCACAACAAGACAGGGTGGACCCTTGTGCTTCAGCCATGGTACACATGCAATAAAGCAGAATCTATTTTGAAGTTCAATTATGTGGCAATACAAGAAAAAATATTCGGGATTGATGATATAAATCTAACTCAAAAAAAAAAGAAGGTTTTAAGGTTTATGAGAGGGATATAAATGAGTTTTGAGGTTTAACTAGGACGCAACAAATGGAGTCCATTGGGATAATTCACGGTCCGAGAACATATCCAGAATTTACAATTATGAAGCACTCTGGGCTCCTCTAGAATGCTCGGTTTTGGAATTTGAGGCGCCAAGTTAAGGGAACTCTTACCTCGTACGGGTAGACCATCCACTGTTTTCAATAAAACGGGCTTCCTCAGCATTAGGCACATCTTCGTCATCTGCTTCAGCTACCTCATCATCATCATCATCATAATTCAAAAACTCTGAAACCAAGAAAGAACAACATATCAAAACAGAAGTTTTAAATGAAAGAACAAGCAACAAAACATGTTCTTTGGAGATGCTCAAGCAAGTTTATATAAAAAAATTCCGTTTTTTGAAGCATGATGGATAGAGATTTCTAGGTATTATTGCAACAGATCGAAAGAAATTTATTTCCCAGAAACAAAAAGAGAATTCCCAAACTAAATTTAAAGTTAAGGTCCATATTTACAGTGAGTTGCAAGTTTACAACGAATTACAAAACACTACGTGGGAGTGTCTTTGTTGCTCTTCGATCAAATACACACGCACATATTTATAGTATATAATATATAAAATATATCAGTAGCCCAAAACAAAAGATAATAGCCTAATGGGTAGCAATACAACTTTGTCTGCACGTAGATTGTTCAAGGCGTTCAAACACTCTTGAAGTGATTTTCAACCGCATGGATTCAATGGTGGGATCCTGTTTGTATCCGTGACACACTGAATATATATATATATATATATATATATTGATTAAAAAGAAACTTTATTAATTGAAAAGAGAGGATACAAGGGGGGAGGAAAGAGGGAAAAGGATTCCACCCACACCGGACTAGTGGAGAGAAGAAAAAAGAACTGGAAGAAGTTCCACCATCCAATCTCTACAAGTACCTCTAAAGGTCCCTATTGCAAAAACGGCCAAAGGGATGCAAGAAAAAGTCTCAAGGGCCTCAACAAATTAAAAGATATGTAACTTGCTCTTAACAGTTTAGCATTATGTTCATTCTTAATTTCATATATAACTGAGAAAAAAAACACTCCAATAATTTTTTTGCATCACTATTTCTTCCGCAATATTCAGAGAGGACACACTCTGAATATGATGCCTGATTATTGGTAGATTTGTAAAATTACTAATTTGCAACTACCAAAACTAGATTCCTACTGATCAAGACCAGAATATGGGTCAGTATATCTAGTTAGGTATACTGTTTTAGGCTTCAAGACCTTCAATAAGTTTCAACCTATAGTTTTCTTGGTCAATGTCAAAGGTTAATACATAGGCACAAGGCACAAGTTTAACGCATAAATAAAAATTTGGCTGAGTAGATTTCACACTGTTATAAACTGTATAAAGAACACCACACCACATTGCAAAATGGATACATTTAACTCCGAATTTGAAAATGAAGCGCACACAAAGAAGCAAACCTGTATCATTCCCAGCTGCGGAATAATCAAAATCCTGCATGAAGTAGCCAAAATAAGAATTCCAGACGTGCCAGCACAGTATACAGAACTTTATTTTCCCAATTAAGAAAAAGAAAAAGAAAGCAATCTAGGCAACGATTTGTTAGAACCGCATAGGGAGTCTTTCAAATTGACTTCAAAAAGTCAATATTGATCCTATATTTTGGAACGTCTTGAGGGAGTACTATATATTCATATTTTTCTCTTGTTATTAAAAAGTTCCCATCTTTTCCCCCAAGTATCTAATAAAAAAGGGAGAGCAATGGCCGGAAATCCCAGGAAAACCTGACATATTCCAGCCCTGCTAAAATGCTACCAGTGAGAAAATGAAGAAAACAACTTACATCATGATCAACCTGATCAGTAGGAAATACTCCCACATCTATTGTGTTGAGTTGAGAAGCTTCATTAAGGAATGAAGTTTGTCCATTATCTATGAAAACATTTCCCAAATCCGCATTGAGCTCTGCTGGATTTGAAGAATCTATTATAAGTTCTTCACCACAGACACCATCAGTGACCAAGTTCTTGCTATTATAATCCCCTTCTGCATCTAAGAATGAATCCTCTTGTACAACTGCTTGCCCGACATCCTTCATAACATGATCAACAGTTAATATCTGTGTACTGCATCCACCAGTCTCTGGAGAAAACATGGTAGAAGGATATACACTCTGGGAATGTGTAACACCTTCTGTCTGAATGTCTGTTCCAACTTCAACTGAAGCACCACCTTCCATTTCCCTCAACAAAACCTCCTCAGTCATTCTAAATTCATGTTCAACTGCATCAATATTATCATCCTTTTTCTCGGTATCTGCATTAGCATCAATCTCAACAGAGAGCTGCTGATCTGCTGTCACGCCTGGTGCATCAATCTGCAGAGAAGCATCTGGGTCACTGGTTTTGTCAGAAGAACCTAATTGGACGATACCAGCTGTCATGTAACTCGTATTAACAGCGACAACTGCTGCATCACGATTTACTGCATCAACATCCAAAATGCTTTTTCCATCAATGTCCATTTCAGTTATCTCCCCAAAAAATTCTTGTGAACTTTTTGCCTCTGCTACATCGCTAGTGGGCTCCAAGCTTACGGTATGCTCTTCATGCCGGCTCCCCGTCACAGGAGTCTCAACAGGTTGTGCTTCATCATTGCCTCTAACTTCCATAAGGTCACTGCTCCCTCCTATTCCAGTTTCTCTCATGAAATTTGGCCCAACAGAGAGATCCATATTATTTGATGCTTCCAAGTAAGCATTAAATTCATCATCGAGGGACCTCAGGTCTCTTGCAACTCCGGAAGAAGCATTATTTACATCTTTTACTGTTACTCTTGTTTCACTAAGATCATATTTTTGATTGTGCAAAGAAGCAAACTCCATTGACACACCTGAGGCATCATATCAAACAAATTTAGGTCACTTGCTGAAGTAAATGCTAACACAAAAGAAGTAGCAGATACATCATTCACCAGAAACAGCAACGCTATTACAAAGATGAAAAACTAATTATCTTCTAAACAGTACGTACAATGGACAGGCTAGTGATAAATATACTCATGCGTTTCTGAAACTACTACATGTCCAAAAACTGAATGCCTATCATACAGGTAAATTATCTAATTTTCTGACAAGATTTCCTGTTTGTCATGGAGTAGGACAACATGTGCACACACAGGGAAATTAGACTTGAAACATCACAAACTAGGAATTTACTTTAAACCAAAACACACCAAGACCCAGACTCCTGAGAGAAAATTTACATATAAATGATGTATATTCATAAAAGAAACTCAATTCTCAAACATAAGTTTCTGGAGCAATATAGCAGATATAAAGCCAGAATCCGATGTCATGCATCCATTGTAACAAAATATATGTCGATCAGGGTCAAATCATCAAATTTCAAAAATACATAATTATGACAAAGTGAACACGTGCTAAATTTTATTACCAGGAGCTCACCTGTAAATATAGTTTCACTGAAGATCTCATCTTCCGAGAACTGTTTTTGAATCATCAATATTTCAGGCCTAGTGCAGGGAGCTTTCTTTACATTACTCGACGATATATCTTCAGTATTTGTCAATTGTTGTCGTATCATACTTTCAAAGAGAAGAATTTATTAGTAATTCATAAGACAATATAATGAATTTACAATCAATTGCATGAAAATGATCAGTTAACAATCAAGTAATAATAAAATAGTTTATAAAAATACTTGGTATATGATAAAATAAAGAATCTAATAGCAAAAAAACATAGTTTACCCACCCAGCAAAAGGTTGCGAAGATACCCCCCAAAAAAAAAAAAAAAAAACAAAACAAAACAAAACAAAAACAATCAAGACATGTTACAAGAGGCAAACCAATCAACTACATACACAGTTCTTTTAAAATTTCTTTAGTGGGAATATATGTAGAAAATGTCCAGATAAGAAATAACTGAAATTAAGGACTGTAAAGTTTACAGTTCTAAAGTTTCTAATTGATTTATTTTTAAGGAGAAAAACAGCAATAATAGGATCTGCAGGTCCTAAAGATGGTCCAATAACAACCACTTTAATCCTTATATTCCGCCCTTGTCTTCTGAAAAAAATTGTAACACCATCCATAATTGCAACCAAGTTTAGTAAAATATATAGCTATTAACACAAACAAAGTAACAAGATCAGAAAATACAACATACTCGCCATGCAAAACCATGGTATCATCCATAAGCACCTTCCTTTTATTAGCCCGAGGAGCAGACCTGTGACGTTTCAGAGACATGTCAGGCTGCGGAGTATCCTTTACTTTCAAAACTGAAGACTTTCTTCCAACTGCAGCAACAGCAAGCTATATCAGAAACATCTAAAGCGAAAGGAAACCTTTTAACAAGTAAATAATTTAGATGCTATAACTTCTAGAAAATAACAAAGGTAATTACTCTCTCAATTCTGAACAATTATGCTTCATGTCCACAATGCAAAATGAAAGAACCGTTTCATATACCTAAGATGGAAGACAACAAATCATCGTCATCAGGAACAGACTCGGGAGTTCTTTTCGTTCGGACTATGGATGAAGACTGAACTGAATTTAGACTCTGCATTGTCAGTGCACTTTCGGTGAAACTGCGCTTTTTCCCTGAAACAGTTAGGCTTGCATCAACAACCCCATCAGTTTGAGCTTTTACTTGGTCTGGAGTAGCCACCACTAACAAATTATTGTCTAAATCCACTTCTGGTACGGATAGCAACTTTTCAGGGGCAGGCAAGTCAGAACCTACATAACTATGTACATTCTCTAATTGACTGTCTACTGCAATCACATTCTCCAATTGTTTTGAACCATCAGTTCCGTGATACCCTTCATCTGGAAAATTAGGGCAATTAATATTTGAACTAAATGAACATATATTATACCTATAGTTTCATGCATGCATATGCATGTTAGACAAACCTTGTACTACAGTGGATGATTTAAGGGCACAGGGCTCCTCTTCTCTTCCAGAAGTTTCTACTGAGCATGTTCCAGCAACTTCAGACTGCAAGTCATGCTCATAAGACTTGTCACCTCCAGGATTTAGCACAATACATGCCCCATTTTCATGAACAGAGGGATTCATTATCATGGAATATTTTGATTTTTCAGTGCTATCCTGATTTCCTGGTTTCTCAAACTCGGGTATACTATGGGATTCTTCATTTGATTCCGATGCAGTACTAAGGGGACAAGATTTCACGAGATCTCCAGCAGTTTCCATATCATTAGAAAGTTCCGTTTTAAGGTATGCTTGATTATTCTCCAAAGATTCTTCTGATACTGGCTGGCAGGTGCTTTTTAAACTAGATATACTTATATTACTTTCACCCAACCTAACTACTTGGAGTTCTACACAATCTTCATGGGCTTTATCATCAGAGTGCATGCCAGGCTCATCATTGATGACAACTCCATTTTGCAGATCTTCCACCCTGTCTGGAATATCAGAAGCAGCAAAAGTTTTATCTGACAAGTATGGCGTCATAGTTTTGACTTTTACTTGATCACCTAAAGCAGAGGGGATTAAAGATGGTGAATCAATATTAACTAATGATATTTGTTCCATGGTTGCTACAGTAGGAGCTAACTCTCCTTGTGGGTTTGCTTGATTAGATTCCATGTCATTGGCAAGGCAGCCATTCTCCTTGGCAAGAATGGAAAGAACTGGATTAGGATTCACATCACTGAGCAAAGACCCATCCATTTCATTCTTATTGGCAAGATAAAGGTCAGATTTACTGGAAGCATTTTCCAAGTTATCTTTCACCACAAATTCTGTTAAACTTTGATTTTCGGATTCCAAATGATCATCACACGCGTAAGTATCTTGAATATTGGACAAATTTGGCTCTTCCAGTAATCCAGGAGTACACGGAGCTTGAGCATACTCAATGACATCAGTATCTCCACCAATATCTTCAATCTGGATTTTAAGATTGTAAACTGAAAAATTTCATTTCCACTTGAAATAGGATAAAAACCAAAAGAAGGAAATCTTCAACAAAAGAAAACAAGATAAAAACAAACGATTTAATCCTACCATTTTTGAAGTTTAACTTTTATAACTAACCTGATTTAAACTAGCAGTAGTTGGCATGATCTCAGAATTTTCAATCATCTCATTATTTTCATCATCCTTAAGAGATGTCATTGGTTGGGCAGATGACTGAGGATCAGTACTGAAACAAGAGGATGACATGTGTCAGAAATTCATAGCTTTAGGGTGATTATATAATTCAATCAACTAGAAGGATAGAATCAAGACAACAGCCTATAACATGAGGCAGGTATATCAAGGAGAAAAGGTAACAGAGGAATTAAAACAATATCACACTAATGTTTTTGTATTATTTATTAGACAACAGTATCAACACACCAGTTCTTTGAAATCTCCTTATTAGGTTTTGAGGTTTAGTAATAGTGAGGATGGTTGTCAATGCTTTTGCCTATCCTTTGGAGTGTATAAATGGTGAGGAGCTCACAAATTTTTAGTGGGCGTTATATGCAACCTTCTTTGCCATGGAATGGAAAAAATTTCCACCTGTCAGTCGGTACTTTTAGGAAGATTTCTAACTTTCTATCACCGATTAATGTCAGAATTAAGGGGCAGTCCTCTGTTGAGGAATCTTGTACTTTCCACTTTTTCTTGAGCTCGCCTTGTAGTCTCTTTCTCTTAAAATAAAATGAAGTTATTACCTAAAAGACTCTTGTTCCATGTGTTTACTTTGACATTTAATTAACTGGACAGAAGCAGACAACCAGTTAAATGACTAGACAACAAATATTATGAATCTCTTTTTTGATAAGACAAATATTATGCATCTCTTTTTTGATAAAACAAATATTCTGCATCTCTAAATACAGATATAGATTTGTGATCATGCTGCTAAGTGCTAACCATATATAAAAGCAGACATGACAGCAGAAACAGCAATTTAAACTCAAATAAGCATTTTCTTTTCTCCCCTACATACTTCATGTTAGGTAATTGTGATGGATTGGGTTGAGTAGATTGAAGTTGATAATATAGTTCCACTATAAATTGTGAATAACACATAACATTTTAGGAATAATTGTACACAAGAAAAGTAACCAAATATTAATGCCAAGACAGCTCATACTCTGAATTCAACATAACACCATCAGGTTCTGCAGCTGCAACCTTTTTCAGAAACAATTCCTGTCACAAACAAACAAAGAAAAGTGAACTTCAATTAAGCTTATGTAAATAAACATTAATCCACTATCTATCGTACTGCTAATTTTCTGTCAAAAAGAAATATCATTATCCTACACGTGAACTGAACGCATTGTTATACTTTATTGTATCTATTTATATTATAAAGTGGGACAAAATTTTGGTGTTAACTTTAAAATGAAGCCTTTTTGCTTTCCTTCCTTGCACTTTAAATTTAGTATTATTTTACTTATCTAAACAAAGGGGGCTAGAATGGGACTTTGCAGTTATCATCGGTTCCACCTATCTCTATTCCACCTTCCCACGTTTCTTGCCCACTTTTACACAATATCCTTCCATGATTAGCTTTATGTCTTCCGTGAGTTTCTTTTTTCTTTTTTTTGGAATATATTCTGTTGGTATATACATAAACCTTTTCTTTTAAATTTCAATTCTTATGTCTAATTTTTTAATAATTTAATTTAAATTTTTTTTGTCACGTGCATTGCGAGTGCCACAATTACTAGTCATCTTACCAAGACTTATATCATTTGATGATACACTCGGAGACCTGATTTCAAATGTGCCACGAGTATACTTCAGTATGTAATGTTCATTACATGCCTTACACTTCACATGTATAGGACTGTGTACAATAATTTGGAATCACCAAGACACAGGTATTAATTGGTGAATCAAGTACGCAGAGTATCTCAATATAATCTTCTCAATAATTGACCAAGTAGACTACTCAATAAAGTTTTAGCAGGCCTCTATGATCAATAATTATGAGTTCAATGTATAGAGATCCTAATAGGTGCTTGATTCAAGAAGCTAATAACTATGTTACCATAATGATCAAACAGACGCATGCTCCCTCTATATCACATTTTTCTATTTGCAACATATCACAATACAATACAGAATATACAAAGTAAAACCGCCCATGGCATATTATTACCTCATCAAGGTCCAAGCCAGAAGTTTCACCATCGCCAAATCTCTCTAAAAGAAGACCAAAAAACGAACAAAGAGGATTTAAGAACAACATGCATAACCATTGCATATAAAATGAACTTGATTATACTCTCATGCTGTATCATGAAAATGTAATACTAACCATCCAGTCCAAACTGCGATGTGGAGTAAACCACACCGTCCATTGTATCTTGGAGTGTAATTTGATCCCTTGAACTGACGTGATGATCAACATAGTTACTGCACAATTTGGAATCAGCATGCAAACATCAATCAAAAATGGAATAAAAAAATAAAAACTGGAATTAGAGAATTATAGGGATAAATGGACACCACGTTGAAAAAAATTCAGACCCGTATAAGGGCGAGGGAATGTCTCCTGCTCATTTCAGTTAGTTGACAACATAGGATGACTTTTCTAGGCATGTTTATTTTTCAATTGTGAACATAGCTTACACAATGACGTTAAATGGACTCTTCAGTTGAGCAAGAGGCTGAAGTACCCGTATTGACAACGTTGACATGGGTGTGGATGTGGCAACTGGACATTCCAAAATAGTGTAAAATAGTGAACATTCTGAAATATAGGAGAGTACAGTGATGGACAATTCTGTGCCCTGAGTCCATGTAACATAGATCTCACTTACTGTACAAGAAATCACTTCCTTACAAATATGAACCTTTTAGCAGGAAATTGTCAATATAAGTTAGGCTGTTCACTGGTCGTAAAATCACTGTTGTTCAGAAGATAAATCATATTATACTCTAACAACAGCATTATTATTGTGTAACAGTGATAAGTTCGTTATGGAAAAAATAACTAGATAATAGGGAACCAACCCCTGAAAGTTATCATTATCTGGCAGCTCAAAATCATCAAGGTCGAATGTTTCTGGCAGGGTAATAGAATGATATGGTGCAGTAGATTCCTCAGGTGGCAAATCCACAGCAGTCGATCGAAAGGCTTGCTTTATCTTTAGCAGTGCCTCGCTGCAATCGTCGAAAAGATAATTCACCTTTCTAGAATATATCCTCACCACACCAAGAAGAAGATGGCTTGACAACCGGAGTGCAATAGGAACATCAGGAAAAAGAATTGAGTCTGTTAAATAATGAGGAGCAGAAGTTAGATTTTGCAAATAGACCATATCCAGGCTTATATATATAAGTTCATAAGTATTAAGACGGCATCTTGTTTTTCTTCTCTTTCCTTTAGATAGTAAAAGCTACAGATGGCACCACCCGATCAATAATGACTATGCTTTATCAATAAATTTAGAAACATGGCTTCCAAGTACCAAGTACAAACATACAGAACCTAATACAAGTGTAACATAATTCCTCCATAGGGTAGAACTAATACTTCAAAAATATACAGGAATATTGGGCAACATAGAGTACTCAACAACTGATGAAGTTTACTTGTTGCTGATACTATCAACACCATCATTAATGGTGTAGCAGTTTAACTAGATCTAATTACAAATGTTTTTCCCACTCATCTAGTATAGAGAACATGTTTTAGTTATATTAGAAGTAGCAGATTTAGTGTAGTTGTTACATCTTATCTTCTGATATTAGAATGGGTTTTGGTATTAGCTTACCCTCACAATCTAATATCTTGGTGACGAGTGCTAATTGCTTGTCAAAGTATATCTTCTACTTAGAGTTTAGTTTTAGTCTTGAGGTCTGTCTCTATCCTCTTGGCTTCTTGTGGTACTGCCCCAAAATAGTCTGCATAATTTGTAGTTTCATGATACATCCCTTTTCTTATAGTTAGGATACAAGCTTAGTACCAGAAAAAAACAGAAGTAAGATCCAAATTCTTCCTCATTGGGTAACTTCAACGCAATCATCTTCATCATTAACTTCTATTCTACAAGATGCATTTAAGGTAAATTTATTACATTTCCAAAGAAAACAAACTCTGCTACTTTTAACTTTGAAGCTAAGGACAAGAATTTGCTTTAAAAGTTCAGAATCCTGGGAAACATACCTCAATCCTCCTTAACCCCTATAATAAATATTGATTGTTATGTCACTCACTTTTTCTTACATTTTCTGGTAAAATATTATGTCATTAAGAGAAAAAAACAGAAGAGTAAATTTGTTTCCTAACACCATAAATTAGCATTCCAACAATTTAATGCTTTCAGACACAACACATAAAAGTAATCAACCAGGAAATTCATCTCAAATTACTGAAAAAGCACTAAATTAATTAAACAACCTCCAATCAAGTACTTTAACATGCTTCATTACCAAAATTAAAGTAACCACTTTTACTCATATTCATAAACTATATTCAACAATCAGAAAGAACGTGATAAACTGACCTACGGATACACCAATATCTGTATCAGCAACCTGATTCTTTCGAAGCTTCCGCTCCAAATGCGCAGCAATCCAAATGGTCCCTAAAGGACCCTTCTTGGCCAATATAAACTGCGAATAGAACATTTTCTAATCTATTTCCTCCAGCAGCCAATCCCCAAACAACACTTCATACAAGTTCCCCAAATCTTCCTCCTAACAAACCCTAATCCCCCCAATGATCAAAAATAAAGCCAAACGCCACAAATTGAACTCCCCAAATTACTCCACCTAACAAAACCCTAACTTTTAACCTCAATCAGGAACTCTATATGAAGTTAAATAACACATAACTGACAACAACCCAACCCTAAAAAGCTCAGCTCGAGTACACACACCATCTTAAAAACCACAAATTTTGAAAACCCACAATTTCAACAAACAAAAAACAATTTTTTACCAAATTGAGCCAAAACTAGGTCAAAACAACAAAAAGATGTCACTTCTCCAGACCAAATTGAAAACCCTAGAATTGGAAATAAAATTTTTATCTGAGCTTTTAAAATCAGTTGAAAAAACACTCTTGCACAGTTGAGATCGAACTGGAAAGTAAAATTACAGTTGACGGGAGTATAAATATATACATATATATATATATATATATGAATACGTATATGTAGAGAGAGGAGAGAGAAAGAGAAGAAAGGGGGAAATTGATGAATTTATAATTTTTCGATTTTCAAGTTAATTTTAAGAAAGCGCCTTATGTTTTGATTCACGATTTGGGAAAACGGAGGGTGATGGCCAGGTGTACTGTTATCTGTTACCGTTTTCAGTTTATCACCGTTAGATTGAATGTAATGAACGGTGAAGATAAAGGTTGACTACTTGTTGTACACACTTTGACTAATGAGCTTAAGAGGCGACAACTTGTCTTGTCTTGTTTTAGTTAGATACACTTAGGACATATTTGATTGTTTTTCATGGCGTAGGGGGTTAAGAGGTTATTTAATAAAATTGAATGAAATCGTTATCAACGTTTGACTAATGTGAATGAGTTGGATAGAGCTAAATAATGAATAAAAAAATTATTTAATAATTAATATATTTAAAATATTTTAATAATAATTTTTTATTATTTTATTTCTCTAAAATATGTTGAACAAGTATATAATTTTGTAATATTTATTATACAACAGATAAAAATAAATTATTCAAATAAAATATTGAATAATTCATACAATTTTAATCCAAGTTTCATAAAAAAATAAAAAATGTAATGAATTAAACAAATATGTTAACATAATAATAGAAGTACTAAAATTACATTAATTTTAATGAGTCGTTTTATAGTTTACGAGCAATTTGGTCACGTAAATTGTTCATATATTGTACGTCTTGAGGACCTCATTGCAGTGAAAAAGGATAAGGAGTCATTTGTCTCAATATTGAAAATCTTGCTTTTAATATACCATATGCATGTTTATGAGTTGGGCATAAATATAGTTAAACTTTTCTTCTCTGTTTAAGACACGCCGACATCGAAAATTTGATGGACATTATCTTATGTTGTGATATGGAGATAAAAAGCCTCGAGTATTTGTATATGCAACATCACAAAGATAATATTTATCTATAATTATAAAAAATAGTTATTAAAATAAATAAGAAAATATGATAAACAAATAAAAAAAATGTAAAACATACTTTGAGGGGGAAATGGAAAGCTGAAGCTATGTTCGAAGACAACTTCTATTAATACTCTTGAATCATGTATTATTCCTTCTCATCCCGCCCAAATAAATGTGAATATCATATTGAAATCACAAATTCCTAATACATTTTGATAGTATTCACCCTTACTCATCCTCTATAACGAGCTTGTTTATTAATAGGAATAACTGCATGTACAAGTGTGTCATCTAGTGCACCAACCGCTCTTTATATTGAAAGGCTATATTTATGTTATCAACATATTTTCAAATATATATGTTGTGCCAATTATATATACCAAATTTTAAATTACAGACCGAAAATATTTTCCGTACGTCTTTATAGTTCCCCGAAACATTTGGATTTAGATCAAAATATGTGGATACTATGATTTTCTTTGTAAATTCTATTATTCCATTCAACAACTCATGAAAATATTTATGAAATGTTTGTGTAGAGTGTTGAAATATGTGTTTCATTACTCTAAATCGTTCGTTGTGACCAATAATATTCAAGAACATAACAACCTTTTCCTCAACGGTTACATACTTATTATCTTGTACCCATTGTGTTTGCCTAAAATAATTGCATAAATGCACATATGCAACATGTGAAAGACGCATCAATTCTTGACATTGTGTACTTAATCCATATAATAACTCCAATTTATAATCATGTCCACTCAACACTGAAATGTTATCGCTAATTCTTAGTATGTTTCTTGAACGAATTTGTTTCAAGTAACAACACATAATGATTAAGCATAAAAGTTGATATTCAATATTCATCTTTAACCTATTTTCAAAAATAATGAATATCACTAAATAAATATAATGAATTTGCATAATAAATCTTTCATTAATATAAAATAAAATTGACACAAGTGGTCTACATAATGAATATTAAACTTTTATAATGTATAACAAAAGTAACAAGTTCATATAAAAGTTTTGGTCAAATATAAAAAAATCAACCATTTGCACACAAAATAATAAGTTTTGGCCATCGATCCATACAAAATATAAAAGTTTTAACTAAAATCATTCAACGGTAAATAATAAAGTAGACTACAAATCCTAATTTGTGTGAAAAAATTTCAACCCAAGCTTCATTTTCATCGTCTTCTAGGAACATCCATTGTTCCCTATAACTTGCTGTTGGTAGATTTTGCAATCAATGAATACGTGCAAATATACACGGTCAACAAGTAATAAAGTGATAAGTAGAGTATCGTTCCCACAGAGACAATTTAATAAGAAACTTAACTTCACAATTATCAATTTCCTATTAATCCTAATTTTATTAAACTATCCAATTCAATGATTAAAAATAATTATTCTAAATTAAAAAGTAATTAAACTATCACAAACCAATCACAAATATCAAATTTTGGAATTTCAAACAATTAATGGAGAATTAGACTTATGATTTCACCCTAAGCTTCACTCTGATTTTAACACTTTTATTCCAATTCAACTCACTATTCCAGTTTATTAATCAAGAACACGAACGTAGTATTAACCACCTCTCGATGCACTAATACCGTATTAATGTCAATCCACAATTAAGATAGAAATCTGTTAAACACCTTAAGCAACTAACTCACTATATCTCTATGTGATTTACAATTGAAGAAGGTTGAAGAATAAGTTCTCTATCCGATTACATGCGGTGTCAAGCATATCTCTACCTTAACACTCATCAAGTTTAAGCTATTAACAAAATCCTAAACATATGATATATCAACTAGGTCTAGATTTGAATATCCTCTCTCGATTCCATCCAACTCCACAAAGAATTGTTGATCAGGCAATTCATAGATTCAAGCTCAAATTAATATAGATAAACTGGAAATAGCTTATTAAATTAGAAATCAAAGCTTACAAAACCATCGATTCGCTTAAGGATCCATCACAAGCCTAAAAAAGGAATTAGTTCATAATAAACGAAATAAACACTGAATAAATCATGGAAATCATCCTTTCAATTACAAATAATAGACTAAGATGAAGAATATTGGAAAACACCCTTCACGTAGCCTAGAATCGCAATCGTCTCGAAAATCTCCTTGAAAAACTCCTTCAACGCTTGCTTAGAAAAACTAAGATTAATCTTCGTAATTTGCCTTGTGTGACTCTTAATCTCAGTGTTTGTTGCTAATTATATTCTTCAACATGTATTTTGATTACAATTCCATTCCAAAACAAGTCCCAAGTCATCACCATCACTAAAACTCCACACTTGTAGAAGACTGAAACCAACTAGAGACTTCAAAATCGAGTAAGCAAGCCCCACCGGATGTTTTGCTTTGTACAAGCCAGCCCCTTGGCTTGCTCCCTCCTTCTATTGTTGCTCAGCACCCCAAGCCCCTACCGATCCTATAACACAAAAGGGCAAGCCCCAGCTTGCCCCCAATCTGCCAATCACTTTTCCTGCTGGGACCTCCTCTGCTAAAACTGCCATAACTTTTAAACCAGAAGGAGTTACGGGGCCTGCGACCTATCAAATCGAAGCTATCGACGAGCTCTTCAACTTTAATTCTTTGAGCTTTCAGAAATAACAAACGGATGAAGGTATAAATTGCATTGGAATCAGCTGCTGCTGTATAATGACAACCGACACAACTCTTAACTTTGTCTTTGTTGCTAGAAAGCCATACTATCGCATCCGAACTTCCGATTAGAATGATGCAAGATGTTCCGGAATGCCAAGAAAGAGTTCCTTAACATAATCCAAGTTCCACGCCACGAACATGAAATGCACATCAAATGAAAATGAAAACCCGAACTATATCTGGAATTGCTTTTCCTTGCAAATTTTATACCAATAGTCACTCACTTCGCTTCCAAGCATATAATCTACAAAATGGAAACAAAATGAATAAAAAGTAACTAAGAAACACAAGATTAAGCAAATAATTCAAGTAATAGATGCCGGATAAGTAGGTATAAAACCTACTTATCAAATACCCCCAAACTTAAACCTTTGCTTGTCCTCAAACAAAAATAAAACAAAGATGCAACACAATGCAATGGAATGGAATGCAACTAATCTACATGCCTACGAATCCAGCAGTATTGATAAACACAAGTCTTTTCCCCCGGCCTCAGAGAAATCAAGTAAACATGATAATACATCATATCAAAACAAATCAACAATTTCTTAGTCAATCATCAAGTCTTAAACTGTTATTACTAGTATAGTGCGTGTGTGCTCAACAACCATGCTAATTGATATAAAATCAAATTTAACACATAACAAGTCTCTTTGAAGGCATCATACAGTGTAAACTCAAGAAATCCAAAAACAAGATAGATCCAACTAACATCAAACAATTACCAATATCGAGAGTCAACATGGGATACTTATGCTTTATTTTTCATTATGGGGGTTTTTTTTTTGTTTATATACACATAGCTATGCAATGTCTTATTCCCTTAGGCTTTTCAATGCTACCTTAACGAGTTTTCACCAACGACTCCTGACCATTAAGACCTTAGGCGCTAGGTGTAGAGACAATCCCCCAAGCTTACTTACTCAAGTATAAAGGCCACAAAACTAGACAATCCTAGGTTTATTCATACTTTTTTTTTTTTTTTTTATATAAGCTTATATACCCCAAATATTCCCCAAACTTAGGTTCTTGAGCCATCCTTATTCTTGTTTCTTTCATTCAAACTAGCATTATCCTTATTATGTACCATTTAACTCAATCAATCAAAAGTTGTTTTTCTTTCATATTATACCAGAAATTACACTTAATTCTCTAATAATTAGTCACTATACTTGTTTATCCAATCCCATTCTCATCATCTCCATTCCAAAATAGATCAGAACTATCAAACAAATTGGACTCATACAAGATGAACATATTAACTAACTATTATTTTTGAATTTTTAATAATTTTTTTTAAACGAAATGTGGTAAACATAACATGATTGCAAAGATAAATAACAACTATTTACATTCCTAAGCTACTATGCAACTACATGATTATCTGAATGCAACATGTAATAATCCTAAAACTAAACAATGAACTAACATATGCAAACCTAGCTAATGAAATTAAATATGCAACATGTAACATGCAACTAGATCCCCCAAACTTAAAAATTACAATGTCCTCATTGTATAGATAAAGCAATAAATAAGAGAGGACTTCCATGTAATCACCTAAGTCTGGGTTGGTGGTTGTTGTTGTTCTTCATCGGAATCGCTGGGTGGGAACCTTGGCATTGGGGTTGAAGCTCTGGAGCGTCGCGTTCAAGGAGGCGAAAGATAGATTCATGGCCTCAAACATGTGGTCCTTGGTGATTTTGTTCGAACTTGAACTTCCAAATTGGTGGGAATTGAGGTTGTTGGATTGTGTGGTGAAGGGGTGGTTTTATAGAGAGGAGTTTATAGAGGTGGTTTGTAGGTGACTAGGTGGGAGGAGTGGGATTGTAGGAAGTTGTTGTGATGAGATGGAAAGTAATGTGTAATGTCGCGGGTGTAGGTTGTATAGGAGTGGGATTGTAGGAAGTTGAAATAAAATGGAATTGGGAGACAATGCATGCACCAACTGCCGAACTGCTCTTTGCAAAATCTGGACTAGCAAGCCCCGGCTTGCCTATTTGTGCTTAGGAGAGCAAACCCTTGCTTGCCTCTATTCTATTAGTGCAGAAAGATAGCAAGCCCCGACTTACTTTTTATGCCTAGAGGGGCAAGTCCCGGCTTGGGGGTCTGCTGCATTTTCTGTGTGAGGGGCAAGCCCCGGCTTGCTCATGTGCTTTGAAGGGGCCAGCCTAGGCTTGCTAGTGGACTGTTAAGGCACCTTGAGCTGCTAATGCACGGTTTCTTCTGCCTAACTTCATGTGCATCCCATAGCTTCTTCTTTAAATACCTAAACACATGAAAAACATACTTATGAGTGAATATTGAGCAAATTCAAGCATGGAGGACAAGCTTATTTAGCTATCAAGTAAACTTTAAATCCTACATGACTATAGTCTTGATCAAATATTATTCTAACTACCATCTCACTAACATGGATAAAATTACTTAAGAAAAGAAAAATGAAGAAAAATCATAAAAATAAATAAAAATTGGGTTGCCTCCCAGTAAGCGCTTGATTTTAAGTCGTTCATCCTGACTACTCCCTGTTTCATCCCGGATTGGTTGGGTTAACTTTGGCATGATGATTATTTATCGCGTAACACCAACATTGTTGTAATGCATGCCCGTTCACTTGCATGTTGGATAATGAATTTGACTTTCTATCCTCAACTAATGCCTTAAGACCACTCTCCTCTTTGCAACCCCTAAACTTGACACGTGTAGATTCCTCGAGCAACTCGCACTCTTCCTTCTCAGTTGGGATTGGGATTTCCTTGAACACCTTTATCGTTACTACCTGATCAAACACTTTCATAATCAGTTCTCCGTTAGGCACGTCAATCAGTGTTTGTTAAGTCGCCAGGAATGGTCGTCCCAAGATGATAGGGATGTTCTTATCTTCTTCAAAATCTAATACCACAAAATCGGCTGGGAATATTAGTGACTCAACTTTGACCAATACGTCTTCGACTATTCCTAAAGGGTATGTTATTGATCTATCGGCGAGTTGTAGACTAATATTGGTTGGTTTTGCTTCCTTTAATCCCAGCTTTCGGTAAATGGACAGTGGCATAAGATTTATACTCGCTCCTAAATCGCATAGAGCTCTTCCCACATCTTGATTGCCAATTGCACAAGGAATTGTAAAACTTCCTGGATCTTTTAATTTAGGCGGGAGCTTTTTTTGTAGTATTGCACTGCATTCCTCGGTTAACGCCACTGTTTCGAAATCCTGGAGTTTACGTTTTTTCGAAAGTATGTCCTTCATGAATTTAATGTAACGCGGCATTTACTCAAGTGCTTCGGCAAATGGAATATTAATGTGTAACTGTTTGAATATATCCATAAACCTCGAAAACTGGTTCTTTAACTTGTTATTTTCTAATCTTGAAGGAAAGGGTGCAGGTGGTGTAACTTTAAGTTGTTTCTCTTCCTTTGCTTTTTGCACCACTTTTTCTGTACATTTCTTCTTTAATTCCTCCCCTTCATCCTCATATTCATCTCCTGCACTAGCTTTCTTATCCCAGTTAGAAACCAACTCCTTACTGCTTCTAAGCGTAATAGCGTTACACTGCTCGTGATTACCCTTAGGATTTCTCTCGGTGTCACTTGGTAACGTCCCTTGTGGTCTATTATTCAATGCCAACGCCATTTGACCTATCTGATTCTCTAGATTCTTAATCGCCATCTCTTGTGATTTCATAGTCATGGTGTGATCTTTGATAGCCAACTCGGTGTTAGTCATGAATTTTGCCAACACTTCCTCCAGATCGGGTTTCCTTTCTTGATATTGAGCTGGTTGTTGCTGATTCTGAAATCCTGGTGGATATGATTGTCGTGAAGCTTGATTTTGCTGGTTGTTGCTCTATGAGAAATTCGGATGATTCCTATTTCCTTGATTGTATGTGTTCGATATGTGTTTTTGGAATTCTATTGTAATTGTCGATGAACCGCATTTCTTTGGATTAATCGCGCATTGCTCCCGTGGTGCTCTCCCGCGCATAACTCGCATATTATTGCCATTTGTTGTACTTGTTGTGTGTTTATTGTGCTTGTTGTGTTTGTCTTTGCTTTCACCGACTCCAACATCTTTGAAAGTGCAGATATTTGTGCTTGCATCGCTGTCATACTATCTACTTCTAACACACCAGCTGCCTTCGTCTGTGTCATTCTTGTTGTGGGCCACTGGTAGTTATTAGCCGCCATGGTTTCAATTAACTCGTATGCTTCCTCGTAACTCTTAGCCATGAATGCTCCGCCTGACGCTGCATCAATACTTGTCCTGAGATTCCCATGTAGTCTATTGTAAAAGGTGTTCATTTGTAGCCACTGGGGTAATCCATGATGTGGGCATTTTCGAGCGCGATTCTTTGTATCTCTCCCAAGCCTCATATAATGACTCCCCATGTTGCTGTTCAAACATCGTAATCTCGTTCCTCATCTTCGCAGTTTTCGCCGATGGAAAGAATTTTGCGAGGAATTTCTGAGCTAAATCCTCCTATATTTTTATCGAACCGGACGGTAGAGAATGCAACCAACTCTTCTCCTTGTCCCGTAAAGAGAATGGGAACAATTGAAGTCTCACCGCATCATCCGAAACCCCATTGAACCTAAAAGTGTCGCACATTTCCAGAAAGCTGACCAGATGCTCGTTCGGATCATCATTTGCAAATCCCCAAACCGAATCAATTTCGAATCATTTGTATCATCCCAGGCTTAATTTCGAACGTATTTGCTGCTATTGTTGGCCTAGTGATGCTTGACTGCAGTTCAGTCACCTTGGGTGTTGCGAAATCCCTTAATGCTTTTCGATCTTCGGCTGCCATTACTGTTACCTCTTCCTTTTTAGATGTTTCGAATTCTTGCCTCGTTTCCTTGATCCACTTATTTAACCTCTGAAACCTTTTCTCAATGTCGTCCTCAAAAGGCAACAAGTCTGGATTTTTGGACCGAGTTTGCATAAACTGCTTCCTCACCTGAAATAAAAGAAATAATACAAAAATAAAAATGTCTAAGTAAAACTGGATTAATTAAACTGATATTGTAAAACTATTAAGAATTATACTAAATAGTCCCCAGCAACGGCGCTAAAAACTTGTTGGTAGATTTTGCAATCAATGAATACGTGCAAGTATACACGGTTAACAAGTAATAAATTGATAAGTAGAGTATCGTTCCCACAGAGACAATTTAATAAGAAACTTAAATTCACAATTATCAATTTCCTATTAATCCTAATTTTATTAAACTATCCAATTCAATGATTAAAAATAATTATTCTAAATTAAAAAGTAATTAAACTATCACAAACCAATCACAAATATCAAAATCTGGAATTTCAAACAATTAATGGAGAATTAGACTTATGATTTCACCCTAAGCTTCACTCTGATTTTAACACTTTTATTCCAATTCAACTCACTATTCCAGTTTATTAATCAAGAACACGAACGTAGTATTAACCACCTCTCGATGCACTAATACCGTATTAACGCTAATCCACAATTAAGATAGAAATCATTAAACACCTTAAGCAACTAACTCACACTATATCTCTATGTGAATTACAATTGAAGAAGGTTGAAGAATAAGTTCTCTATCCGATTACATGCGGTGTCAAGCATATCTCTACCTTAACACTCATCAAGTTTAAGCTATTAACAAAATCTTGAACACATGATATATCAACTAGGTCTAGATTTAAATATCCTTTCTCGATTCCATCCAACTCCACAAAGAATTGTTGATCAGGTAATTCATAGATTCAAGCTCAAATTAATATAGATAAACTGGAAATAGCTTATTAAATTAGAAATCAAAGCTTACAAAACCATCGATTCGCTTAAGGATCCATCACAAAACTAAAAAAGAAATTAGTTCATAATAAACGAAATAAACACTGAATAAATCATGGAAATCATCCTTTCAATTACAAATAATAGACTAAGACGAAGTATATTGGAAAACACCCTTCACGTAGCCTAGAATCGCAATCGTCTCGAAAATCTCCTTGAAAAACTCCTCCAACGCTTGCTTAGAAAAACTAAGATTAATCTTCGTAATTTGCCTTGTGTGACTCTTAATCTCAGTGTTTGTTGCTAATTATATTCTTCAACATGTATTTTGATTACAATTCCATTCCAAAACAAGTCCCAAGTCATCACCATCACTAAAACTCCACACTTGTAGCACTAGAAACCAACTAGGAGACTTCAAAATTGAGTAAGCAAGCCCCAGCTGGATGTTTTGCTTTGTACAAGCCAACCCCGTCTTGCTCCCCTTCTGCTATTGCTACCCAGCACCCCAAAATTTTACCGGATCCTATAGACAAAAGGGCAAGCCCCGGCTTGCCCCCAATCTGCCAATCACTTTTCCTGCTGGGACCTCCTCTGCTAAAACTGCCATAACCTTTAAACCAGGAGGACTTACGGGGCCCGCAACCTATCAAATCGAAGCTATCGACGAGATCTTCAACTTTCATTCTTTGAGCTTTCAGAAATAACAAACGGATGAAGGTCGAAATTGCATTGGAAGAAGCTGGTGCTGTATAATGACAACCGACACAACTCTTAACTTTGTCTTTGTTGCTAGAAAGCCATACTATCGCATCCGAACTTCCGATTAGAATGATGCAAGACGTTTTGGAATTCCAAGAAAGGGTTCCTTAACATAATCCAAGTTCCACGCCACGAACATGAAATGCACATCAAATGAACATAAAAACCCGAACTATATCCGGAATTGCTTTTCGTTGTAAATTTTATACCAATAGTCACTCACTCCACTTCCAAGCATATAATCTACAAAATGGAAACAAAATGCATGAAAAGTAACTAAGAAACACAAGATTAAGCAAATAATTCAAGTAATAGATGCCGGATAAGTAGGTATACACTCTCACAAATGCCCCAAGTGCCATTTTGTGCAATGAATTTTGTGATCCCTACCAAAGGCGATTTAATTAATTTATCATTGCACTCCTTCAAGGAAGGTCCACTTGTAAGACCCCGAATGTTGGGAATAAAGATTAATTTTCTCAAAATATTTTTTTAAGTATTATGGTGTGGATTTGATATAATATTATAGTTGTGGGTAGTATTTATAAATTTTGCCAAGTATGCAAGTTTTCATAAAATATTTGATTGGTCGGGGAATATTCGTTTTAACAGGGAATATTCGTATGACAACACAATCATTGGTGGATCCCACAATGGAATTATTGTCGGAACGAGAAAGCGACCGAAATATCTTTTTATAAAAATAACGGCGGAAGTTTTACCGTTAACTGTTGAAATACCCGGTGATAAAAGTACAGTAATACCCGTGGTTGCATAGTAGCACACAGTATTAATTATTGATGCTTACGTGAGAAGTCACTCAGTTTTGTTCAATTATTGCTAGAGTATTTGTTGCATAGTATCTCACGTAATTTGATTCAATTATTGTCAATATTTTTATATATTATTAAATTAATAATTGAGACGATACAGTTATTCATATTATTATTTGCAATATTGACGATGTCTAGAAAGTTCTGTCGAGGAGAGGTTTGGTCACCTAATTGCACTCCAATAGGGAGAAATCATTATTGGAAAGCCCTCTCTTTCCTTGGAACGATCTGGTTGTTAATATTATAAGTTATAATAATATGAATAAATGTTGTTAAAAATATTGAGGGAATTTTTTATGAAGTATTTATGTAAATTTTGCTTATTTTATGGACCCCCATTTATCCATTTTTCAAAATAATCGGTAGAAAATTAGTTAATATAATAAAGGTGGGGCCACATGTGGGGCCCATGGAAGAAAAAAATGATATTGGGGGGAATCTAGAAAAGGTTCACGGGGGGAATATACTGATAATTATATATATATATATATTATAATAAGTTTTATTTTATATGAAAAATAGAATATATTATATTTTATTATGCATAGTGTAAGACCCCAACTTTTATGAATAAAGAATAATTTTTTCGAAATATATTTTTAAATATTATTGTGTGGATTTGATATAATGTTATAGTTGTGGGTAATATTTACAAATTTTACAAAGTAAGCAAGTGGTTATATAATATTCGATTGGTCGGGGAATATTCATTTTAATAAGGAATATTCGTACGACGGTACAATCATTGGTGGACCCCACAACGAAAGTATTGTCGTAGTTAGAAAACGACAGAATTATCTTTTCATAAAAATAACGGCAAAAGTTTTACCGTTAAACTGTGAACTACCCGGTAGTAAAAGTACAGTAATACGCGTGGTTGCATATTAGCACACGGTATTGATTATTGATGCTTACGTGAGAAGTCACTCAGTTATACACAATTATTACTATAGTAATTGTTGCATCATATCTCTCATATTATTGATTCGATTATTGTCACAGTATTATCTGCATAATATGTTATATTATTAAATCAATAATTGAGACGACAAAGTTATTCATATTATTAAATCGCAATATTTACAATGTCTAGAAGTTCACCGAAGAGAGGTTTGGTCATCTAATCATACGCCAATAAGGAGAAATCCTTATCGAAAATCCCCTCTTTTCTTGGTAACGACACGGTTGTTAAATATCGTGAGTTATAATATTAATGATGAATAAGTTCGTGTTGATTAAAGATGAAATTGATAGTTCCATCAGGTGTTGGAATTATTAGTGTTAGTGGAAATTGACATTTATTTCGATATTAATTGATGTTTGGAAGTTATACTGACCAGTCGGGTAATTAACCTGATAAATGAGCAATTGCTATTAATTCACATGATTATAACTATTTGTTCACATGTGTGTATTATTGATTCACATTCTTGTACTATTAAGGGAGTTGGTGCAAGATTGATAATACTTGCATGACTAAGTTAAAAATGGAGGTATAGATGGAGGTACTATACTGTAATTCGTATTTTCACATGATTATAACTATTGATTCACATGATTGAACTATTGATTCACATTATTTACTATTAGGGGAGGTGGTGCATGTTTGATAATACTTGCAGGACTAACTTAAAAATGAAAGAAAAGTCAAGAAGGTATTGACTTTGTAATATTTCGAGCCCCAAAACATGCAATTATCGAAACTATATTTTCCTATAAATAAAGCTCATTCTTCCTTCATTTCTCACCAATTCACTAAAGCTATAGAGCAATTATTATAGACAGAAATTATAGAGAAAGAAGAAGAAAAGTCTCTGCTACCTCTACTCCAGCTTCAGCTTTTTTTCTAAGGTAAGGGGTATTATTTCTTTCGTATTTATGAAGAGAGCTTCTGTTATTCCATTCTTTATTATTATGTTGGAATAACCTATCTATGCGAAGTACCGCATACATGGTGAAATTCTTCTGTTATTCTATTCTTTATTATTCTGTTGGAATATCTTGTCTGTGCGGATTACGCTAGACCTAGTTCCATTCTTTATTATTCTATTGGAATAATCTGTCTATACGGTCTATCGCATGCATAGTGAATTCTTTTATTATTCCATTCTTTATTATTCTGTTGGAATATCCCGTCTGTGCGGATTATGCATGACCTGGTTCCATTCTTTATTATTCTGTTGGAATAACCTGTCTATGTGGAATATCACATGCATGGTGAACGATCCTTCGTATTCATTCCTTATTAAATTGTGGAAATGATCTGTCTACGTGGATTACCGCATGGCCGGTGAAAATTCATTTGCAGTTTCATATATTCTATGATACTCATTTGGTTAAAGTTTTGGCTTTTATACTCGATGAAATTAGTAGAATATCCTAGATATTTCGCTTCATCCCAGATCTTTTTATGGAAATATTCTTCCGAGCATTCTTGAATTTTACTCCACAAAGCAAAAGATCATGTCGACAATTTGACGAATTGATTTCAAGATAAATTAACTTATAAAGCTTTAAAATTTATTCTTGAACTTGTTTTATCAATTATTATGTCATTGTCATCATCCTCATGCTTATATTGTGATGAAAGTCATCTTTGGCTTACGTCGTAGATGGACTTGGTATGATTATGACTCGAGATTATTCGGTATAATCATGACTGTAATGTTATAAATGATGTGGTAAAAGTCCTCGGTGAGCTCATGAGTGCATCGATGGATAGTTTTTGGTATGATTATGACCAGAGATTATTCTAAGATAGTCATGACCATCGATGATTTAATTAATATCCTCGGCCCAGTGCGTGTGGATGACTCGATGATGTGGTTTATTTATTAAGTCGAGTCTCAAATGATAAAAATTGATGAAAACATTTTAAATCATAGAAGATAGTAGATATCATGCTCTACTTGACTCTTCTAATGGATCGCTTATTCCAATCGCAGCTTAAACTTGATGTCTATTGTATTTTATCGCTTTAACATTGTTGAAGACTAATGATAATTTATTCGCATTATCTTAGTCATAATATTTCTTCTTGGGCTAGTTGAGCTCACCCTTTCTTTCACCGTTCTCTTCAGAAATGAGAACGTAGCCGGACTAGTCGTGGAACCGGAGTGATCGGTCCGTGATGATAAGATTAGTAGTCCTCACTATTCTCATTAAATAGTGTGACAATAAATGTAATGAGGACTCCATTGAGTGTGGATATTGTCTAAATGACAATATTATTATTAAAACTCTTAGATTATGTTTTGTTGTATTTCACAAGATTGTTGTATAATTAAGTTGTATTTGAATTTTGTACCATGTATTTGGCGACTCAAGATGGGTGATGTATACCTATTTTGGGGCGTCAACAGTATCAAAGCTTAGGATATGATCCCAGGCCGAGATGTGAGACAAGAACTAGGAGAGGAGAGACGGGAATTCTTCGCTAGTATGACCTATCCAAGTTTATTTGGTATTTAATTGGCTCACGAGTATAGGGATAATATGTGATATGTTAATAAATCCTTGTTTTGTGGTAGTATTTGAAAATGGCATCCAAAATGTTGAGATAAACAATGAAGCACATGAGACCGCTGAGTCACTACGATTAATGCCCATGATAATGTGCAATAGAAGACAATAATCCTCATGTAAACAAATAACACCGATGAAATGGTGAACGATGGGATGTTCAGAGGCTTTATGCAATTCATGCAACCTCAAAGTAAAGCGGCTCCATCCAAAAATGCGGTGGAAACACCGATAACTCTCTTGACGGCCACCGCTAAGCGCTTCAAGGAGCAGGACCACCAAGTTTTTTGGAGAGCCAAAACCACTTAAGGCGGAGACGTGGATAAAGCAAATCAACAAGATATTTGATGTCTTGGGATGCTCCGAGGAGCAAAGGTTCCCTTTGCCACCTTCTTGTCATGCGGCGAGCAGGATTCTTACCGTGGGAATTTGTAAAGCGTACTCAACTCGCCGCACCAAGATGTCTTGGGAGAAGTTCCAAGAATCGCTCAACGACAAGTACTTTCCTAAAAGTATTCGTCACATGAAGGAGGTAGAGTTCATCAAGCTTGAGCAAAACAATATGACCGTGGCGCAGTACGAAACTAAGTTTGCCGAGTTATTCCGATTTGCGTCCCACTTGGTTGATAATGAGGAGAGAATGACGCGGGTGTTTCTAAGAGGTTTGAAACCCGAGATATGTCAATACCTTATGTGAGACCCCAGATTTTATCAATAAAGATTTAAATTTTGTTGAAATAATTTTTTAATATTATGGTGTGAATTTAAGATAATATTATAGTTGTGGGTAGTATTTATAAATTTTGCAAAGTATGCAAGTGGTTATATTATATTCGATTGGTCGGGAATATTCGGCTTAGCAGGAATATTCGCATAACTACCAATCATTGGTGGACCCTACAATGTAATTCATATTGTCGGATTGAGAAAACGACAAAATATTTTTTATCAAATAACTATGGAAGTTTTACCGTGGATACCGTTGAACTACTCTTGTAGTAAAAGTACGAGAATACGTGTGGTTGCATAAGAAGCACACCTGTATTGATTATCGATGCTTATGTGAGAAGTCACCGGTTGATTTCCATTATCATTTATTAATAATATGAATTATTATAATGATAATGACGCTTTTGTTTTATTCAGATATTAACGTAATAAAAATGTAAACATCTTTTATATAAAATAGAATACTTTATTAAAGTTATTCTATAAATAGAATATATTATATTTTATTATGCATAGTGTTGCATAGTGTTTTGCATAGTGTTTTGCATAGTATTGCATAAAGTGTTTGCATAGTAAAATATTTTTATATAAATAGAATATATTATATTTTATTTAAAAGATTTTTCTTTAAATATGGACCGTCGATTAAAGTAAATCAATCTGGATCGCTCATGGATTAGTTACTATGCATTCCATTTTCCTATAAATAAGCTCATTCCTTCATTATTTTCTTACGAATTCAATTGAAACTCTAGAGAGAGAAATTATAGAGAGAAGTTATAGAGAGAAAATTATAGAAAGAAGAAGAGTATTCTCGCTACTTCACTACTTCTATATTCAGTTCTTTTTACTTGTAGTGGGTGTTATTCTTTCTTCTTGAAGAGAAACTTCATTATTCCATTCATTATTATTTTGTTGGAATAACTTTGTAAAAGTGGTATACCCTATACATAACCTTGTATATGCGGCGTATCCTATACTTGGTGAAATCCTTATGTTATTCCATTCTTATTTATTCTGGCTTGAATAACTCAGATACGCTGGCTTTACCTCTATACTTGGTGACATTCTTCTATTATTCTCATTGGAACATCCTCGTCTCGTAGTGTTTTACACCGGACCGGTTCCGCTTTTTATTATTCTCGCTGAACATCCATCGTCACAGTGTTTTACACCGACCGGGTTCCGCTCTTTATCATTCTCGTTGAATATCCTATCTCGTGTGTTTTACACCGGATCCGGTTCCATCTTTATTATTCTCATTGAACATCCTCGCTTGCAGTGAATTTCACCCCGACCGGTTCCGTTATTATTATTCGCTGAATAACTCGCCTATGCGCGGCACCGCATGCACGGTGATTTCTTTTGTTATTCCATTCTTTATTATACTCAAATGGTTAAAACTTTGACTTCTATACTCCATGAAATTAGTAGAATATCCTCGATATTTGCGCGCTTCATCCAAAGATTCTTTTCATGGAAATATTCTTCCGATCATTCTTGAATTTTACTCTACGTAAACAAAGATCATGTCGACAATTTGGACGTTAATAATTCATGGATTAAATAATTCTTGAACTTGTTTTATTGAATTATTATGTCATTGTCATCATCCTCATGTTATATTATGTTATCTTTGCTTACGCAGCATAGATGAACTTTGTATGATTATGACCAGGATCATTCTAAGATAATCACGACTTGATATAAATGATGTGACAAAAGTCCTCAAAGTGGCTCAGAATGCAATGATGGATAGTTTTTGGTATGATTATGACCAGGGGTGATTCGGTATAGTCATGACCATTGATAATTTGATGAAAATCCTCGACCGTGGTATGGATGATTAGATGTGGTGGTTTATTTATTAAGCCGAGTCTCAAATGATAAAAATTGATGAAAACCTTTTAAAACCTAAAAGATAGTAGACTTTTATTCTCTACTTGACTTTTTAATGGGTCATTATTTCCGTCATAGCTAAAACCGGTTGTCTATTGTATTTTATCGCTTAACACTGTTGAAGGGCTAATGATAATTTATTCTCGTATTATCTTAGTCATAATATTTCTTCTTTGGGCTAGTTGAGCTCACCTTTTCTTTCACCGTTTCTTCAGAAATGAGAACATAGCCGGGACGAGTCCTGAAACGGGCAATGGTCCGTGAGGATAAGATTAGTAGTCCTCACTATTCGTGAAATAGTGTGATATTAGTCAGTAATGAGGACTCCTTTTGAGTTTGTATAATATCTAGTAGACAAAATTTGTATTCAAACTCACGCTTTATGTCGATTGTACACCTATGCTTATATTAGTAAGTTGATTTGAATTTATGTACCATGTAAGTGGCGACCCAAGATGGGTGACATATACCTAATTTTGGGGCGCCACAACAGTATCGAGCTTAGGATATGATCCCCGCTAAGATGTGAGAATAGTACTAGAGGGAGAGAGACGGGGAATACCTTCGCTAGTATGACCTACCTAAGTTTATTTGGTATTCGATTGGTCACCGTAGTATAGTGATAATATGTTGCATGTCAATTAACCCTTATTTTGTGGCGGTGTTTTTGAAAATGGCATCCAAAATGCCAAATAAGCAATGAAGCACATGAGAGTGTTGATTCAAATTTCAAACAAAAGGTAACAACCAACAACACGATAATAATCATACTGGTGGCAACGGCTATCAGAACAATGATAACCATCGTGGGGGAAATTATCATGCTAAGAATGGTAACCACTTCGGTGGTAATCATGGCAAAGATAATAGAAGTGGAAATTTCAAGAAGAGAAGGTCATTTAGCTCAATTTTGTTGTGCACCAAAGTCAAGTCTAGTGGACGGTGGCACCAAAGGTGGATATGGACAAAACAAAGTCGTTGGTTTTAGGAAGTGCATTTTTCATGACTTCTCAAAAAGCGAGTAAACCGAACGAAGTTAGCACGGGTTAGTTAATTATAAATTGCGAAGTTTATACCTTATTAGATACCGGTTCTACCCATTCTTTTATCTCTCTTGCTTGCGTTCAACGTTTAAATTTGACTCCGGAGAAATTAGACTTTGATTTATCTATTGAAACTTCGTTAGTAGGAACCTTCGTTACCTCCACTGTTTATTAATCTTGTTGTTTCAAATAAACACTTTCACGTTACCTGTCGATATTATCTCTTTGAAAATACTTGCCTTTGAGGTAATTTTTGAAAACGATTGATTAACTACTTATTATTCTTTTTGTAAGGTTGTTAGCTTTCATATTCCTAACCAACCTCATTATACTTAATTCAAAGTAACCAAACCCTAAAGTTAATCATCATTATATCAAGCCATAAGTAAAGAGCCCCGATCCTTTCGTTGTTGACTTCCTTGTGTGGAATGCACCAAGTCGACTTTCTCGTAGGTGACATCGTGAATGAAGATGGCTAGTTTATAGGTATCATTGTGAGGTGCTATCTAGGTTTAAGGATAGAAGTCACAGTTGGTATCAATATAACGTATATCCAAGTCTTGGATAAGAGTAGCGCTTTTGAATGATATTTCTATCATTAATAAATTTCTTAACGTATTCTTGAAGATTTCTAGCCTACCCTAGAGCGTGAAATCGAATTTTGTATCAATTCCAAAGACAAAAACCCATTTCTTAAACCTTCAAATATTTCTTCAACTAAAATGAATAGCTTTACGTGGTTTATGATGAAAGTCATAATAAAAGCATTGGACTAATGAAAATCATGGGTATATGAAGTATTAGTAAATGTTATGATGAGTTATGTGGTTATTATGTGAAAACATGAAAGTTTCTTAGAAATCACAAAGGGTTGAAAAATCGATTTTGGTGAAAAAACGAATATGAAATTCAATTGACCATATCTCTTATTATATTTTGAATTTTTGATTGTGGTCAAGTCCTAGAGTTAGATCTATGAGTTACCTAACTAATTCAAGTGGAATTACTGGAAAAGGTGTTGTAGATTTTTGTGTGGACTGATTTTAGCAAAAGAGGCCAAAGTTGTAAATTTCAAAAATGCTACTGCCCAGAAACTTTAAGGGGCTGTTTTGGCCACTTAAATTATGAGAAAAATTCTAGCCTTTTGGGACATGAAGGTATATGGTATAAAGTATCTCCTGTCCAAAAATGAGCTCATTCTGACTTAAAATGAGCAAGTTATGACTATTTCAATATTTAGGTTTTTCCGGATTTAAAACGCTATAACCTGAGTTCTATAACTCAATGACCATGAAATTTAAACTGAAGCTCACGCTAACATGTGTAAGGTCCTGTCAAGATTTGGGAATTTTTGGAGTTAACCTTGAGGTAGCTAATTTCTTAAGGAATTAATTAGAAATTGATTTTTGAAAAATAGTAAATGAATTTTAAAAATTCCGAGAAAAATATATTTTCATTATGGGACTATATTATGCTAAATCCCAGAAAAGAAATATTTTTGGGACTGATTTGGTATTTTTCATGAAAATAGTTTAGTTACGAACATATGAGTTAAATGTGTTATGTGAAGTAACAAAGTTGAAAATAAGATTTTATGGCTAGAGAATCCTATATATAGTATATATATATTTTTGAGGATTTGATAATTGGTGATGATATCTTATGAGTATGGCATTTTGAATGATTAAATGCATTATATGGTAAAAAGTCGTAAACAATTGAGATAAATTGTTTATAAATTTAAGAAGTGATTAAAAATTGTTATAATATTAATGATATTAGATTATAAGATTATTAAGTGATTGATAACATGGGGATATTCTTGAATCTCGGATAAATTATATTATAAATGTTTAATATTTATCCTTTATCTCATTTGATTGATTCTTTATATCATTATCCTCACGCTTATATTATGTTGAAAGTCATCTCATGGCCTCTGAAGGTAGTGCATAGATGGACTTGGTATGATTATGACCGTGGATTGTTCTAAGTATAATCATAACCGTAATTGAATACACGATTATCTTTGGCCGTAGTGCATGGATAATTGTGGTCGTGATATTAATGAATACACAATTATCTTTTCGTCGTAGTAGTCATGGATAATTTGTGGTCGTGATACTAATGAATACACAATTATCTTTGGTCGTAGTGCATGGATAATTTGTGGTCGTGATACTAATGAATACACAATTATCTTCGGTCGTAGTGCATGGATAATTTGTGGTCGTGATACTAATGAATACACGATTATCTTTGGGGCGTAGTGCATGGATAATTTGTGGTCGTGATACTAATGAATACACGATTATCTTTGGTAGTAGTGCATGGATAATTGTGGTCGTGATACTAATGAATACACAATTATCTTCGGTAGTAGTGCATGGATAATTTGTGGTCGTGATACTAATGAATACACAATTATCTTTGGTAGTAGTGCATGGATAATTTGTGGTCGTGATATTAATGAATACACAATTATCTTTGGTAGTAGTGCATGGATAATTTGTGGTCATGATACTAATGAATACACGATTATCTTTGGTCAGTAGTGCATGGATAATTTGTGGTCGTGATACTAATGAATACACGATTATCTTTGGTAGTAGTATGGATAATTTGTGGACGTGATACTAATGAATACACAATTATCTTTGGTAGTAGTGCTTGGATAATTTGTGGTCGTGATACTTAATGAATACACAATTATCTTTGGTAGTAGTGCATGGATAATTTGTGGTCGTGATACTAATGAATATCCTCGGCCAGAAAGGCGGGATGATTCGATGATATGGATTAATTATCGAAATGAGTCTCAAAGAATGAAATATTAATTCATGGATGTGGTAAAAGTCATCTTTGGCCAGTAGTGCATTGATAGACTTGGTATGATTATGACCAAGGATTATTCTAAGATAATCACGATCAGATTGAAAACACGAATATCCTTGGCCAGCATTGGTGCATGGATAATTCGTGGTCGTGATACTATTAAGTCAAGTCTCAAAGATTATTGGTTTTACAAATGTATATCTTTAGCCTTTGTAGTGCAAAGATGAATTGTTAATGAATAAATTTTGGCAGATTTCAAAGATGAATTTAATATTTTTAAACGATAAAGGTATTCAAGGTATCCTCATCTCTTTATCATACCAGTATCGCACTCTAATTTCGAGGGCTAAATTCCATAAGGAAGGGAGATCAGAGACCCCAGATTTTATCAATAAAGATTTAAATTTTGTTGAAATAATTTTTAATATTATGGTGTGAATTTAAGATAATATTATAGTTGTGGGTAGTATTTATAAATTTTGCAAAGTATGCAAGTGGTTATATTATATTCGATTGGTCTGGGAATATTCTTGTTTAGCAGGAATATTCGTATAACTACCAATCATCAGGTGGACCCTAATAATGTAATTATTGTTTGATTGAGAAAACGACAAAAAATATTTTATCAAATAACTACGAAGTTTTACCATGGATACCGCTGAACTACTCTTAGTAGTAAAAGTACAATGAATACGTGTGGTTGCATAGTAAGACACCAGATTGATTATCGATGCTTATGTGAGAAGTCACCATTTTGATTCCATTATCATTTATTAATAATATGAATTATTATAATGATAATGACGCTTTTGTTTATTCAGTATTATTAACGTAATAAAATGTAAACATCTTTTATATAAAATAGAATACTTTATTAAAGTTATTCTATAAATAGAATATATTATATTTTATTATGCATAGTGTTGCATAGTGTTTTGCAGATAGTGTTTTGCATAGTATTGCATAAAGTTTTTGCATAGTAAAATGTTTTTATATAAATAGAATATATTATATTTTATTTAAAAGATTTTTCTTTAAATATGGACCGCCGATTAAAGTAAATCAATCTGGACCGCTCATGGATTAGTTACTATGCATTCCATTTTCCTATAAATAAAGCTCATTCCTTCATTATTTTCTTACGAATTCAATTTGAAACTCTAGAGAGAGAAATTATAGAGAGAAGTTATAGAGAGAAAATTATAGAAAAAGAAGAAGAGTATTCTCTACTTCACTACTTCTATATTCAGCCTTTTTTACTAGTGGGTGTGTTATTCTTTCTTCTTGAAGAGAACTTCATTATTCCATTCATTATTATTTTGTTGAATAACTCAAAAAAGTGGTATACCCTATACATAACCTCAGATATGCCAGATATCCTATACTTGGTGAAATCTTATGTTATTCCATTCTTATTTATTCTGCTGAATAACCTCAGATACGCTGGCTTACCCTATACTTGGTGACATTCTTCTATTATTCTGCTGAACATCCTGCTCATGTGTTTTACACCCACCGGTCCGCTTTTTTATTATTCTCGCTGGAACATCCTCGTCTCAGGTGTTTTACACCGGACCGGTTCCGCTCTTTATCATTCTCATTGAATATCCTATCATGTGTTTTACACCGGATCCGGTTCCATCTTTATTATTCTCGTTGGAACATCCCGCTTGCGGTGTAATTTCACCCGACCGTTCCGTTATTATTATTATTCTCGCTGAATAACTCTGCCTATCAAAGTACCGCATGCACGGTGATTTCTTTTGTTATTCCATTCTTTATTATACTCAAATTGGTTAAAACTTTGACTTCTATACTCCATGAAATTAGTAGAATATCCTCGATATTTGCGCTTCATCCAAAGATCTTTTCATGGAAATATTCTTCCGATCATTCTTGAATTTTACTCTAAAACAAAGATCATGTTGACAATTTGGACGTTAATAATTCATGGATTAAATAATTCTTGAACTTGTTTTATTGAATTATTATGTCATTGTCATCATCCTCATGTTATATTATGTTATCTTCGCTTACGCAAGATAGATGAACTTTGTATGATTATGACCAGGATCATTCTAGATAATCACGACTTGATATAAATGATGTGACAAAAGTCCTCAAAGGCACCTGTAATGCGTGATGGATAGTTTTTGGTATGATTATGACCGGGGTGATTCGGTATAGTAGCTTGACCATTGATAATTTGATGAAAATCCTTTACCGTGGTACAGTGGATGATTAGATGTGGTGGTTTATTTATTGTCGAGTCTTAGCGATAAAAATTGATGAAAACCTTTTAAAACCTAAAAGATAGTAGACTTTATTCTCTACTTGACTCTTTTAATGGGTTGCTTATTCAATTACAGCTTAAACCGGTTGTCTATTGTATTTTATCGCTTTAACACCGTTGAAGGCTAATGATAATTTATTCTCAGACATTATCTTAGTCATAATATTTCTTCTCGGGCTAGTTGAGCTCACCTTTTCTTTCATTGTTTCTTCAGAAATGAGAACATAGCCGGGACGAGCCTGGGAACGTAAGTAATGGTCCGAGGATAGCATTAGTAGTCCTCACTATTCTATGAAATAGTGTGATATTAGTTGTAATGAGGACTCCTTTGAGTTTGTATAATATCTAGTAGATAAAATTTGTATTCAAACTCACGCTTTATGTCAGATTGCATACCTACGCTTATATTAGTAAGTTGTATTTGAATTTATGTACCATGTAAGTGGCGACCCAAGATGGGTGACGTATACCTAATTTTGGGGGCGTCACACCTTATCTCTCATAAACTATGTTTGTATTCAGATGTTATGAATAGGGCTCAGTTATTGGAGCGTGATAATGAGTCAACCTAACCAAGAGAGAGCAGCCGGCAAGTCGATAATACCGGTGGTAGTAGTCATCGAAGCGGTGACAACAAACGAGGAGGGAATCAACATGCCAGAAATGTTAATCACTTCGGTGGTAATCATGGCCATGACAATAAGAGTGGACATTCCAAGAAGAGGAGATTCAATAATGATGGAAAGACGCCAAAGACCAAAGACCGTTGTTAAGAAGGAGAACGACCACCGGTCAGATATGTTACAAATGTGGAGGGAAGGACATCACACCCAAACCGCATCGATGCGCCTAAAGCATGTTACAATTGTGGAAAAGAAGGTCACCTAGCCCGATTTTGTCATGCACCAAAGTCAAGTCCAGCTGGGATGGAGACATCAAAGAGTGTCCCAGACAAGATAAAACCGGTAGTTCAAGGGAGAGCGTTTGTCGTAACCTCCCAAAAAGCGATTAATCCAAACGAGGTGACCACGGGTAAGCTAATCATAAAATCTAGCGAAGTTTATACTTTATTTGATACCGGTTCTACCCATTCCTTTATTTCTCCTACTTGCGCTCAACGTTTAAATTTGACTCCGGAGAAATTAGACTTTGACTTATCTGTTGAAACTCTGTTGGGAGAAACCTTCATTACATCCACTGTTTATAAGTCTTGTTTGATTCAAATTGGTAACCGCACGTTACCTGTCGATCTTATTTCCTTGAAAATACTTGCATTTGATGTGATTTTAGGGATTGATTGGTTAACTACTCATCATGCTAAAATCGATTATTTTCGTAAGGTTGTTAGCTTTCATATTCCTAACCAACCTATTATGCGAATTCAAGCAACCAAACCACTAAAATCAATCACTGTCATATCAAGTCATAAAGTTATTCATTTATTGAAAAACAGATGTCAAGCTTTCTTAGCCCATGTCACGAATTTAAATAAAAAATGTCAGATTTGAATGATATTTCTATTGTTAATAAATTTCCGACGATTCTCAAAGAACTTCCCGCCTACCCCAGAGCGTGAAATTGAATTTTGTATCGACCTTGAATCCTGATAAAAACCCATTTCCAAAGCCCCATATCGAATGGCTCCTATTGAACTTCGTGAGTTAAAACCCAACTACAGAAATTGTTAGACATCGGTTTCATTCGGCCTACTACGCCTCCTTGGGGTGCTCCTGCTCTATTCGTGAAGAAGAAAGATGAAAGTATGCGACTTTTGTATTGATTATCTGGAGTCAATCATGTCACCATAAAAATAAGTACCCGCTCATTTCTCGCATTGATGACCTGTTTGACCAGCCATAAGGAGCTAAATTCTTTTTATAGATCGATCTTCGCTCCGGATATCATCAATTGAAGATTAAAACCGATGACATTCCAAAGATCGCTTTCGTAACTCTAAGACGGCATTATGAATTCCTAGTCATGTCTTTTGATCGACTAATGCTCCCGCCGCCTTTCATGGACATGATGAACCGAGTATTCAAGGAATATTTGGATCACTTTGTGGTCGCTTTTATTGATGACATCCTCATATACTCCAAAACCTCGTGAAGACCATGAGCAACACTTCGAGACTTATACTTCAAAAGCTTCGTGAAAACAAGCTATATGCTAAGTCAAGAAATGCGAGTTCGCTTTGAGGAAGTTGCATTCCTTGGGCACGTGATATCAAATCATGGAATATCTGCTGACTTCGAAAAGATCAAGCAATTCAAAGTCGGGAGCAACCTATGTCAAATGACCAAGTACGTAGCTTTCTCGCTTAAATGGTTATTATCTCGGAGATTCGTGGAAGGATTTTCTCGAATCGCTACTCCTTTAACTCAAATTGACTCGAAAAGATACAAAGTTCTATTGAGTGAGGAATGTGAAAGAGTTTTCAAGAACTCAAGAGGAGACTCATTTCAAAGACTGCTCGACAATACCATCCGCTCGGAAGGATTTGTCATCTACAAAGTGATGCTTCGTGCAAAGGTTAGGATGTGTTCTCATACAACATGGGAAAGTCATAGCCTATGCCTCTCGACAACTCAAAGAATATGAGAGGAATTATCCTACTTATGATCTAGAGTTGGCAGCAGTTGTTTTTGCGCTTAAGATTTGGAGGCATTACCTGTATGGAGAGAAGGTGGAGATCTATATGGATCATAAAAGCCTCAAATACTTCTTCACTCAAAAGGAACTCAACATGCGGCAACGACGATGACTTGAGTTGTTGAAAGATTTTGATCATACCATCCAATACCATCCTGGAAAAATGAATGTAGTAGCTGACGCATTGAGTAGAAGATCATATGCGGGTACGAATGCAATATTGTCAATGCAAAGACCCATTTTGTATGACTTGGAAAGGATGAAAATAGAGTTAAAGACTTCAGGGACCTATGTGATGATGGCGAATATACGAGTGGAACCAACTTTAATTGATAAAGTTAAAGCAGCTCAAACTACAGACCTGAAGCTGATGCGTATAAAGAAGAAAGTGCAAGAAGGTGTTATTCCGGAAGCAAGAATCGATGAAGAAGGAATACTTCGAGTCAACTCCAGACTTTGTGTTCCTAACGATTCTTACTTGAAGTATAAAATCATGATGGAGGCGCACAACACATCGTTTACAATCCATCCTGGGCGTATCAAAATGTATCGTGATCTTCGACATACATTTTGGTGGAGAAATATGAAGAGAGAGATAGTGGGGTTTATCTCAAGGTGTCTAACTTGTCAACGAGTCAAGGCGGAGCATTAAGTGCCAAAAGGTCCATCAGAACCCACTTGAAATTCCGTAATGGAAGTGGGAGCACATTACCATGGATTTCACATCGGTCTTCCCAAGGTTTCTCAAGGCATAGATGCGATTTGGGTCATTGTTGATAGATTGACCAAGTCTGCTCATTTCTTACCGATACGAGAAGCTTTTACACTTGAACGTCTTGCTAGTATGTACATAAACGAGATCGTAAGATTGCATGGTATGCCAGTATCCATAGTTTCTGATCGAGACCCAAGATTTACTTCAAGATTTTGGGTTAGTTTACAAAAATCTATGGGCACGGATTTACGATTTAGTTCGGCATATCATCCTCAAACGGATGGGCAGTCGGAAAGGACTATTCAAACTCTTGAAGATTTATTAATACTTTGTGTCCTTGACTTCAAGGGAAGTTGGGAAAAGTTCTTACCATTGGTCGAGTTTTCCTACAACAATTGTTATCAAGCAAGTATTGGCATGGCTCCATTTGAGGCGTTGTATGAAAGAAAGTGTCGTTCTCCAGTATGCTGGGATGAGGTGGGTGAAGCAATGTTGTTGGGACCGGATTTGGTATGTATGACTACGGAAAAAATTCAAACGATCCGACAACGTATAAAAACCTCACAAGATCGACAAAAAAGTTATGATGATCTTCATCGAAAAACGTGGAATTCAATATTGGAGATCATGTGTTATTACGTGTTGCTCCATGTAAAGGAGTTACAAGATTTGGAAAGAGAGGAAAGCTCAATCCTCGATTCATTAGCCCATTTTTAATCCTCGATCGAGTAGGAACTGGGCCTATAGACTCGCTTTTACCGCCAAGTATGTCTCGCGTTCATAACATTTTTCACATATCTATGTTACGTAAATATGTGAAAGACCCGAACCATATTATTGAATTAGAACCAGACGAGATAGAGGAAGATTTAACGTATGAAGAGTTACCTGTTAAAATCTTGGATAAGAAGGATCATATTTTATGCTCTAAAGTTATACCTCAAGTTAAAGTTTTGTGGAGAAACCACGATGTGGAGGAAATGACCTGGGAGTTAGAATATGAGATTAAATCAAGGTATCCTCACCTCTTCGACATAACAGGTACGCACCCTAATTTTGAGGACGAAATTTCATAAGAAGAGGAGGTTGTAAGACCCCAACTTTTATGAATAAAGAATAATTTTCTCGAAATATATTTTTGAATATTATGGTGTGGATTTGATATAATGTTATAGTTGTGGGTAATATTTACAAATTTTGCAAAGTAAGCAAGTGATTATATAATATTCGATTGGTCGGGGAATATTCATTTTAACAGAAATATTCATTTACATCACAATTATTATCAGGACCTACAATGTAATTATGGAAGTATATTGTGACACCCCAAATTTTATGAATAAAGATTTAAATTTCTCAAAATATGTTTTTTTGAATATTATGGTGTGGATTTTATATAATGTTATAGTTGTGGGTAATATTTATAAATTTTGTAAAGTATGCAAGTTGTTATATAATATTTCGATTAATGAGGAATATTCGCTTTTAACAGTATTAATATTCATGAGATTTACATTGACATATTATTATGTGGACCCCACAACGAAAGTATTGTCTTCGAGAGTAGTATGTAAACACAAGCCAATCATGTTTGATGATAAAGCATATACTTTGTAACAATCTTATTCATTTATTAATAAAAAGTATTAATTTATTAAAGACTTTTAATTATCTACACGATGTCGCTTTTATAATATGTGATAAACCCATAGTTTTAAGCAATGCTTTTAGAATAATGATGATGATCATTCTAATGAGATCTAAATTCTAAGAAAGCTTAAAACTAAAATAATTCCCAATCATCGATTACTAAATCGGGGATTAGTGAATCCGGATAGATTAAAGACATACGCTGTCATTTCATCATCGATGAGGATGATTGATCTCACGATCATTTGTGTGGAGACACTAAAGCAAGTATGTAGGTGCTTATTAGAGAATAAGTTCACCGAACGTGGCTCGCTAAGGAATACCTAATGGAGTTTTATTTGTCTCACAATAGGAATTCTCAGAGTGATAGTAAGTACAAGTGATCCTCGACTCGAGATCATCATAGTATCTTGTGTATGATGAGTTATACTTTGACTTATTCCTTAAGACCCTTAGGTATATCAAAGGGTATGCTTGGGTATAATAAGTTGTATATGGAGATAATGTATGATCAATAAAGAATCTACCACTTCTAATAAAAGAAGAGAAATGTCCTATGTGATTCGATAAATGACAACCCAAAGAGTCCTCGGGTTAAGGCGTAATGAAATTAGAAAGGAGTTTCTAATTTGCATTATTTGGAGTCAGGCATTTAAGGATCGAAATACATATAATTAAATAAAATAAGACTTTCGACAAAGAATTCCATGCCTTATATTTAATCGGGACATCAGATGGTGGAAGGATCAATTGCATTTCAAGAACTATTTACTCAAAGGTTCTTTTATGATTAATGTTGAAATCTATATTATCCGGAAAGTCGCTGATCGCTAGGAGGCTTATCCCTATCAGAGAATAAATATTATTTATTTAAATAAATTAATTGTTTAATTTATTTATTTAAATAAGATTAGAATTGTTCTAATTGATTTATTCACAACCTGCTAATATGGAGAGAACCTAAAGGGTCACACCATAAAAAAGAAGAATAATTATTTAAGAAGTTAATGGCATAATCGTAATAATATAGTTATGTATATTTAATTTAATCTATGGTGATAGAATAAATTAAATAGCTTAATATTTATTATTTAATATTTTAGAAATATTAAATATAAATTAATAAGAGGAGTCTTATTAATATTATTACAATTATTATTATTTTAATTTCTAAAAGAGTTTAGGAATTAATTTAATATAAGTACTTCATTTATTCCTAATTGATTAGAAGGAAAAAAATTAGTTAAAGGAGTTTAATTAATTATCCCTAATAAGATTAGGGAGCTTAATTAATTAAAAGAATTTAATTAATTAAATAAAACCCAATTCCTTAATTGTTAAGGTGGGTTGCCCACATCTATAAATAAGAGGAGTCTTATTATGGGTGGGGTGGTTGTTGATTTTTTTCAACATACGACATAATTCCAATTGTTGGAGAGAGACACCTTTTCTATGTAGATAGAAAAACTAGGGGTTTAGCCAACCAACCCTTCTTCTTCAATTTTTCTTCTTCCTCGTGGATCACCTCTGAGGCCAAACATTTGGGTGGCTAACGCCGATCAAAGGAAGGAACCAAACCCGTGGATTCAAGTCGAACGCGAAAAGGATTTGGAGGTGAACTTTTACCGAGGAAGCTCGATCTTCAAGGGTATGATTTTATTCTTTATCTTTTTCGCTTAATTAATAATTGTGCATAAAGGGTGATCCGTATATGGTTTGTAAAATTTTTAAACTCGATTTTTACACGCTTCCATTATTATTTTGCAATTTGATCAAGGCTTATGAATATTACAAACCTAATAAAGGGCATCGTAGCCAAACCTTTATGCAAATTATTAATTGTTTTAATTTGATATGATATTGATATGTGTTTAGAATAATTTAATTGGGCATAATTTTATTGTATAAAATTTATAAAAAAAAAAAAAAAAAAAAAGCAAAAATTATCCGTGTTTCAAATTCAAGTTCAAAAGGCCACATTTTTTTTCGTTTTTCATTATGAAAAGCATTCAAAAATCGAAAAATCTTATCCCGTGATTCTCTGATACGTTTTTTTTTGAAAAGAATTTTTAAAGAAATTTTTTAAAATCAACATATATATATATATATATATATATATATATATATATATATATATATATATATATATATATATATATATAATTAAAATAAAAGTTTATTTTAATTTTAAAATAAAAGGTTTATTTTAATATTAAAATATAAATATATATTTTATTTTATTTTAAATATATTTATAATTAAAATAAAATTATTTATTTAAAATAAAAGTTTATTTTAATAAAATAAAAGGTTTATTTTAATATTAAAATAAAAGATTTATTTTAATTTTAAAATTAAATTTCATGCTAACTAATTAGAGTTGGAATTGGATTCCATGATAACTAATTGAGTTGAAATTGAAATTAAATATTTTATTTTTTCTAAAAAAAATAAAAGAGTTTATTTGTGAATAGGAAAGTAATCCATCTTTCCTTAAATAAAGGAGTTTATTTAGATATGAAATAAGATTTCATATTATTCAAAATAAAAGAGTTTATTTGTGAATAGAAAGAGAATCATAATTTCCTTAAATAAAGGAGTTTATTTAAATATGAAATAAGATTTCATATTATTCAAAATAAAGGAGTTTATTTGTTAATAAAGAAAGAATATCCGTGTTTCCTTTAATAAAAGATTTTTTTTTTTTATATATATGAATCGATTCCATAATTAATTAAAATAAAGGAGTTTATTTTGATTAAAATTTTTGATTAAAATAAAATAGTTTATTTTATTCAAAATTGATAAATTAAAATAAAATAGTTTTATTTTGATTTAAATTTGATTAAAATAAAGGAGTTTATTTTGATTCAAAATATATTTTATACTAACTAAATTTGCCCATTAAATGATATCAATATATATATTAAATGTTTATTATTCATAAGATGAATGTTATTTATCGATGCATATGATGATGTGTGTATGATAATAAATGGGATTGATTATGGACTATCGATTAATGTGATTGGATTTTATTTTAGTTGATGCATGAATGGGGTTTTATTAAATGGGGTCTCACAGATTGCCTTCTCTAATTTTTCTTAATGTAAATTCTATATCTCCTCCTATGCATTTCCCTCGATCACGATCAAGGTTTCTATTTATTTTAAATAGTTTTGTAATAGGAATAGTTAGAATTAATTTTAGAAAATTAGAGATCAAGGAGCAAGGAGCGCCAAGACCCGCTTTGTAATGGAGCCCTGGTTTAAATGTAATAGTTATATTTAAATATTATTTCTCGCACCCCTGGGGTTTGACCTTTTTGTTCACTTGGTGGCTCTAGTGAACCAAACTAGAATAAAAGTCCATAATCAATCCGTAGTAGAATATAGTATTCTATATGTGCATGCTTATACTATATATATTATATATTATGCAAACACGCTTCGTATGTTCATTAATACGACGCGTATTTTATATATATATACATACGCTACTAAACAAGATGAGACAAATTAATAACAAACCCCTCAATTTTTTTATATTAAGTCCTAAGCGCTCAAAGATATTTGAATATCGAACGTCGCTTTCTCTAGCATGATAAAATTAATAGAGTATTAAATATTTAATATGAGTTTGTTGTGTCACCACAAGGCAAGTATTAAGTATTTAAGATGTTAATTTATCACATTTGATGCTTATAAAGAAAATTGAACAATATTGTTTTGTCAGGTCACCACAAGGATGATATTTTTCTTTTTTGAATATATGGAGTGCTAGGTCGACTTAACTTGATAATTTTGATTCTGATGTGCCACCACTGATCAAAATAATCTAAGAGGCAAAAGAAAAGGAGTCAGATAGTTGATGTAATCGACAAAAGTTGTCTACCTATTTATTTATATATAGTTTGTTGTGTCACCACAAGGCTATATACATTTGAAATGGGATCCTTATTCTCACTAGCAAATCTTTAATTAGATTTTGCCAAACTATATAAGTGAGGGTAATATAGTTTGAAGAAAATAGTGGAGATACCAATTTAAAACAAGACCTAATTTATTTTGGTAATTAATAAAAGAATGTATGTTAAAATGTTGTTAATTACAAATTCATTTACGTAATTTTACAATGTCTAAAATTACTATCATCGCAAAGCATATTAGATGCTAAATTAACCGCACCAATTAAACGATTGGTTAAGGAATTTGAGAATAGTTCTCATAGTCGAAAAAGCTATCTTATGTCCTTAATACGCCTATCCCCGCAATGGTTGCGCATAATGCCTCGGAGGAAGAGATTGCTACTTTTAGAAAGTGGCAAGATGATGCACAATTGGCTCAACGATCATGCTCAGTGATCCACGAGTAACGAGCTTCAAATACAAGATGAAACTATGGATGCTTCTACTATATTCCCGCACATCAAGTAGTTGATGGTGAGGAAAGTAGGACCGATAGATATCGACATCAAGGAGCTCTTCCGATCTAGAATGGCCAATGGCACTATAAGATGCATAAAAAAGTCCTTAACATTATCAATTTGATTGATCAATTAGACAACGAAGTTTTGTCATGGATGGAGAGTTGAGCCAAGATTTGATCTTGCCACTCACTCCCTGACTCTTTCACAATTGTTGTGAATTTTTCATATGAACAAGCTAGATATCGCCTCACCGATTTGCTTAACATGTTGAAAATGTCGAGAGTCACTTTCCAACCAAGAAAGACCAAGTCTTACCGGTAGGGGCCAAAGGATCTTCCTAAAAAGAAGAACGATTCAAAGAAGGTAAATGAAAAGGCATAAACAAAGGATAATAAGAACAAAACTCGACACGGATAAGAAAAAGGAGTTTGCTTCCACCGCAATAAGCCCGACACCGGAAAGAAATCATGCGAGAAGTATCTTGCAGAGGCTAACCAAAGAAGCTTAGTGAAGTTTCTACATAAATACAAATTTGTTCATGATTTAAAATAAATTTTTCTTTAAGTCAAGGTTCTACTTGGATATTGATACCGACTTTGGTTATCATAAATATAGATTTATGAAGGACCAAGCAGAAGTAGAAAGCTAAACAAATATAAGTAATCCTATGTGTGGAAAATGAAGCAAAGGTCACATTAGCCATAGAAACTTATAGTTTAGCAATGCCTACGGCAAATCTATTAAGTCAATAAGTTGTTATCAGATTCCAGCTTCTTGTTAAAAATATTATTTCCATTTTATCATTGGACAATGAAATCTTTGGTATTATAATTAAGAACAATTGTTGTTCTATTTATAATAATAATGTTTTGTATAGAACCGAATATTACTTAATAAATTTTGTATACTGACTTACATGAAAATAATTTTACATATCGAACAAATTAGTATAAGAAAAGGAGATGATCATTCAAAGAGTCGAATGTATGTATTTGTTGAATACAAGTGTGAATTATTTGAAAGGTTCAAAGAATTCAAAAGAAACAAATTGACAAAGTATTAAGATTCTTTGATTAGATCAAGGAATAAATACTTGTGCAATAAGTTTCTAGATCATCTCAAATGGTTTTCTCATAATGGACACATCTCGACACGCAATAATTGATTGATGTATCTAAAAGGAAAAATCGTACCTTGTTGGACATGGTGCGGTCCATAATGATTTTACCGACATTCCAAAGATCCTTCTGGGATCATGTCCTAGAAATGGTCGTAGACATCTACGAAAAAAGGTAACCTCAAAATCCGCCCCAAGACTCCATAAAAGTTATGGATGTGGAGGATTCCTAATCTTAAGTATGTTAAGATAAGGGGGTTGTCCAACTTATGTGAAAAGGTTTCAAAGGATAAGCTTGGGACAAGATTTTATAAGTGTCGATTTGTGGGACATCCTAAAGTAAGTTTAGGTATATGTTCTATAATCCTACTTAGCAAAAGGTGTTTGTTATGAACACGCCTTCTTCTAAGATAAAGGTGTTTATCATCAAGGGGCTAGTGGGAGGATAATAGATCTTGAAGAGTTCAAGAACCACAAAACACTATAAGTCAAATAAGAGGAACCTCAGAGATGTAATTCTATTGTACCACAAACCGAATCGTAAATCTGAATAGTACCAAGATACCTAGAGAGGTATGGATTCATCATAGATGATGATGATGAGGTACACATCATATGAAGATGATGATCCAGATTATACACATGAGGTAAGTGTTGTAGACACTCGTAGAAATGGATCAAGCAAGTTTCTCAAATATGGAACATTCGTTTTGATGAGGCAATCAAAAGAGTTTGATTTTATCAAAAATAAGAATGAACCTAGTGTACAAAAAAGGGTCATGGGGAGCATCGTGAAATTTCTAGTATTATATGTTGATATACTACTTGATGAGGAATTACATACCAATGCTACAATCAAGAAAGATAAAGTTGTCTAAACATTCCTCCATGAATGATTTGGGAAGAGTATCTTATCGGGGATATAAATCTATATAGATAGATTTAAAAGGATGCTCAACTTAACCCAAGGAACGATATTCATTTGATGCTAAAGTCGCTTAGCATGGCAAACTCCAAGAGATGTCTCATGTAGATGAGCTATGGAGTGTATCTCTTTAATAGTCCCCACAGACTCTCGAAAAGAGAGGTCGCATGAGTGACTATCATGTATGCAATGAAATATATACGAGACCTCGATGTCGATCACCATATTATGGAGAAGTTCACTATGAGTCGCTGAAAACATCTTAAAGTGCTTAACCCAAGACTAAGGATGTGATCATATTCATGGTGGGTCTAAATTAAAACTAGAGGGCTTAATGCACTCAAGTTTTTCGCATGCACTAAGATGACGTAAAAATCCACTTTAAGGTAAAGCGTTATCTCGAACAAAGCAGGGTGCAGTTGAATCGAAAGGTTCCAAACAAAGAAAGAGTTGTCGGTTTAGTGATAAAGACAAAGTATATAGCTATAAATGAAGTCGCAAGTTGATTGTTTGGATTAAAAGTTCATTATAGAACTAGAATAGTTCCTAAGTCTCATCTTCGATCTAAACATGTGTCAGGGGCACTTTCATTTGATTATTAGAATCATCGAAAGATGGGAAATCACTATAGAGATAGTGGACTCTCAAGAACAACATTACATATCCATTAACTAAAGCTTATCCAACAAACAGGATAATCGCCACTTGAGAAGAAGAGTATAAGATACCACGACGATTGGGCTTTTAGTGCAAGTGGGAGATCGAAAGTAGTATGCACACAAGCCAATCATGTTTGATGATAAAGCATATACTTTATAACAATCTTATTCATTTATTAATAAAAAGTATTAATTTATTAAAGGCTTTTAATTATCTACACGATGTCGCTTTTATAATATGTGATAAACCCATAGTTTTAAGCAATGCTTTTAGAATAATGATGATGATCATTCTAATGAGATCTAAATTCTAAGAAAGCTTAAAACTAAAATAGTTCCCAATCATCGATTACTAAATCGGGGATTAGTGAATCCTGATAGATTAAGTACATACGCTGCTTTCGCTTCATCGATGAGGATGATTGATCTCACGATCATTTGTGTGGAGACACTAAAGCAAGTATGTAGGTGCTTATTAGAGAATAAGTTCACCGAACGGGCTCGCTAAGGAATACCTAATGGAGTTTTATTTGCACTCGCAATAGGAATTCTCAGAGTGATAGTAAAGACAAGTGATCCTCGACTCGAGATCATCATAAGATCTTCAGTGTATGATGAGTTATACTTTGACTTATTCCTTAAGACCCTTAGGTATATCAAAGGGTATGCTTGGGTATAATAAGTCAGTATATGGAGATAATGTATGATCAATAAAGAATCTACCACTTCTAATAAAAGAAGAGAAATGTCCTATGTGATTCGATAAATGACAACCCAAAGAGTCCTCGGTTAAGGCGTAATGAAATTAGAAAGGAGTTTCTAATTTGCATTATTTGAGTCAGGCATTTAAGATCGAAATACATATAATTAAATAAAATAAGACTTGACAAAGAATTCCATGCCTTATATTTAATCGGGACATCAGATGGTGGAAGGATTGAATCAGACGCAAGAACTATTTACTCAAAGGTTCTTTTATGATTAATGTTGAAATCTATATTATCCGGAAAGTCGCTGATCGCTAGGAGGCTTATCCCTATCAGAAATAAATATTATTTATTTAAATAAATTAATTGTTTAATTTATTTATTTAAATAAGATTAGAATTGTTCTAATTGATTTATTCACAACCTGCTTAATATGGAGAACCTAAAGGGTCACACCATAAAAGAAGAATAATTATTTAAGAAGTTAATGGCATAATCGTAATAATATAAAGTATGTATATTTAATTTAATCTATGGTGATAGAATAAATTAAATAGCTTAATATTTATTATTTAATATTTTAGAAATATTAAATATAAATTAATAAGAGGAGTCTTATTAATATTATTACAATTATTATTATTTTTTAATTTCTAAAAGAGTTTAGGAATTAATTTAATATAAGTATTTCATTTATTCCTAATTGATTAGAAGGAAAATTAGTTAAAGGAGTTTAATTAATTATCCCTAATAAGATTAGGGAGCTTAATTAATTAAAAGAATTTAATTAATTAAATAAAACCCAATTCCTTAATTGTTAAGGTGGGTTGCCCACATCTATAAATAAGAGGAGTCTTATTATGGGTGGGGGGGTGTTGATTTTTTAACATACGACATAATTCCAATTGTTGGAGAGTACACCTTTTCTATGAGATAGAAAAACTAGGGTTTAGCCAACCATCCTTCTTCTTCAATTTTCTTCTTCCTCGGTGGATCACCTCTGAGGCCAAACATTTGGGTGGCTAACGCCGATCAAAGGAAGGAACCAAACCCGTGGATTCAAGTTGAACGCGAAAAGGATTTGAGGTGAACTTGTACCGAGGAAGCTCGATCTTCAAGGGTAGGATTTTATTCTTTATCTTTTCGTAATTAATAATTGTGCATATTTTATTCTTTATCTTTTTTACGCTTAATTAATTTGATTGTGAATATTACATAAAGGGTGATCCGTATAAAACCGCTGGTTTGTAAAATTTTAACTCGATTTTTACACGCTCGCATTATTTTTGCAATTTGATTCAATTATTGGCATCTGTATGATATATTACAAAATTGAGATGGCAACATAAATTATTTGCAATTCATCTAATTGCAATATTGCTATGATAAGGAGAAATCATTTATCGAAAAATTCACAATTTCCTCGATAACGACTTATATTATTAAATAATAATCGAGATGAGTTATAATATTAATGATATCGAATAAGTTCGTCAAGTTCATGATTAAAGATGAAATTGATAGTTCCATCGTGTTGGAATTATTAAATATTATGAGTTATAATATTAATATTTAATTTCGATTAAAGATAATTGATGTCCATTGTGTTGTTATTGGGTAAAATCGATATTTATTTCGATCATAAATGAGGAAGTTAATTAATTAATCGGATAAATGAGGAATTAATTGCTATTAATTCACATGATTATAACTATTGAATCACATGATTGAACTATTGATTCACATTATTTACTATTAGGGGAGGTGGTGCAAGTTTGATAATACTTGCAGGTCTAAATTAAAAATAAAAAAAAGTTGGAGGTATTGTACTATAATATTTCGAGCCCCAAAACGTGCAATTATCGAAACGATATTTTTCTATAAATAGAAGCTCATTCTTCCATCATTTTTCACCAATTCACTAAAGCTATAGAGCAATTATTATAGAGAGAAATTGTAGAGAGAAAGAAGAAGAGAAGTCTGCTACCTCTCTATTCCAAAGATCCAAATTTTATTCTAAGGTAAGGGGTATTATTTCTTTCGTATTCATGAAGAGAATTATTTTCTTTCAATACTCGTAAGGGGTATTATTTCTTTCGTATTCATGAAGAGAATTATTTTTTTAAATACTCGTAAGGGGTATTATTTCTTTCATTTTCATGAAGAGAGTTATTCTTATTCCATTCCTTATTATTATGTTGGAATAACCTGTCTATGCAAAGTACCGCATACATGGTGAAATTCTTCTGTTATTCCATTCTTTATTATTCTGTTGGAATATCCTCGTCATAAGTGACATGTATGACTTGGTTCCACTATTTATTATTCTCGTTGAATAACTCGCCTACGCCAAGTACCGCATACATGGTGAAATTCTTTTGTTATTCCATTCTTTATTATTCTATTGGAATATCCTGTCTGTGCGTATTACGCATGCCCTAGTTCCATTATTTATTATTCTGTTGGAATAACCTGTAAGACCCCGAAATTTTTTAAATAAAAAGGAATTTCCTTTATTTATTATTTTGAAATAGTAAGGGTGGATTTGATTAATGTGGTTAGTTATGGGTAAAATGCGCAAATATTTTAAATAAGCAAGTGGTGATAAAATATTCATTATCGTCGGGGAATATTCGTTTGGTCGTGGAATATTCGATCGTTTGGGAATATTCGTACGACCAATGTGCCATAGCAGCCCATGTGGGGCCCCATAACTAAAAAGCGATTGGATGAAGAAAACGACAAATATAAGTTGGTTAAAAATAACTACAGTAGTTGTTACTCAATTATCATTGCTAAAATACTCTGGTTAAAACACAAGAAGACGCACGTACCAAGATTGCACCAATTATTGATTCTTACGTAAGAAGGCACTACTCAATAATGGTTACAGAAATTATCGCTTAGTATTTTATCGATTCAATAATTGTTGCGTTGATATTTTATATTGTTTGTTTCAATAATTGTCATTACACAATATTTTTCATTATCGAAGCAATAATTCATATTATCCTAATAATATTATTAGATAACATTATTGGCAATGTCTAGAAAGTTCGCTTCAAGGAGAGGTTTGGTCACCTAATCAAGCGGCCAAGAGTGAGAAATTCTTATTGAAAGCCCCTTTCCTGAACCGCCGGTCATCGAATATTGTGATTCTCGTAATATTATTTGTGAATAATTAATTATTGATTCATATGATAAGAAAAATATTAATTTTATGTGGATATAGATGGAGAAAATTTTTAATGTGACAATTGTTGAAAATTGAAATTTTATCTTTTCTCGATAAAATAATTCATTTAAATATATTATTATATTTTAATAATATAATAATGGTGATATTTTTACAATCTAATGTGGGATATATGAGTATACGAGGAGGAAGAGTATTTTTGTTGCAATAAATGTTTAAAACATGTTAAACATGCTCATGGGACCCCATTTATCGATCGAAATTTGATTATAAACAGTAAAATTGTCCGCTTTGTGGATTTCGGTCAATTTCTCGATTGGAATTTGGGAAAACTTTCTTCCGCAAAGTTGTAGAGAATTGAATTTCCTATAAAAACTTGCGAGATTCAAATTTTCTGATGAAAGGGCTATTTATTATGAATTATTGAAGTTCAAGTTCAAAATAATTTATTTTTGGAAGTTTAAAATATTTAAAATTAGAAAAACGTTTTTTTCTTACTTTTTCTAGAATGTGGCATGTGTTTGATGGCTGAAATCAGATTCTAGGCATGTGTAGAAAATTATATAATTATATTATTAATTTATTAAATTTTCTGCTTTGGTGTTCTAAGCAATTTCCTATAAATAGGGTGCTTAGGTTAGAATTGAAAATCACACCAGAAACTGAAGTTTTCTCTCTCTATATTATCGAGCGTATTCTTGTGAGTATTTTGAGTATACTTTGAGTATTGCTATACGGTGCAAGTCCAAGTCATAGCCTATATCCTGTTTTTGAATAGAAAGACTGATCTTTCGAGGTAAGGGGATGTTATTTTCTTCTCAAATGATATTATTTCTTCAATATCATTATGTTGAAATATTGGTTGGAACTTTTTATCAAATTTGAACTTTTTCATGCTCGGGTTACTATTCATGAAGTTACTATTCACGAAGTTACTATTCATGAGTTACTATTCACGAGTTACTATTCACGAGTACTATTCATAAGTACTATTCAGCGTGAAGATGTTTTTGTGGAATTTCTATCTTTTGGTACTCTGAGTTACTATTCACATATACTTTACTATTCACGATATCTGACTATTCAATCGAAAAATAAAATTTCTTCTTTTTGTCTAAAATATCTATTCGGATACTAGCCTTGATTGTATCCATGTCTTGATCATTCTTGAATTTTACACCACTATGATTATTTTTGAGGTATCTTTTGAACATGGATAAAACAAAGTACTTAATCCTTAATCCTTAATCTTTGTCATTTTGTTTCACCGGATTCGCTTTTAAAAAATATTTTCATCATCCTCGCCTTAAATGATGATATTATGGAATATCTTCGGCCCGTAGTGCAAAGATGAATGATTTCAAGAATATCTTTGCCTCAGTAGTGCAAAGATGAACAGTGTTTAGATGAACATGACCAAATCGATGAATATCATCGGCCAGTAGTGCAAAGATGAATATTTGATTCCGTATGTATATCGATTGATGTTATAGGATAAAAGATGAGCGATGAACTTTTAAATTCATACATGAAGATAGTAGTTTGCATTCTCTACTTAACTCTTCTAATGAATTATTATTTTCACCGCGAATATTGATTTAAAATTTGTTGTCTATCAGATTCTATTAGATTTTTCCTCGTGAAGACTAACGATAATTTGTTGTATATTATCTTAGTCATAGTATTCTTTATCGAGAGCTAGTTGAGCTCACTCTTTTCCTTTTTGTTCCATTTTTCTCGTGAGGCGAGAATATAAATGAAGTACGCAGCCTGGGTATGGAATGAAGGTTCTAGAGAGAGTTGTTTAGTAGTCCTCACCATTTTTGTAAAATAATGTATCAATAAATGTGATGAGTATTTATTTGAGTATAGATATTGTCTGAAGATAATATTTGTATTTAAACTCACGCTTTTACTTTGTTGTAATAATAAAGTTGTAGTTGTTTCGCACCATGTATTGACAACTCGTAATGGGTGATGTATACCTATTTTGGGGGCCACCACTTGGTATCGAGCTTAGATATGATCTCCGGCGGAGATCGGGAATAGAACTAGGAGGGAGAGACGAGTAAATCCTTCACTAGTGTGTCCTACCTAAGCTTACTTGTTAGTTGGTCAAGATATAGGATATTATGTGATATATTGATTTCATTAATTAACCCTTGTTTTACGACAAGATTTGAGAATGTCGATCGAGAATATTAACAATGGAAATGAGACCGTGGAGACGCTCAGACTCACCAACGAGGAGAACGTGCAACAGTCGATAATGTTCCTCCCGTGAACAACACCACCGAAAGCGTATGATGAACGAGGGATGTTTAGAAGTTTTTGCGCTCATGCAAAAATCGCATTTGCGAGGAGACTCGTGTTCAAAATATAGGAGGAAATGATAGCAATTCACGGGTTGTCACAAACAAGCGGTTCAAAAGAGTTGGGACCACCGAATTTAAGGGAAAGCCGATCCGATCATGGCGGCGGAAACATGTGTGACGCCTCAAATTAGGTATACGCCACCCATCTTGGGTCGCCACTTACATGGTACATAAATTTAAATACAACTTACTAATATAACTGCATGTGTATAATACGACATAAACTATGAGTTTGAATACAAATATTGTCTACTAGATATTATACAAACTCAAAAGGAGTCCTCATTACAACTATTATCACACTATTTCACGTAATAGTGAGGACTACTAATGCTATCCTCCGGACCATTACTTCGCTCCCGACTCGTCCCAAATGGCGTTCTCATTTCCTGAAGAGAACAAAGAAAGAAAGGGTGAGCTCAACTAGCCCAAAGAAGAAATATTATGACTAATATAATGCGTAATAAATTATCATTAGCCTTCAACAAAGGTTAAACCGATAAAATACAATAGACAACCAGGTTTTAACTCATAGCTTAATAAGCAATCCATTAAAAGAGTCAATTAGAGAATAAAGTCTACTATCTTTTAGGTTTTAAAAGGTTTTCATCAATTTTTATCACGAGACTCAAATTTTAATAAATAAACCACCACATTTAATCATCCCCGTACTACTGGCCAAGGATTTTCATCAAATTATCAATGGTCATGACTATACCGAATCACCCCTGGTCATAATCATACCAAAAACTATCCATCACTGCATTACATGCCACTGAGGACTTTTGTCACATCATTTATATCAAGTCATGATTATACCGAATGATCCCTGGTCATAATCATACTAAGTTCATCTATGCACGTAAGCCAAAGATAACATAATATAACATGAGGATGATGACAATGACATAGTAATTCAATAAAACAAGTTCAAGAATTATTTAATCCATGAATTATTAACGTCCAAATTGTCAACATGATACTGTTTCGTAGAGTAAAATTCAAGAATGATCAGAAGAATATTTTCATGAAAAGATACTGGATGAAACGCAAATATCAAGGATATTCTACTAATTTCATGGAGTATAGAAGTCAAAGTTTTAACCAACTGGGTATAATAAAGAATGGAATAACAAAAGAAATCACCATGCATCCGGTATTGCATGACATGTGTTATTCCAACAGTAATAATAATAACGGAACCAGTCGTGAAATTCACAATCGACGTGATGTTCCAAATGTAATAATAAAGATGGAACCGCATCCGTGTAAAACACACGATAGGATATTCCAACAGTAATGATAAAGATAAAGTCCTAAACCAGTGTTCCAATGTAAAATAAAACGAACCAGTCCGTAAAACACATGCATGTGATGTTCCAATGTAATAATAGAAGAATGTCACCAAGTATAGGTAAACCACAGATAAAAAGTTATTCCAATGTAATAATAAGCAATGGAATAACATAAGGATTTCACCAAGTATAGGTATGCCACAGATACAAAGTTATGTATAGGGTATGCCACTTTTACAAAAGTTATTCCAATGTAATAATAATGAATGGAATAATGTAAGTTCTCTTCAAGAAGAAAGAATAACACCCTTTACCGTAAAAAGAACCTAATATAGAAGTAGTGAAGTAGCGAGAATACTCTTCTTCTTCTTTAATAACTTTCTCTCTATATTTCTCTCTCTAGAGTTTCAATGAATTCGTAAGAAAATAATGAAGGAATGAGCTTCTATTTATAGGAAAATGGAATGCATAAGAATTAATCCATAAACGGTCCGTATTGATTTACTTTAATCTGACGGTCCATATTTAAAGAAAAATCTTTTAAATAAAATATAATATATTCTATTTATATAAAAACATTTTACTATGCAAACACAATGCAATACTATGCAAAACACTATGCAAAAACACTATGCAACACTATGCATAATAAAATATAATATATTCTATTTATGTAATAACTTTAATAAAGTATTCTATTTTATATAAAAGATGTTTCGCTTTTATTACGCTTAATAATACTAATAAAACAAAACGCCATTATCGCTATAATAATTCATATATTATTAATCGACAATAATGGAATCAAACCGAGTGACTTCTCACATAAGCATCAATAATCAATACCGTGTGCTACTATGCAACCACACGACATCGTATTTTTTTACTACCGAGTAGTTCAACAAGAATACTTGTAAAACTTCCGCCGTTATTTCAATAAAATATTTTTGTCGCTTTCTCGATCCGACAATAATTTCGCTGTGGGGTCCACCAATGATTGAGTCATTGTATTTAATATTCCCTACTAAACCGAATATTCCCGACCAATCGAATATAACATAACCACTGTGATACTTTGCAAAATTTATAAATACTACCCACAACTATAATATTATCTTAAATTCAATTAAAAAATTATTTCAACAAAATTTAAATCTTTATCGATAAAATCTGGGCTCACAATCTCCCTCCTTATGGAATTTCGCCCGAAATTAGGGTACGACTGATATGATAAAGAGATGAGGATACCTTGAATACCTTTATCGCTTAAAATATTAAATTCATCTTTGAAATCCGCCAAAGCTATTCATTAACAATTCATCTTTGCACTACAAAGCAAAAGATATACAAATCAGAAACCAATAATGCTAAGACGCAGCATTAATAGTATCACGACCACGAATTATCCATGCACCAATCGCCAAGGATATTCGTGTTTTCAATTACTGATTATGATTATACCGAACAATCCACGGTCATAATCATACCAAGTCCATCTATGCACGTAAGCCACGATGACTTTGAACGCATCCATGAATTAATATTTCATTCTTTGAGACTCAAATTTCAATAATTAATCCACATCATCGAATCATCCCCGCACTACAAAAGCAAGGATATTCATTAGTATCACGACCACAAATTATCCATGCACTACTACCAAAGATAATCGTGTTTTCAATTACGGTTATGATTATACCAACAATCCTCAGTCATAATCATACCAAGTCCATCTATGCACGTAAGCCACGATATGACTTTGAACACATCCATGAATTAATATTTCATTCACTTGAGACTCAACTCAAATAATTAATCCACATCATCAATCATCCACGCACTACGTGCCAAGGATATTCATTAAGTATCACGACCACAAATTATCCATGCACTACTACCAAAGATAATTGTGTTTTCAATTACTAAATTATGATTATACCAACAATCCTCGGTCATAATCATACCAAGTCCATCTATGCACGTAAATTATGATGACTTTGAACACATCCATGAATTAATATTTCATTCATTAGTTGAGACTCACCAATAATTAATCCACATCATCGAATCATCCCCGCACTACGTGCCAAGGATATTCATTAAGATCACGACCACAAATTATCCATGCACTACTACCAAAGATAATTGTGTATTCATTAGTATCACGACCACAAATTATCCATGCACTACTACCAAAGATAATTGTGTATTCATTTACTTTATGATTATACCGAATAATCCGTGGTCATAATCATACCAAGTCCATCTATGCACTACAAGCCACATGTATGACTTTCAACATAATATAAACACGAGGATAATGATATAAAGAATCAATCAAATGAGATAAAGGATAACTATTAAACATTTATAATATAATTTATCCAGATTCAAGAATATCCCCATGTTTTCAATCACTTAATAATCTCATAATCTAATATCATTAATATTATAACAATATTTTAATCACTTCTTAAATTTATAAATAATTTATCTTAATTGTTTACGCTTTACCATATAATGCATTTAATCATTCAAAATGCCATACTCATAAAATATAATCACCAATTATCAAATCCTCATCAAAAAAATATGCATATACTCTATATAGGATTCTTTAGCCATAAAATCCTATTTTCAACTTTCATACTTTCACATAACATATTTAACTCATATGTTCAGAATTAAACTATTTTCATGAAAAATACCAAATCAGTCCCAAAAATATTTCTTTTCTGGGATTTAGCATAATATAGTCCCATAATGAAAATATATTTTCTCGAAATTTTTAAAATTCATTTACTATTTTTCAAAAATCAATTTCTAATTAATTCCTTAAGAAATTAGCTACCTCAAGGTTAACTCCAAAATTCCCAAATCTTGACAGGACCTTACACATGTTAACGTGAGCTTCCAGTTTAAATTTCATGGTCATCGGAGTTATAGAACTTGGTTATAGCGTTTTTCGTTTAAAAACCTAAATATTGAAATAGTCATAACTTGCTCATTTTATGTCGAATGAGCTCATTTTTGGACAGGAGATACTTTATACCATATACTTTCATGTCCCAAAAGGCCAGAATTTTTCTCATAATTTAAGTGGCCGAAACAGCCTCTCTAAAATCATGGCAGAAGCTTTTTCGGTTTTTGCAGCTTTGTACTCCTCTGCTAAAATCAGTCCACACAAAAATCTACAACACCTTTTCCAGTAATTCCACTTGGATTAGTTAGGTAACTCATAGATCTAACTCTAGGACTTGACCACATTCAAAAATTCAAAATATAATAGGAGATATGGTCAATTGAATTTCATGTTACGTTTTTCACCAAAATCTGATTTTCAACTCTTTGTGATTTCTAAGAAACTTTCATGTTTTTACATACTAACCAACATAACTCATCATAAAACTTACTAATACCACGAATACCCATGATTTTCATTATTCCAATGCTTTTATTATGACTTTCATCATAAACCACGTAAACTGTTCATTTTAGTTGAAGAAATATTTGAGGGTTTAAGAAATGGGTTTTTGTACTGGGGTCAATACAAAATTTGATTTTACGTTCTAGGGTAGGCTAGGAAGTCTTCAAGAATACGCCAAGAAATTTATTAATGATAGAAATATCATTCAAAATCATATTCTTCGCCCAAGACTTGGATAAGTACGTCAGATTAATACCAATCGTGACTTCTATCCCTTAACTCCGATAAGACCTCACAATGATACCTATCAACTTGCCATCTTCATCCACGACGCCGCCACGTAAAGTCCGGCGCTTTGCATTCCACACAAGGAAGTCAACAACGAAAGGATCGGGCTCTTTTACTTATGGCTTGATATAACAAAGGATTAACTTTAGGATTTGGTTACTTTGAATTCAGATAACAAAGTTGGTTAGAATATGAAAGCTAACAACCTTACAAAAAGAATAATGAGTAGTTAATCAATCGTTTTCAAAAATTTCCTCAAAGGCAAGTATTTTCAAAGAGATAAGATCGACAGGTAACGTGAAAGTGTTTATTTGAAACAACAAGATTAATAAACAGTGGAGGTAACGAAGGTTTCTCCCAACGAAGTTTCAATAGATAAATCAAAGTCTAATTTCTTCGGAGTCAAATTTAAACGTTGAACGCAAGCAAGAGAGATAAAATAATAGGTATAACCGGTATCGAATACGATATAGACTTCGCAAGAGCTTATGATTAACTTACCCGTGATAATTTTATTCGTGTTCTTCGTCACGAGAAAAAAAACGCTCTCTTAAACTACCGGCTTTGGCTTGTCCGGGACATCCTTTGGCATCACTATCTCAATCGGACTTGACTTCACCATACGACAAAATCGAGCTAAGTGACCTTCTTTCCGCAATTAAAACACGCTTTGGATTGTCGTCAGCATGCTTTGGACGGATGTGTCCCTCCCCGTCCGATTTGAAACATACGACCGGTGGTCGCTTCTTCTTCCTTTGAAACGGTGTCGGCGCCGACGCCTTCACGCCATTGTTGAACCCTCTCTTCTTGAAATGTCCATTCTTATTATCTTGGCCATGATTACCACCGAAATGGTTACCATTCTTGACATGATAATTTCCCCGATGGTTATCATTGTTCACGATGACGCACGCCACCGCAGATGATTATTATCGTGTTGTTGGTCGTTACCTTTTGGTTGAGTGACTCATTATCGCGCTCCAATAACCGAGCCCTATTCACAACATCTAAATACAAACACCGCCACAAAACAAGGGTTAATTAACATATCACATATTATCCCTATACTTTGACCACCAATTAAATACCAAATAAATTTAGGTAGGTCATACTAACGAATTTCCGCTCTCCCTCCTAGTTCTTATCTCACATCTTAGCCAGGGATCATATCCTAAGCTACGATACTAATCTGTGACTCTGACACCAACTCAGGTCAAGACCTCACATTAGTACCTATCGATCACCCACCGAAAGATTCGCGCCCCCACGGAGAGTCCTGTCTTTGCGGTGCATTCCCCATCAATGAAGTCACCAAATGAGAGGCTCGGGGCTCTTCACACTTATGGCTCGATACCAACCGCGACGCCTCAAAATTAGGTATACGCCACCCATCTTGGGTCGCCACTTACATGGTACATATAAATTCAAATACAACTTACTAATATAACTGTCGTGGTATAATACGACATAAACTATGAGTTTGAATACAAATATTGTCTACTAGATATTATACAAACTCAAAAGGAGTCCTCATTACAACTATTATCACACTATTTCACGTAATAGTGAGGACTACTAATGCTATCCTCTGACCATTACTTACGCTCCCTCGACTCGTCTCCAAATATGTTCTCATTTCAAGAGAACAAAGAAAGAAAAGGGGTGAGCTCAACTAGCCCAAAGAAGAAATATTATGACTAATATAATGCGTAATAAATTATCATTAGCCTTCAACAAAGTTAAACCGATAAAATACAATAGACAACCAGCTTAATCTGCAATGGAATAAGCAATCCATTAAAAGAGTCAAGTAGAGAATAAAGTCTACTATCTTTTAGGTTTTAAAAGGTTTTCATCAATTTTTATCACCGAGACTCAAATTTTAATAAATAAACCACCACATTTAATCATCCCCGCATTACTGGCCAAGGATTTTCATCAAATTATCAATGGTCATGACTATACCGAATCACCCCCGGTCATAATCATACCAAAACTATCCATCATCGCATTACAGTGCCACCGAGGACTTTTATCACATCATTTATAACAAGCCACGATTATACCGAATGATCCCCGGTCATAATCATACTAAGTTCATCTATACACGTAAGCCAAATATAACATAATATAATACGAGGATGATGATAATGACATAATAATTCAATAAAACAAGTTCAAGAATTATTTAATCCATGAATTATTAACGCCCAAATTGTCAACATGATATCGCTTTCAGTAGAGTAAAATTCAAGAATGATCGTAAGAATATTTCCATGAAAAGATATCGATGAAACGCAAATATCAAGGATATTCTACTAATTTCATGGAGTATAAAGTCAAAGTTTTAACCAACCGGGTATAATAAAGAATGGAATAACAAAAGAAATCACCACGCATGCGGATTGCAGATGATGCAAGTTATTCCAATGTAATAATAATAACGGAACCAGTCGTGTGAAATTCACACCGGCAGTGATGTTCCAACAGTAATAATAAAGATGGAACCGCATCCTGTAAAACACACGATAGGATATTCCAATGTAATGATAAAGATTTTAACCAGTCCTGTAAAAACACACGCATGTGATGTTCCAATGTAATAATAAAATTTTAATGTCACCAAGTATAGGATGTTCCAATATTAATACAAAGTTATTCACAATGTAATAATTCCAAGTAATGGAATAACATAAGGATTTCACCAAGTATAGGGTATGCCACAGATACAAAGTTATGTATAGGGTATGCCACTTTTAAAAGTTATTCCAATGTAATAATAATGAATGGAATAATGTAAGTTCTCTTCAAGAAGAAAGAATAACACCCCTCACCGTAAAAAGAACCTAATATAGAAGTAAGTGAAGTAGCGTAATACTTCTTCTTCTTTCTATAACTTTCTCTCTATAGCTTCTCTCTATAATTTCTCTCTAGAGTTTCAATGAATTCGTAAGAAAATAATGAAGGAATGAGCTTCTATTTATAGAAAAATGGAATGCATAAGAATTAATCCATGAACTATCAGTATTGATTTACTTTTAACTGACTATCCATATTTAAAGAAAAATCTTTTAAATAAAATATAATATATTCTATTTATATAAAAACATTTTACTATGCAAACACAATGCAATACTATGCAAAACACTATGCAAAACACTATGCAACACTATGCATAATAAAATATAATATATTCTATTTATGTAATAACTTTAATAAAGTATTCTATTTTATATAAAAGATGTTTCGCTTTTATTACGCTAATAATACTGAATAAAATAAAACGTCATTATCGCTATAATAATTCATATTATTAATCGACAATAATGGAATCAAACCGAGTGACTTCTCACATAAGCATCAATAATCAATACCGTAAAGTGCTACTATGCAACCACACGACATCGTATTTCTTTTACTACCGAAAGTAGTTCAACAAGAATCACCAGAAAAACTTCCGCCGTTATTTCAATAAAATATTTTTGTCGCTTTCAATCCGACAATAATTCATTGTGGGTCCACCAATGATTGAGCCATTGTATTTAATATTCCCTACTAAACCAAATATTCCCCACCAATCGAATATAATATAACCACTTGCATACTTTGCAAAATTTATAAATACTACCCACAACTATAATATTATCTTAAATTCAATTAAAAAATTATTTCAACAAAATTTAAATCTTTATTGATAAAATCTGGGGTCTCACAACATGGGTCAAGCAAATTACCAAGATATTCGATGTCTTGGGATGCACTTGAGAAACAGAAGGTTCCATTCGCCACCTTTATGTTCCGTGGCGGCGTGCATCACTCGGTGGGAATTTGTGAAGCGCATCTATCTAAATTGCACTCAAAGATGTCTTGGGAGACGTTTCAGAGCTATTTAATGACAAATACTTTCTTGAAAGTGTTCGCTATACGAAGGAAGTGGAGTTCATCGATTGAACAAAACAACATACGACGGTGTCTCAAAGACGAGGCAAAGTTTGCAGAGTTATCCAGTTTCAGACCTCATTCAGTGGAGAATGAGGAACGATGACGCGGATGTTTCTTAGAGGTTTGAAACCCTTAGATACGCCAAGATCTCATTTCATTTCTCATAAACTTTCTCTCGATTCAGATGTTGTAAATGTGGCTCAATTATTAGAGCGAGATAACGAGTACTGTCCAACCGAGGGACCACAACCGTGATCGCACGTAGATAAAGCAAATAATAGAATAATGATAACCAAATGGAGAAAGAAACAGACGGACAAAATGGTAACCACTTTGGTGGTAATCATGGCCATGAAAATAGAAGAAGCGAAATCGAGGAGATTTTCAAAAGAGGAGATTTAACAACGACCATGTGAAGACGATGTCAAAGCCGTTAAAGAATCGGTTCTAAGGGAGGAGAACGACCACCCATTATATGCTACAAATGCGAAAAGAGGGACATATCACCCATACCGCCCACAACAGCTCAAGGTATGCTATAATTGTGGAAAGGAAGGACATATCGCCGAGATTGTACTTTAGAGCGAAACCTAGTTCAATGGGGACGGTGACTCAAAAGATCGTCCCCGTAAAAGTCAAAGTCAACGATTCCGGAAGAGCGCTTTGTTGTGGATCGGTCATAATGCGAGGAACCCAAACGAGGTGATCACGGTAAGCTATTTATAAATTCTTGCAAGTTTATACCTTACTTGATACCTTGCATACCCATTCATTTATCTCTCCCGCTTGTGCTCAACGCTTAAACTTGACCGAGAAATTAGACTTTGACCTATCTCATGGAAACTCCGCTTAGAGAAACTTTCATCACATCCACCGCTTATAAATCTTGTTTGATTCAAGTTGGCACCATTACCTTACACCGTTGACCTTTATCTCTTTAAAGATACTTGCTTTTGATGTGATTTTAGGATTGATTGGTTAACTACTCATCATGCCAAAATTGATTGTTTTCGTAAGGTCATTAGTTTTCATATTCCTAACCAACCTCGTTGTATTTAATTCAAGCAACTAAACCATTAAAATCAATCATCGCTATATCTAATCATAAAGCTATTCGCTTATTGAAAAACGGATGTCAAGCTTTCTTAGCCCATGTTATGGATTTGAATAAAGACACGCCAAATTTGAATAATATTTCGTTTGTTATCGACTTTCCCGACATATTTCCTCAAGAACTTCCCGGCCTACCCCGTAACGTGAAGTTGAATTCTTTATTGATCTTGAACCTGCACAAAGCCCATTTCTAAAACCCCATATCGAATGGCTCCTATTGAACTTCAGAGTTAAAGGTCCAACTACGTGAATTGTTGGACATCTGCTTCATTCGGCCCCAGTACATCTCCTCGGGGTGCTCCTGCTTTATTTGTAAAGAAGAAAGACGAGGAGTATACGACTTTGTATTGACTATCGGAATCAACCATGTCACCATCAAGAATAGGTATCCTCTACCTCGTGTTGATGACTTGTTTGACCAAATTGCAAGGGCACAATTCTTTTCAAAAATCGATCTTCGCTCGGATATCATCACCAAAGATTAGAATCGAGGATATTCCAAAGACCGCCTTTAGAACCCCAGATGCGTGCATTATGAATTCTTAGTCATGTCTTTCGATCGACTAATGCTCCCGCGGCTTTCATGGATATGATGAACCGAGTATTCAAGGAATATTTGGATCAATTTGTTGTTGTCTTTATTGATGACATCCTTATATATTCCAAAAGTCGTGAAGATCATGAGCACCATTTGAAGTCGGTACTCCAAAGGCTTCGTGAAAACAAACTATATGCCAAATTAAAGAAATGCGAAGTTCGCTTGAGGAAGTAGCATTCCTTGGGCACGTGGTGTCAAAACATGGTGTATCCGCTGATCCAAATAAGATCAAGCAATACAAAGTTGGGAGCAACCAAGCCTGATCAATCAAGACGTAGCTTTTTGGGCTTAGTCGGGTTATTATCGAGATTCGTGGAAGGGTTTTCTCGAATCGCTACTCCATTAACTCAAATTAACTCTAAGGATACAAAATTCGCTTGGAGCGAAGAATGCGAGAAAAGTTTCCAAGAGCTTAAGAGGAGACTTATTTCGCACTGCTCTAACAATACCATCCGTTCTTGATGGATTTGTTATCTACAACGATGCTTCGTGCAAAGGGTTAGGATGTGTTCTCATGCAACGGGGAAAGTCATAGCCTATGCCTCGCGACAACTTAAAGAGTATGAGAGGAATTATCCTACTCATGATCTAGAGTCAAGCAGCAAATGCTGCTTTTCGCTAAAGATATGGAGGCACTATCTATATGGGGAGAAAGTGGAGATATATTCGCACCATAAAAGCCTTAAATATTTCTTCACTCAAAAGAACTCAACACGCTACAAATGACGCTGGCTCGAACTATCGAAAGACTACGACCACACTATTCAATACCATCCCGAAAAGCGAACGTGGTAGCCGACGCGCCGAGTAGAAGATCATATGCGGAACGAAAAGCGATGATGTCAAGTATACGACAGAGCCAACTTTAATAGAAAAGTTAAGGTTGCTCAAGCCACCGAATCGGAGCCGATGCGTATGAAGAAGAAAGTACAAGAAGGAGCTATTCCTAAGCGAGAATCGATGAAGAAGGAATACTTGAGTCCACTCTAGACTTTGTGGTTCCTAACGACTGATTTGAAGTACAAGATTATGATGGAGGCACACAATACACCATTTGCAATCCATCCTCGAAGTACTAAAATGTATCGTGATCTTCGACATACATTTTGGTGGAACAATATGAAGAGAGAGATTGCAAAGTTTATCTCAATGTGTTTAACTTGTCAACGTAAAGGCGAGCATCCGTACCTAAGGGTCCGCTTGCAACCACTTGAGATTTCGAAATGGAAGTGGGAACACATTACCATGGATTTCATTACGGGTCTTCCTACGGTTTCTCAAGGCATCAATGCTATTTGGGTTATTGTTGATAGATTAACCAAGTCTCGCTTTCATTTCTTGCCGATACGGAGACTTATTCCTCGAACGCCTTGCTAGTATGTGACGTGAATGAGATTGTGAGGTTGCATGGCATGCCAAGATCCATAGTTTCGGATCGTGACCCAAGATTCACTTCAAGATTTTGGGTTAGCTTGCAAAAAGCTATGGGCACGGATTTGCGATTTAGTTCGCATACCATCCCCAAACCAGACGGACAATCGAGAGGACTATTCAAACTCTTGAAGATTTATTAAGACTCGTGTCCTAGACTTCAAGGGCGCTTGGGATAAGTATTTACCATCGGTGGAATTCTCCTACAACAACAGCTTATCGTGCAAGTATAGGTGTAGCTCCATTCAAGCATTATACGGACGAAAGTGTCGCTTCTCCAATATGTTGGGGACGAGGTGGGTGAAGCAACATCGTTGGGGCCGAGTTAGTACGTATGACTACTTTAAAAGATCCAAATGATTCGACAACGATACAAACCAAGACAAGATCGACAAAGAGTTATGCGGATCTTCATCGAAAGGACGTGGAATTTAGTGTAGGGGATCATGATTGTCATGCGAAGTTGCTCCACGGGAAGGGAGTTACAAGATTTGGGAAGAGAGGAAAGCTCAATCCATGATTTATCGGTCCATTTCAAATTCTCGACCGAGTAGGAAATGTAGCCTATAGACTCAAGCATTACCTCTCCGAGTATGTCTCGTGTTCATAATGTGTTTCACATATCTCAGATTTCAGAAATATGTGAAAGACCCAAACCACGCTATAGAAGTTAGAACCTGGACGAGATAGCCAAGACTTAACGTATGAGGAGGTACCACCAAGATCTTGGATAGAAGGAGCATGTCCTACGCCAAGAAAGGTCATACCACAAGTTAAAGTTTTGTGGAGGAATCATGCTATAGAGGAAATGACCGAATTGGAAACGGAAATGAAAGCGAGGTATCCTCACCTTTTCAAACACACAGTACGTCGACGCCAATTTCGAGGACGAAAATTTCATAAGGAGGGAGGTTGTAAGACCCCAAATTTTTATTAATAAAATTTAATTTTTTATTTATTATTTTGAAATAGTAAGGGTGGATTTGATTAATGTGGTTAGTTATGGGTAAAATACGCAAATATTTTAAATAAGCAAGTGGTGATAAAATATTCATTATCGCTTGGAATATTCGTTTGGTCGTGGAATATTCGTATCGCTTCTGGGAATATTCGTATGCGACCACAAGGCAAATTTATGTGGGCCCCATAACGGAAAAAGCGATTGGATGAAGAAAACGACAAATATAAGTTGGTTAAAAAAATAACGGCAGTAGTTGTTACCAAGTAATACCGTTAAAATACTCTCAATTGGTTAAAACACAAGAAGATACCAGGTATTGCACCAATTATTGATTCTTACGTAAGAAGGCACTACTCAATAATGGTTACGTAATTACTGCTCAAGATTTTATTTTATTGATTCAATAATTGTCACGCTTGATATTTTATATTGTCATTGTTTCAATAATTGTCATTACACAATATTTTTCATTATCGGCTAATAATTCATATTATCCTAATAATATTATTAGATAACATTATTGGCAATGTCTAGAAAGTTCTGCCTAAGGAGAGGTTTGGTCACCTAATCAAGCCAAAGAAGGAGAAATTCTTATTGAAAGCCCCTCTTCCTGAACCCGCCTCGTTGTCAATATTATCAGGATTCAGAATATTATTTGTGAATAATTAATTATTGATTCATATGATAAGAAAAATATTAATTTTATGTGGATATAGATGGAGAAAATTTTAATGTGACAATTGTTGAAAATTGAAATTTTATCTTTTCCGATAAAATAATTCATTTAAATATATTATTATATTTTAATAATATAATAATGGTGATATTTTTACAACGAATGTGGGATATATGAGTATACGAGGAGGAAGAGTATTTTTGTTGCAATAAATGTTTAAAACATGTTAAACATGCTCTTGGGACCCCATTTATCGAATCGAAATTTGATTATACCGTGAAAATTGTCCGCTTGTGGATTTCTTTTGTCAATTTCTGATTGGAATTTGGAAAACTTTCTTCTGCAAAGTTGTAGAGAATTGAATTTCCTATAAAAACTCGCGAGATTCAAATTTTCTGATGAAAGGGCTATTTATTATGAATTATTGAAGTTCAAGTTCAAATAATTGATTTTTGGAAGTTTAAAATATTTAAAATTAGAAAAACATTTTTTTTTAATTTTTTTCTAGAATGTGGCATGTGTTTGATGGCTGAAATCAGATTCTAGGCATGTGTAGAAAATTATATAATTATATTATTAATTTATTAAATTTTCTCGCTTTGGTGTTCTAAGCAATTTCCTATAAATAGGTGCTTAGGTTAGAATTGAAAATCACACCGTAAACTCAAGTTTTCTCTCTATATTATCGAAATGTATTCTTGTGAGTATTTTGAGTATACTTTGAGTATTGCTATACTGTGCAAGTCCAAGTCATAGCCTATATCCTGTTTCAAATTTAGAAATACTTGATCTTTCGAGGTAAGGATGTTATTTTCTTCTCAAATGATATTATTTCTTCAATATCATTATGTCAAATATTGGTTGGAACTTTTTATCAAATTTGGAACTTTTTCATGCTCAACTATTCATGAACTTACTATTCACGAAGTTACTATTCATGAGTTACTATTCACGATTTACTATTCACGAGTACTATTCATAAGTGATGATGTTTTTTGGAATTTCTATCTTTTGGTGTTCTGAGTTACTATTCACATATACTCTAAGACTATTCACGATACTCTGACTATTATTCAAAAAATAAAATTTCTTCTTTTCGTCTAAAATATCTATTCGGATACTAGCCTTGATTGTATCCATGTTTTGATCATTCTTGAATTTTACACCACTATGATTATTTTTGAGGTATTTTTGAACATGGATAAAACAAAGTACGAATCCTTAATCCTTAATCTTTGTCATTTTGTTTCACCGGATTCGCTTTTTAAAAATATTTTTCATCATCCTCGCCTTAAATGATGATATTATGGAATATCTTTGGCCCGAGTGCAAAAGATGAATGATTTCTCAAGAATATCTTTGGCCCAGTAGTAAAAGATGAACAGTGTTTAGATGAACACGACTTAATCGATGAATATCTTTGGCCCAGTGCAAAGATGAATATTTGATTCCGATGTATATCGATTGATGTTATAGGATAAAAGATAGACGATGAACTTTTAAATTCATACATAAAAGATAGTAGTTTGCATTCTCTACTTAACTCTTCTAATGAATTATTATTTCACTGCGAATATTGATTTAAAATTTGTTGTCTATCAGATTCTATTAGATTTTTTCCTCGTTGAAGACTAACGATAATTTGTTGTATATTATCTTAGTCATAATATTCTTTATCGAGCTAGTTGAGCTCACCCTTTTCCTTTTTGTTCCATTTTTCTCGTGAGGCTAGAATATAAATGAAAGTACGTAGCTCTGGGTATGGAATGAAGGTTCTAGAGAGAGTTGTTTAGTAGTCCTCACCATTTTGTAAAATAATGTATCAATAAATGTGATGAGGATTTATTTGAGTATAGATATTGTCTGTAAGATAATATTTGTATTTAAACTCACAGCTTTCTTACCGTTGTAATAATAAAGTTGTAGTTGTTTCGCATCTACGTATTGACAACTCGTAATGGGTGATGTATACCTATTTTGGGGGCGCCACAGCTTGGTATCGAGCTTAGGGATATGATCTCCATGAGATCGTGGAATAGAACTAGAGGGGAGAGACGAGTAAATCCTTCACTAGTGTGTCCTACCTAAGCTTACTTGTTAGTTGGTCAAGATATAGGGATATTATGTGATATATTGATTTCATTAATTAACCCTTGTTTTATGATGTATTTGAGAATGTCGAATCGAGAATATTAACAATGGAAAGAGACCGTGGAGACGCCTCAGACTCACCAACGAGGAGAACGCGCAACAGTCGGTAATGTTCCTCCCCTGTGAACAACACCACCCGAAAGCATGATGATGAACGAGGGGATGTTTAGAAGTTTTTGCGTAAATGCAAAATCGATTTAGGAGACTCGTGTTCAAAATATAGGAGGAAATGATAGCAATTCACGGGTTGTCACAAATGCAAGCTCAAAGAGTCAGGACCACCAAATTTAAGGGAAAGCCGATCCGATCATGGCGGAAACACGGGTCAAGCAAATTACCAAGATATTCGATGTCTTGGGATGCACGGAGGAATGAAGGTTCCATTCGCCATCTTTATGTTCCGTGGCGAGGCGCACTCATCGGTGGGAGTCTCAGAAGCGCACTCCATCCAAATTTACTCCAAAGATGTCTCGGGAGACGCTTTCAGAAGCTATTTAATGACAAATACTTTCCCGAAAGTGTTCGCATATATGAAGGAAGTGGTGTTCATCGATTGGAACAAAACAACATGACGGTGTCTCAAAGACGAGGCAAAGTTTGCAGAGTTATCCGTGTTCAGACCACATTTGGTGGAGAATGAGGAACGATGACGTGGATGTTTCTTAGAGGTTTGAAACCCCAAGATACGCCAAGATCTCATTTCTCATAAACTTTCTCTCTATTCGATGTTGTAAAAATGGGCTCAATTATTAGAGCGAGATAACGAAGTACGGCCAACCGAGGTACCACAACCAGATCGTACTGAGAGATAGCGAACAATGTAATAATGATAACCAAATGAGAGAAAAAACAGACGGACAAAATGGTAACCACTCCGTGGTAATCATGGCCATGAAAATAGAAGAAGCGAGTCGGAGGAGATTTTAAAAGAGGAGATTTAATAACGACCATGTGAAGACGACAAAGGTCTTGGCAAAAGAATCGGTTCTAAGGAGGAGAACGACCACCCATTATATGCTACAAATGCGAAAAGAGGGACATATCACCAAACCGCCCACAACAGCTTCAAGGTATGCTATAATTATGGAAAGGAAGGACATATCGCTCAAGATCAGACGCAGAAGCGAAACCTAGTTCAATGGGATTGTGACTCAAAAGATCGTCCCGTAAAAGTCAAAGTCAACGATTCCGGAAGAGCGTTTGTTGTGATCGGTCATAATGCGAGGAACCCAAACGAGGTGATCACGGGTAAGCTATTGTTAAATTCTCATGCGAAGTTTATACCTTACTTGATACCGGTATACCCATTCATTTATCTCTCCTTCTTGTGCTCAACGCTTAAACTTGACTCGAGAAATTAGACTTTGACCTATCTCGTGGAAACTCCGCTAGAGAAACTTTCATCACATCCACCGCTTATAAATCTTGTTTGATTCAAGTTGGCACCATTACCTTACCGTTGACCTTATCTCTTTAAAGATACTTGCTTTTGATGTGATTTTAGGGATTGATTGGTTAACTACTCATCATGCCAAAATTGATTGTTTTCGTAAGGTTGTTAGTTTTCATATTCCTAACCAACCTGTTGTATTTAATTCAAGCAACTAAACCATTAAAATCAATCACTATCATATCTAATCATAAAGCTATTCGCTTATTGAAAAACGGATGTCAAGCTTTCTTAGCCCATGTTATGGATTTGAATAAAGACACGCCAAATTTGAATAATATTTCATTTGTTATTGACTTTCCTAACGATTTCAAGAACTTCCTGCCACCCCGTAACGTGAAGTTGAAATCTTTATTGATCTTGAACTCCGTACAAAGCCCATTTCTAAAACCCCATATCGAATGGCTCCTATTGAACTTCGTGAGTTAAAGGTCCAACTACGTGAATTGTTGGACATCGGTTTCATTCGGCCCTAGTACATCTCCTCGGGGTGCTCCTGCTTTATTTATAAAGAAGAAAGACGGGAGTATGCGACTTTGTATTGACTATCGGGAATCGAACCATGTCACCATCAAGAATAGGTATCCTCACCTCGTATTGATTACTTGTTTGACCAGCTTGCAAGGGGGCACAATTCTTTTCAAAATCGATCTTCGCTCGGATATCATCACCAAGATTAGAATCCGAGGATATTCCAAAGATCGCCTTTAGAACTCTGAGACGGGCATTATGAATTCTTAGTCATGTCTTTCTTGATCGACTAATGCTCCTCAAGGCTTTCATGGATATGATGAACCGAGTATTCAAGGAATATTTGATCGGTTTGTTGTTGTCTTTATTGATGACATCCTTATATATTCCAAAAGTCGTGAAGATCATGAGCACCATTTGAAGTCGGTACTCCAAAGGCTTCGTGAAAACAAACTATATGCCAAATTAAAGAAATGCGAGTTCGCTCGAGGAAGTAGCATTCCTTGGGCACGTGGTGTCGAAACATGGTGTATCCGTTGATCCGTGAAGATTGAAGCAATACAAAGTTGGGAGCAACCAAGCTTCGGTGATCAAGTACGTAGCTTTTGGGCTTAGTTGGTTATATCGGAGATTCATGGAAGGGTTTTCGAATCGCTACTCCATTAACTCACGCTAACTCGGAAGGATACAAAATTCGCTTGGAGCGAAGAATGCGAGAAAGTTTCCAAGAGCTTAAGAGGAGACTTATTTCTAAGACTGTTCTAACAATACCATCCGGTTCGGATGGATTTGTTATCTACAAATGATGCTTCGAGCAAAGGGTTAGGATGTGTTCTCATGCAACGTGGGAAAGTCATAGCCTATGCCTCATGACAACTTAAAGAGTATGAGAGGAATTATCCTACTCATGATCTAGAGTTAGCGTAATGCTTTTCGCTTAAAGATATGGAGGCACTATCTATATGGGGAGAAAGTGGAGATATATTCGCACCATAAAAGCCTTAAATATTTCTTCACTCAAAAGAACTCAACACGCGGCAATGACGCTGGCTCGAACTATTGAAAGACTACGACCACACTATTTCAATACCATCCTCGAAAAGTTTAACGTGGTAGCCGACGCGTTGAGTAGAAGATCATATACGAGAACGAAAGGCGATGATGTCAAGTATACGATAGAGCCAACTTTAATAGAAAAAGTTAAGGTTGCTTTGCCACCGAATCTTGAGGCGATGCGTATGAAGAAGAAAGTACAAGAAGGAGCTATTCCTAAGCGAGAATTGATGAAGAAGGAATACTTGAGTCCACTCTAGACTTTGTGTTCCTAACGACTCGATTTGAAGTACAAGATTATGATGGAGGCACACAATACACCATTTGCAATCCATCCCGGAAGTACTAAAATGTATCGTGATCTTCGACATACATTTTGGTGGAACAATATGAAGAGAGAGATTGCAAAGTTTATCTCAATGTGTTTAACTTGTCAACGTGTAAAGGCGGAGCATCCGGTACCTAAGGGTCCGTTGCAACCACTTGAGATTTCAAAATGGAAGTGGAAACACATTACAATGGATTTCATTACGGTCTTCCTACGGTTTCTCAAGGCATCAATGCTATTTGGGTTATTGTTGATAGATTAACCAAGTCTCGCTTCATTTCTTGCCGATACGGAGACTTATTCCTTGAACGCCTTGCTAGTATGTACGTGAATGAGATTGTGAGGTTGCATGGCATGCCAAGATCCATAGTTTCGGATCGTGACCCAAGATTCACTTCAAGATTTTGGGTTAGCTTGCAAAAAAGCTATGGGCACGGATTTGCGATTTAGTTCTTCAAGCATACCATCCCCAAACCAGACGGACAATCGTAGAGGACTATTCAAACTCTTGAAGATTTATTAAGACTCGTGTCCTAGACTTCAAGGGCGCTTGGGATAAGTATTTACCATCAGTGGAATTCTCCTACAACAACAAGCCGAGCAAGTAAGTATAGTGTAGCTCCATTTGAAGCATTATATGGACGAAAGTGTCGCTCTCCAAAGATATGTTGGGACGAGGTGGGTGAAGCAACACCGTTGGGACCCGAAGTTGGTACGTATGACTACGGAAAAGATCCAAATGATTCGACAACGATACAAACCAAGCACAAGATCGACAAAAGAGTTATGCGGATCTTCATCGAAAGGACGTGGAATTTAGTGTAGGGGATCATGTATTGTTGCGAGTTGCTCCATGGAAGGGAGTTACAAGATTTGGGAAGAGAGGAAAGCTCAATCCACGATTTATCGGTCCATTTCAAATTCTTGACCGAGTAGGAAATGTAGCCTATAGACTCGCATTACCTCCGAGTATGTCTCGTGTTCATAATGTGTTTCACATATCCATATCAGAAATATGTGAAAGACCAACCACGTTATAGAGTTAGAACCGGACGAGATAGTCAAGACTTAACGATGAGAGAGGTACTGTCAAGATCTTGGATAGGAAGGAGCATGTCCTACGCTAAGAAAGGTCATACCACAAGTTAAAGTTTTGTGGAGGAATCATGCTATAGAGGAAATGACCGGGAATTGAAACGGAAATGAAAGCGAGGTATCCTCACCTTTTCAAACACCAGTATACGTGACGTCAATTTCGAGGACGAAATTTCATAAGGAGGGAGGTTGTAAGACCCAGAAATTTTTAAATAAAAGGAATTTCCTTTATTTATTATTTTGAAATAGTAAGGGTGGATTTGATTAATGTGGTTAGTTATGGGTAAAATGCGCAAATATTTTAAATAAGCAAGTGGTGATAAAATATTCATTATCGTCTAGAATATTCGTTTGGTCGTGGAATATTCAATCATCGTTGTGAATATTCGTATTTACGACGCACAAGCAGCCATATATAAAATTCCATAACTAAAGCGATTGGATGAAGAAAACGACAAATATAAGTTGGTTAAAAATAATCTACGCGTAGTTATTACTATTATCTATCAAGTTAAAATACTCTATGGTTAAAACACAAGAAGACATACCAGATTGCACCAATTATTGATTCTTACGTAAGAAGGCACTACTCAATAATGGTTACGAAATTATCGCTCAAATTTTTTATTGATTCAATAATTGTTGCGTTGATATTCATTGTTGTTTCAATAATTGTTATTACACAATATTTTTCATTATCGGCTAATAATTCATATTATCCTAATAATATTATTAGATAACATTATTGGCAATGTCTAGAAAGTTCTGCCTAAGGAGAGGTTTGGTCACCTAATTGCGCCAAGAAGGAGAGAAATTTTATTGAAAGCCCCTCTTCCCTGGAACCGCTCGTCATCAATATCAGTGATTCTCGTAATATTATTTGTGAATAATTAATTATTGATTCATATGATAAGAAAAATATTAATTTTATGTGGATATAGATGGAGAAAATTTTTAATGTGACAATTGTTGAAAATTGAAATTTTATCTTTTTCTCGATAAAATAATTCATTTAAATATATTATTATATTTTAATAATATAATAATGGTGATATTTTTACAAACGAATGTGGGATATATGAGTATACGAGGAGGAAGAGTATTTTTTTGTGCAATAAATGTTTAAAACATGTTAAACATGCTCTGTGGACCCCATTTATCGATCGAAATTTGATTATAAATTGTAAAATTGCCCGCTTGTGGATTTCGGTCAATTTCTGATTGGAATTTGGAAAAACTTTCTTCTACAAAGTTGTAGAGAATTGAATTTCCTATAAAAACTCGCGAGATTCGAATTTTCTGATGAAAGGGCTATTTATTATGAATTATTGAAGTTTTGAAACTCCGAAATAATTGATTTTTGGAAGTTTAAAATATTTAAAATTAGAAAAACGTTTTTTTCTTACTTTTTCTAGAATGTGGCATGTGTTTGATGGCTGAAATCAGATTCTAGGCATGTGTAGAAAATTATATAATTATATTATTAATTTATTAAATTTTCTCGCTTTTGGTGTTCTAAGCAATTTCCTATAAATAGGTGCTTAGGTTAGAATTGAAAATCACACCGTAAATCAAGTTTTCTCTCTATATTATCGAGCATATTCTTGTGAGTATTTTGAGTATACTTTGAGTATTGCTATACGGTGGCAAGTCCAAGTCATAGCCTATATCCTGTTTCAAATTAGAAGACCGATCTTTCGAGGTAAGGGATGTTATTTTCTTCTCAAATGATATTATTTCTTCAATATCATTATGTCAAATATTGGTTGGAACTTTTTATCAAATTTGGAACTTTTTCATGCTCGGGATTACTATTCATGAGTTACTATTTACGAAGTTACTATTCATGAGTTACTATTCACGAAAGTTACTATTCACGAAAGTACTATTCATGAAAGCGTGAAGATGTTTTTGTGGAATTTCTATCTTTTGGTGCTCTTGAGTTACTATTCACGATACTGGCACTATTCAATCAAAAATAAAATTTCTTCTTTTTGTTTAAAATATCTATTCGGGATACTAGCCTCGATCAGATCCATGTTTGATCATTTTTGAATTTTACACCACTATGATTATTTTTGAGGTATCTTTTGAACATGGATAAAACAAAGTACTAATCCTTAATCCTTAATCTTTGTCATTTTGTTTCACCGGATTCGCTTTTTTAAAATATTTTCATCATCCTCGCCTTAAATGATGATATTATGGAATATCTTTGGCCCAGAGTGGCAAAAGATGAATGATTTCAAGAATATCTTTGGCCTGTAGTGCAAAGATGAACAGTGTTTAGATGAACATGACTAATCGATGAATATCTTTGGCCTCAGAGTAAAAGATGAATATTTGATTCCGTATGTATATCGATTGATGTTACAGGTTAAAAGATAGACGATGAACTTTAAATTCATACATAGAAGATAGTAGTTTGCATTCTCTACTTAACTCTTCTAATGAATTATTATTTCATTCATGAATATTGATTTAAAATTTGTTGTCTATCAGATTCTATTAGATTTTTCCTCGTTGAAGACTAACGATAATTTGTTGTATATTATCTTAGTCATAGTATTCTTTACTTGAGCTAGTTGAGCTTACCCTTTTCCTTTTTGTTCCATTTTTCTCGTGAGGCGAGAATATAAATAGCGAGTACGCAGCCTGGGGTATGGAATGAAGGTTCTAGAGAGAGTTGTTTAGTAGTCCTCACCATTTTTGTAAAATAATGTATCAATAAATGTGATGCGGATTTATTTGAGTATAGATATTGTCTAGAAGATAATATTTGTATTTAAACTCACAGTTTTACTGTTGTAATAATAAAGTTGTAGTTGTTTCTGTACCATGTATTGACAACTCAAAATGGGTGATGTATACCTATTTTGGGGGGGGTCACAAGGTATGTCGATGAATCATTAAGAGTTAGAGTATTAACAATTTCTAAATTGAATAAATGTTATCATCGACAACATGCTTTCAAAGGTGTGTGAGTACATAAATAAACCAAAGAAAGTTTGGTTTAGGTTGACTTCAAGGGTAATTTAGAGTTTAGAATATTCATCAACTAAGGATTAGTTGAATTGGTAAAGAATCGCTAAACAACTTAGAGTTCGGTACAATAATGTAAGATAGTACAATGATATTGAAAAATGAAGATCAAACAACTGTTATTAGTAGCTGAATAAACACACTTCTTAAAATAAAATTACAGACTTTGAATAACCAAGGTAATCTCGATTGGAATAAAGAAACAACGATTAACTAATTTGCTCAACAATAAATGAGGGTTAAAGAACTTGCATGACAATAAATCGTTAAATAAGAGATTAGAGATAGAGAATTTGCATAAGTATAACATAACAGTAAAAAGTAACCTTGCTGAATAATAAAGTAGAAAAGGTTAGGGAACTTGCCTCTTGCGTAAGCTATACAATTACAACTCACGTACAACAATATCCAACACATAGGTTTAGAACCACAATACCTATTAGATATGCTAACATACCATGACATGCACATTTCTTGCTAAACTTATCATTTTAGCACAAGTCTTATGCTACTATACAAATATCAGGAATTTCAAGTGTTAACCTTCACAACACCTATTTACTATTCATCATGCTTACTAGGTCTAATATTCCACATTCATTACTTACTAATCATTTTCAACCTTGAAATTATCAATGACCTGACACGGTTCTGTTTTAACCTCCATATTCCATGTTTATTAAGTTAACACATCATTAGACCAAGTTATAGTGCCGCTATTCCAAGTCTGCGCAGAGCAATGTAAGTCACCGCTCGATCATCGGTAGTAATGCTCACCGCGCCCATACATAAGCTCGGGACCGAAGCAAGAACAAGGCTGCTTTTTTTTCGCCTCAAGAATCGCTACTTGGGTACGTGCATGAGAGTAAATGGCATGAATAAAGAGTCGACTTTAGCTCAACTAACATGAATTTCACCCACAAAGCAATGAAATTAACATATACAATTGATATAAAACTAACACAAACATGTTTCCTCACATATCCAACCACTTAGAACAATTTAACAACAACTTAAACTAGTTTAATTTCTTAAATTCCTCATTTTCATATAAAAACTCAATTTTTTGATATTCTTCACAAAATCAACACTTTGATCTCTATACTTGGCCAAATTGCTTCGTTCAAATTACGTTATCTTCATTTCTTAATGGACTAGCATAATCAAGCCTCAATTCACAAATTAACATTCAAATTGACCACTAAAATTGGTACTTTTACAAGCTATATGAAAATATAAACACTGTAAACAATTTTCTTCCTTTTTAACCGTCATTAGCATACAAATCCTTGTTTAATTACTAGTTCTAATCACCACGAACACATACAATCGCATGCAATCAGTTGTATAACAACAATTCCAATAATTGAATTCACAGAATTTAGGAATTATGCCATAGAACTCACATATATACATATATATAAACATATATATACATACATAATATTAGGGTTAAAGAAAATACCTTCAATTGACTTGCTAATTCTTGCTAAACACTGAAGTTGCTTGACAATTCTCACAATCTCTCTCTCAATTCTCTCTCAAGTTCTCTGCAGCTTTTCTTCTTAGGCCAAAAGACAATTTACGTAAAACTAATACACACTTAAGCGTATAGATAAAAAAAACTGACAACCTTAATACGTCCAGTTATTAGAATATCAGTTACAGATATAACCCTTAGATTATAAATATTTTATATTTATTATTTAATTTAATTTATTTAATTTATTTATATTATTATAATTCAAATATTAAAAATCCAAAAGCTGTAAGGCTTTGTTTGGCAAAAAGTCTTTAAAATAAAGAATTAATATATTTAAGCCTTGTTTGATCAAAACTAAATTAAACTACTTTAATTTTATTTTAATAAACCATTTAGTTTATAATTTATATCCACATATTATTTATTTAGATTTCCATATCCACATTAAATCAAATAAATTAATTATACATTCCATATTTTAAATAAATACTCCACTTAAATAAATATTTCAAAATTATAATTTTATTTAATAATTTAATATACCACTATAATTTATTAAATAAAACAACAATATAACATCTCATGTTATATTACAATTTCTATATTATAAATTAATTTAATTTAGAATTTTATCTAATAATTTTAATTCATAAATATTTAATAACAACAATCACATCAACATCAGTTAAAATATTTATTTAATTTAATAAATATACCATATTAACATCAATTAAAATATTTATTCAGCAATAAACACCTCAAATAAACATTTAGATAATTCAATAAATATTTAAAATTTAAATTTGAAATTCCAGATTGTTACATCCTTCCCTCTTTACAAGGATTTTGTCCCCAGAATCACAACTCAAACAATCAAATCGTCACATTCTTCCCTCCTTACAAAGATTCTGTCCCCAAAATCGAAGACATAAACTAAACAAATAACTTAGGATAATTCTTCATCATTTCAGTTTCGAGTTCCCACATAGTTACTTTGACATTGTGGTTCCTCTATATCACCTTCACAGAAGGTATCACCTCATTCCTGAACATTTGTTCTTTCTTGTCGACTATCTGGATAGAAATTTCCTAGTAGGACAACCATAATGGTTCATACTTGATCACACGATTGCAGTTGAGCTTGTTCGATCATATCTCCGAAACATGAAAAACATTGCGAATGCGCTCTACTATAGAGGTAAGGCTACCTCAAAACCATCTTTTCACTTCTTCCACGCTTCCTATACTATAACCTATTTATACCCAATATAGTTCGTTAAACTTATCACACTTTGGAAATTCAGGAACTTGCCACAATCATATGAGTTTAGGAACTTATCCAAGTCAAACCATAGGCGTCCATTTGCTGAGGGGTTCAAAACATACCATATGATTATGAGTCATGAACTTACCACATGCTTTAGTTTTAAGAACCAATCCTAATCCTAATATCATCTAACTATCAAATATATACATGAGAAAAGAATCACCTTTCCACCACATACATATGGATAGCGCGATACTGATATTCCAATGATTATCAATGTGATAAATCAAGTATAAGCATAAAACCTCTGTCCATACAAAGATTTGTACAACTTAGTTTCCATATGAGTCCTCAATTGAAATCCCACCTAGCATTACCTTACTCTTAACTTATTCTGAACTTGCTCATAACTTGCTTAATGCGGATTCCTTGAAAACTTCTCGTGCGTTTAGCACGCCTTCTGATGTCTGGATTTCCGTTTAGCTTGCCAATCGATTTACAAATGATATGACATACTTAATTTTAATTGCGTTCCACACGTTTTTGCAAACCCTTTTGAAAATTCGATGTAAATCATGAATCTCGGTTCGACACAATTTACACTGAAATACCGCCTTGAAACAATTTCGTTAACCTATAACTTCGCACACCGATCGATAGTAATATGCTAACTTTGACATACCACAAACTCTATCACTATATCTTGCCACAAATAGTATTATCGAAGGCAATATATAATTTCGTGCTCCCTAGTTGATTCAACATATACATTTATGCAAAACTTTATTTTCAATTCCTGATACTAGCGAAACCTAGTTTCTTCCTTCAACTTTCAACTATTCTTCAGTATCGATTTTAAATTTGACACCCTCATCTTGGAGCTACTCTTTCTTTTACTCTGTCCAGCAAAGCTGTAACCACGTTCATTTAGGATTTTGCATTCACCCTCCTTAACTAACTCCCGCTATCACTTCAACGCATGCTTAAATACCCCTATATGAGAATATACTTTAGACACTTATGGTCTGTTTATATCTCACACTACCTTCCAAAATAACACCTCTAAATCCTCAGGGCAACCACTATTAGCTCTAGTTCCAAATCGTAAGTCGGATATCCATTCATATAAGAATTTTAACCGACGCGGTGCAACTAAAAGAACAAAATACTACCTTTGACTTCCTCAGAGTCTCATAAATCAAATCAAAAATAAATCCATTGACATCATGTGACCTTTAATATCAACATAGAAATTTTACAAATCAACTTAAAAGGAATCATTATTCACACTTTCTATATTTAAAGAATAGTCTAACTCTTTCCGAAATGAATCTAGTTTCTAAACGAATTCCTCAGGCATAAATTAACAAGTGGCACTTGGATTAAATAACATGCAACCGTATAGATAACTAATCAGAACCATACCTTGCATTACGTCCTGGATTGTCATGTCGGTTGATTGTTCGGTTGGTCGACTCGGCAGAGCTGATTCTACAATAACCAGTTTGCCACTGCCCCCTTTGCTTCCACTTGCTTTTCCTACCGCTTTCTTTGGACATCCTTGAGCCAAGTGCTCTTTCGATCCACACGTGAAGCATGCTCCCTTCCTCGGTCTTGGACATTTCAGTGCAATGTGGCCCTTCAAACCACAATTAAAGCATACCCCTTTTCCCTTCAAATAAACACCTACATGTTTCTTTCCACAGTTGCTACACGCCTCCACCTTTTTCTTTTCATTCCCTTTTCGATTTTCAACGTTAATGTTATTATCCTACTTTCTTTTCTGAGCGTTACCGATATGACTATCTCCCACCTTATCATATTCATTCTTCTTTCCCTTTTGCTCTTGACTGTATGTCAGCGTATTACCTTCCCCGTCTACGTCAATCGTTCTTTCCAGCCCTGTTGGGAACGAATTTGATTAGAACATCGAGATTTGATTATATAGCCAGAAATTCAGTTGATTTGCTAGTGCTCCCACCAGAAAATTCACCAATTGTGGCACTTGATTTGCGTTAGCTTCTCTATTGTATGCATATTCCTTGGGTCTCTATTGACGCTATTGTCTTCTTCTAGGCGGCATCTTATTGTTTAAAACTCGAACTATTAGATCATCGTTCATCCACACATTTAAAATTTCAAACTTAACACAACCACTTTTAAACCACACATAATATATCTTAATAAACAATGATGTATTTATTCATTTATCATACAACACATAACAAAACAGTCTCACTGCTATTTATATTATTTATCCTGCAATAATTAAATTCCAAGATTACTTCATCATATCCCACTATTTATTTCAAAAGTCGGGATCCACATCTATTAATTTTCATTATAATTTATATATCATCTTATTATTTTTCTTGCAATCTACAAGAACATTCCACATTGTACGTCTTCATTGCGCTCTTGCTCCACGATACGAATCGTCAGGAAATTGGAAGATTAAATTCTACGTTTCATCATTCGCTTGGCACTCTTTGACTTGTCTTCAACACAATCTATGCATTTAGAAGCCTTCACCCATGCATCTTCAGCTTTTGCCCGCTTTGCTGACTCCTTTCCCCAGTCATTCCTGCGCAATTTCATTCCTAGCTAATAACTATCTTCTTTAATATTCTGACTGAGCTAATAACCGCTCTACATCTGTAAGTTGTGCAGCAAGGTCTTGAGTCGCGACATCTTCTTGCGCTAACATGGCTTGGTGCTTTACTGCTTGACCTTCTAATTTCTCGACCTTCTTTTATAACTTAATGTTATGACAATATACTTCATTGGAGGAATTCCCCCTCCCCGTTCTCATCCTTCACCTTTATCACCCCAAATTTATCCTCTCGTTCAAACTCAAGCCTATACCCAAGGTCTACAACAGAAAACAACAAATATGGCTTTCCCAATACGAACCATACTCAGACTGTATGAACTTCTCAAGGATTCTAATCCCTATCTTCCTTCACTAGTCATTCCGACAACAAAGTTTTAACAACCCCACAACTTAATGTGTATAATACTCACTACTCCTAAGTACTTGCGAGCACATAAGTCATTAACACATAAACACATAAAGTCTTTTATCATCTTATCTTCAATGAATTTCCCTCAATTCACTCCTTAGAACTCGATAAGAGTTTATCACCTCTATATTTTCGATCTCCTAAAAGGTTATAGCCTAAGGTTTCCCCACCTAAGGTTTATAACCTAAAGCTTTGATACCAACTTGTGACACCCCCAAATCTGGGTACTTTAATCCCACAGATTTGGTATTCATTGTCCAATTAAATCATAACTAACTACCCATAAACAAAGGATATAATTAAACTCAAAAGTTTAAACAATCAATCTCCCATTAAAGGGTTACATAATCTAAAATAAATCCCAGGTCATCTAACCTTTATTACAATCATTAACGGAAAATTAAAACATGATCATAGATAAATCTATTACATAAGCTTCCTAAATAAAAGATAAATTAAACGTTGTCGTTTAATCAAGCACTTTGTCCTTGCCCTTTCTTGTAGAAAGCTCTTCAAACTTCGTAACCTCATCTGTATTGTTTTGTGCAAGAGTGAGCAAACAATTGCCCACAAGAAGGATAATATACAATAACGTTTTATGAATGACAATTAACTGAGCTTTTAATGGTAAAGTATTCTTACCGGAACAAGAAACTTTAATTCAACAACTATGAGTTCAAAGGAATAATGGATGTTTAAGTTAACAATAGATAACAACATCAAAGAATACACTAAGGATCACAAGACCACGAACTCTATTCTAGGTTTTTCAAGTTTTTATACTTTAACTTTTAACAGTCTAAAAGACTATAATCATCATCTATGTCCTAGGTTCACAGATGTTTCTATTGTAACCTTTAACAGTCTAAACGACTATATGGACCATCATTCCGTACTCCAGGTGATCAGCCCTTTGTACTATATATTGCGCAAACATTTTAACGTTATTGTGTAGCTCTAAAATAATCCCTTAATATAGGGTTGTTCATCTCAGCTTGGATTATCAGGTTCCAAACCAAAGGAAGTTTGGTTGGGAATTAACTTCAAAGGAAGTCTAGATTTTTAGAATGATCATCAACCAAGTACTAGTTGAATCAGATAGGAACCAATAACTATTCAAGAGTTTGATTACAATATCTTCATGAACAAGGTACGTCGATGAATCAAAAAGAGTTAGAGTATTAACAATTTCTAAATTGAATAAATGTTATCATCGACAACATGCTTTCAAAGGTGTGTGAGTACATAAACAAACCAAAGGAAGTTTGGTTTGGGTTGACTTCAAGGGTAATTTAGAGTTTAGAATATTCATCAACTAAGGATTAGTTGAATTAGTAAAGAATCACTAAACAACTTAGAGTTCGGTACAATAATGTAAGATAGTACAATGATATTGAAAAATGAAGATCAAACAACAGTTATTAGTAGCTGAATAAACACACTTCTTAAAATAAAATTACAGACTTTGAATAACCAAGGTAATCTCGATTGGAATAAAGAAACAACGATTAACTAACTTGCTCAACAATAAATGAGGGTTAAAGAACTTGCATGACAATAAATCGTTAAAACAAGAGATTAGAGATAGAGAATTTGCATAAGTATAACATAACAGTGAAAAGTAACCTCATTTGAATAATAAAGTAGCAAAGGTTATGGAACTTGCCTCTTGCGTAAGCTATACAATTATAACTCACGTACACCAATATCCTACACATAGATTTAGAACCACAATACCTATTAGATATGCTAACATACCATGACATGCACATTTCTTGCTAAACTTATCATTTTAGCACAAGTCTTATGCTACTATACAAATATCAGGAATTTCAAGTGTTAACCTTCACAACACCTATTTACTATTCATCATGCTCACTAGGTCTAATATGCCACGTTCATTACTTACTAATCATTTTCAACCTTGAAATTATCAATGACCTGACACGGTTCTGTTTTAACCTCCATATTCCATGTTTATTAAGTTAACATATCATTAGACCAAGTTATAGTGTCGCTTATTCCAGTCCGTCTGCAAGCAAGAATGTAAGTCACCGCCTCGATAAGTATATACGGCGCAGCTGATTTCCCATACATAAGCTCTCGATTCAACAAGAATTGCTTTTGGCCTCGCACACTAAAGTGCATGTGCGTGCATGTATTGAAGGCAAAAACGACATGAACAATAGCCGACTTTAGCTCAACTAACACAAATTTCACCCACAAAGTAGTGAAATTAACATATACAATTGATGTAAAACTAACACAAACATGTTTCCTCACATATCCAACCACTTAGAACAATTTAACAACAACTTAAACTAGTTTAATTTCTCAAATTCCTCATTTTCATATAAAAACTCAATTTTTTGATATTCTTCTCAAAATCAACACTTTGATCTCTATACTTGGCCAAATTACTTTGTTCAAATTACGTTATCTTCATTTCATAATGGACTAGCATAATCAAGCCTCAATTCACAAATTAACATTCAAATTGACCACTAAAATTGGTACTTTTAAAAGCCATATGAAAATATAAACACTTTCTTCCTTTTTAACCGTCATTAGCATACAAATCCTTGTTTAATTACTAGTTCTAATCACCACGAACACATACAATCGCATGCAATCAGTTGTATAACAACAATTCCAATAATTGAATTCACAGAATTTAGGAATTATGCCATAGAACTCACATATATACATATATATAAACATATATATATATACATACATAATATTAGGGTTAAAGAAAATACCTTCAATTGGCTTGCTAATTCTTGCTAAACACTGAAGTTGCTTGACAATTCTCACAATCTCTCTCTCAATTCTCTCTCTCGAGTTCTCTCTGAATTTTTTCTTCTTAGGCTAAAAGACAATTCACGTAAAACTAATACACACTTAAGCGTATAGATAAAAAAAACTGATAACCTTAATACGTCTAGTTATTAGAATATTAGTTACAGATATAACGCTTAGATTATAAATATTTTATATTTATTATTTAATTTAATTTATTTATATTATTATAATTCAAATATTAAAAATCCAAAAGCCATAAGGCTTTGTTTGGCAAAAAGTCTTTAAAATAAAGACTTAATATATTTAACCCTTGTTTGATCAAAACTAAATTAAACTACTTTAATTTTATTTTAATAAACCATTTAGTTTATAATTTATATCCACATATTATTTATTTAGATTTCCATATCCACATTAAATCAAATAAATTAATTACATTCCATATTTTAAATAAATACTCCACTTAAATAAATATTTCAAAATTATAATTTTATTTAATAATTTAATATACCACTATAATTTATTAAATAAAAATAACAATATAACATCTCATGTTATATTACAATTCTCTAAATTATAAATTAATTTAATTTAGAATATTATCTAATAATTTTAATTCATAAATATTTAATAACAACAATCACCTCAACATCAGTTAAAATATTTATTTAATTTAATAAATATACCATATTAACATCAATTAAAATATTTATTCAACAATAAACACCTCAAATAAATATTTAGATAATTCAATAAATATTTAAAATTTAAATTTGAAATTCCGGATTGTTACATTCTTCCCTCCTTACAAGGATTCTGTCCCCAGAATCACAACTCAAACAATCAAATCATCACATTCTTCCCTCCTTACAAAGATTCTGTCCCCAGAATTGAAGACACAAACTAAACAAATAACTTAGGGTAATTCTTCATCATTTCAGCTTCGAGTTCCCACATAGTCACTTTGACATTGTGGTTTCTCTATATCACCTTCACAGAAGGTATCACCTCATTCCGGAACATTTTTTCTTTCTTGTCGACTATCTGGATAGAAATTTTCTAGTAGGACAACCATAACGGTTCATACTTGATCACACGATTGCAGTCGAGCTTGTTCGATCATATCGCCAAAACATGAAAAACATTGCGAATGCGCTCTACCGTAGAGGTAAGGCTACCTCAAAACCATCTTTTCACTTCTTTAACGCTTTCTATACTATAACCGATTTATACCCAATATAGTTCATCAAACTTACCACACTTTGGAAATTCAGGAACTTGCCACAATCATATGAGTTTAGGAACTTATCCTAGTCAGACCATAGGCGTCCAGTCGCTGAGGGGTTGAAAACATACTGTATAGAAGACAATATTTGTATTAAAACTCACAGCCATGTGTTGTATATTTAAGATTGTATTTGTATTACGTACCAAGTATTTTATGCGACTCGTAATAGGTGATGTATACTGTTTTGGGCGCCACATTGTCGTAGTTAGAAAAGCAATGAATTATCTTTTATAAAAATAACTATGGAAATTTTACCGTTAAATTGTTGAACTACCCGGTAGTAAAAGTACAAAGAATACGTGGTTGCGATAGTAGCACACTAAGATTGATTATTAATGCTTACGTGAGAAGTCACTCGCTTATACTCAATTATTGCTACAAAATTGTTTGATCATATCTCTCATATTATTGATTCGATTATTGTCACAAAGATCATCCGCATAATATGTTATATTATTAAATCAATAATTGAGACGACAAAGTTATTCATATTATTAAATTGCAATATTTACAATGTCTAGAAGTTTTGTCAAGGAGAGGTTTGGTCATCTAATTGCCCTCCAATAAATAGAAATCCTTATCGGAAAACCCCCTCTTTCCTGGTAACGACCTGATTGTTAAATATTGTGAGTTATAATATTAATGATGAATAAGTTCGTGTTGATTAAAGATGAACTTGATAGTTCCATTGTGTTGAAATTATTAGTGTTAGTGGAAATCGACATTTATTTCGATATTAATTGATGTCTGGAAGTTATACTGACCAGTCGGGTAATTAATGTGACAACCGAGATTTTATAATTTAATTTTAATATTTATTGGATTGAATAAATATTTTTTGATGAATTAATTATTAGATTAAATAATTAATTGATAAAATTGTGGTAGATTAATTTAATTATATGTGTTATATTTATTAAATTATTGTGGAAAATTTTTATTATTCGAAGTATGTGATTATGTGAGCTTATTGTATTAAAAGAAATATTTAATAAGCCTAATAGTATTTTAATTAATTTAATTATTAATTAGAGTTTTAATAATTTGACATTATTAATAAAGGAGGAATTTAATTATGCGACTGTATGAATTAATGGAAAATTATTATATTTTATTAAATAAGATATTGATTTATTTTATAAAGGGGTGTGACATGATTTAAACTATATTATAAAGGTTTAATTAAATTAATTGGATATAAGCCTTTAAGGCTAGCCAAACAAGGCCTTAAGAGGAGTTGGGGGCAGTTAAACCACGTATGGAGTAACTGACCTCAACTCTGCGCATAAAGGGTTAGTTGCTTTGTTTTGCGTATTTTTCAATAAAGTGTTCAACCTGAGAGATTTCAGAGAGAATTCAGAGGATTGGGGGAGAAACTCTGTGATTGAAGTATTATCTGAAAAAGGGATTGTTATCTTTACTCACTCTATGCTTTGGGTAATTCTCTCCAACCCAAATCTTATTTTTTTTACATCATTAAGGTTCCATGAAAATGGTTTCCAATTTCTCTGTTAAATCTCTGTAATTGGAAATTTTATTGATTTTGTGGATGTAAAGGTGATAATATGTTAGCATAGCATGTTTTACCATGTATTAGATGGTTCCATATCATCAATTTCATAATATTATAATGTATGTTGTTGTTTCAAAAATTATAGTGTATAGAATATGGCCATATGGCCCTTATACGTGATTTTAATATGTCAAACATAAATTGTTTTGTAAAATTCACAATTGTATATGATTATGCATGCTAAAACGAAGAAAACAAAATTTGAATGAATGGATTTGGTGTTATAACGAATTCGTAGTGTTAAAATTTTATGTTTTTGTTCAAAACCTTCAAGAACATCAAGAACAGTGAAATTTGCATGTTTTAATTCTATAATTATGTGTTTTAATTGGTTAAAATCACTCTATAAATGTTGGTTAATGATTATATACGAATTCTAGAATGTGGGTATGTTTAATCTGGTGAATTCAATGACCATGTAATGTTAAATTCGCTGGCCGTGTTCTTCATAACCGGAAATTTAGAAATCGGAGTTTCAGCCATGCAATACCAACCCGCACCTAAGACTCGCATCGCAGCACCACCGCACTAGATACCCAAGCCGTAGTGCCAAGACCTAAATATAACAAAGAAAGCCTAGCCACCACTAGCGTAATGGTCCGTAAATGAGTTTTTAAAATGTTTAAGTCTAGCAATGTGTTGGTAACTTAACCTAATGAACATGAAAACATGTTAGACATATAATGAGGTGTTAAAATAAATTCTTAACATGTCAATAACACGTTTATGTGTGAATTGAATGATTGAATGCATAGTTAGCTTATTGTTCATGAAGTGTTAATTGTAACGATGAGTGTAATAATTTGACTAAGTATAGTCATGAATTTGAGTTAGACAAAAAGAATGAACTTGTGATGACTAGTACGTTATAATTAACTGGTATTTTGAACGTAAATGATATGTAGGATTTAAATCAAGGAACGAGTTTAATTAACGTGTAATCTACGTACGAGGCAAGTTTCCTAACCTTACTCATTATTTTAATATGAGCTTATAAGTTGTCTCTTTACTTCAAGCAAATACTCGTTATTATTGATGAAGTCCATTTATTACATTAAAGTGTATTAATCCTTCAAAGTATGATTCTGTTATACAATAATTCTTCTATTATATACCTTTTGAGACTGCTATTCAATTTTAAATTATCAGATACTGTTGAACTTTGTAGACTAGCGAACCCTTAATGATTCGACTAGTCCATAGTTGATGAGCGTTTTAAATTTCAGAACCCTTGATGAATTATCCAAACCAAACTTCCTTTGGTGCGGACTCTAATGTCAAACTGAGATGAACAACCCTGTATAGGGGATTACTTATGCGTTAACGTTAAAATATTGTGCATGCAAAGATGGTACTAAGGGTGATCCTCCTAAGTAATGAGAGAAGAAGAGTCCATAATCTTATGACTGTTAAAGGTTTCAAGTATAAACACTTGACAACCTAGGACATAGTTCAAGGTCTTATGACCCTCAGAAGTTCTTTTGTCTCTTGCTATTTATTCTTGATTCAAAAGCTGAGTTTCCTATTTTAGAAGTCTTTGATTTATTCACATGTTATTATTCATTTATTATATTGTTATACTTGTGAGCAATCGTGCTCACTCTTGCGTAATAATAACATTGCAGTTAAGAACGAAAGATTAGACGAGCCTTCCACTAGTAAAGGCAAGGGCAAGGTTAACAAATGAGAAGATTTGTTGTTCTTATGTATTTATTTTCAGACTTGATGTTATTAAGACTTGTTATTGTTTATGATTCCGCACATATGTTTAAGGTTAGAGTGACATGTGATCGTATTTTATTTTATGCAGATGATGTAACCCCATAAGGGGAGATTTATTTATTTAATTCTATCTATTGCATGGTTTGCTTTTATTTTTGGGTAGATAGATAGAAGATATTTGTACAGTGAACACCAAATTCTGCGGAAATGGAAGTACCCGGATTTGGGGGTGTCACAGGTTGGTATCAAAGCTGTAGGTTATGAACCTTAGGTGGGGGAACAACCTTAGGTAGTAGCCTTGTAGGAGATCGAGAACATAGTGGTGGTAAACTCTTATCGAGTTCTAAGAAATGAATTTCTTAATTCATTGAAGATAATAAAAGACTTTATGTGCTTATGTGTTAAATTATGTGTTCGCTAGCACGGATTAATAACTAAAATTTAAAATTTTGTTGTCAGGATGTCGGATGTTAGAGGAGCTATTCGAGCTGGGGAGGAGGAACCCCGAGTACCTACAGAGGAGGAGCCCCGAGATATTCATGTCATCAGGGAACAGTTGGTACAGAGAGAGCCATCTCCGTTGATCACTGTTGTTGGTCGAGAGCATGAGCCTGAGACTGATCCAGAGGAGGATTCTGATGAAGAAGAGGAGGAAGACGAGTTCCCACCGAACTCCATCGATGCTGAGATGTATGATGCACTTTATGATCGTAACACAGAGTTGCAAGACACCATCAGAGCCGAGGAGAGGATCATTATGCGCAGAGAGTACCATCGAAAGCGTAAGGATGGGGAAATTGTGACTCTTCACACACGTTTGGGAAACGTGGAGTGGGATTTGGTTCACGAGAAGGGTCAAACTGAGGAGAAGACTGAAGAAATAGAGAAGTTGAAGAAAGATCTGAATGAGAGCTCAGAAAGACTGGCATTAACGAAGGAGGGCTGGGTAAGAGAGTCACGTCGTGCTGATCTTACAGAAGAGGATTGTCGTGCGAAGAAGGCTAAGCTTGGGGAGATGTACTCTACACTTCAAAACGCAATGGTTGAGGCCCATGATCGAGTTATGAGATACCCAATCCAGTTTGAAGATCTACCATTATATATGCTAGATCGCAAGATGATGCCCCGCATCATGGAAGAGGAACGTGGCAAGGCTATTCAGCGCCTTAATAGGCAGTGATAGAATTAGTTTGATTATGTGAAAACTATCTGGTAGTTAAAGATGTAAATTCCGATGTGTTTATAAACAAAGGAATATTTTAATGTTTTAAATCCCGTAGATTCTTTATCTCGGGATAGTTGATGTAAATAGTAGTGATGCTATCGTATGATGTTAAAACTTTTGAATTAAATAAATGACAAAATTTATTTGAATTGATGTGTTAAGTGAATTACGATTAAATGTTTTAGTTAAGCCTTAAATGTTTAAGGGATTGAATAAAGACCTAATAAGCGTATGTTCTTATCAGAAATATGCCACCTAGAAGAAGACAAAACCGTCAGCAAGCACAAGAAGAACCAATGAATAACTACAATGACGCCAATGCTAACCCTGTTCAGCAATTGGTGAACCTTTTAGCCGGAGCAATTAACAATCAACCACAAGCTCCACCAAGCACCTCGTTCAAGGATTTCAAGGCGGTGGGACCGCTAGAGTTTAAGGGCTCCATAAACCCAATCGAAGCTCAGACCTGGGTTATGGAGATGAAGAAGGTGTTCGATGTCGCTAGAGTAAGGGGAAGACCAGAAGACCGCGTATGCAACATTCATGCTGAAGTCCGAAGCCAGTTATTGGTGGCAGGCAAACAAAGTACGGGGAGGTGAAGGTGTAATAACTTGGGAGAGATTCAAAGAGATGTTCTTCGAGATGTACTTTCCGACCAGTTCACAAAATCAAATGGAAGTTCAGTTTCTGGAATTAAAATAGGGGAGTGTGTCCGTAGTAGATTATGCGGCAAGGTTCAATGAGTTGGCTAGGTTCGCCACATACCAAGTGCATACCGATGAGAGGAAGACAAGACGATTCGAGCAGGGACTGAAGCCCTGGTTGTATAACAAGGTGTCAATGTTCCAATTGAACACTTTTGCTGGAGTGTTAGAGAAAGCCATACACGCTGAAGGTGGAAGCGATGCGGTAACTAAGTATAATCAGGATCAGAAGAAGAAGAAGAGTGAGAATGAAGGTAATAACAAGACTGGTAGGAGTAGCACTGGGGGTAGTCATAATCAGAAGAAGAAGTGGTCTGATAACTCGTCGGCTGGAAGTCAACAAGGAGGGCAGAAGAAGAAGATCGAAGCGTGCCCAACCTGCGAAAAAACTTATTTGAGAGTTTGCATGAAAGGGAAGTGAGTGTTCTATAATTGTGGTCAGGAAGGCCACATAGCACCTAACTGTCCTATCGAAAAGAAGGGTGCCTGCTTCAATTGTGGCTCAAAGGATCATCTTGCAAGGGATTGTCTGTGAGACCCCCGATTTTATCAATAAAGATTTAAATTTTGTTGAAATAATTTTTTTAATATTATGGCGTGAATTTAAGATAATATTATAGTTGTGGGTAGTATTTATAAATTTTGCAAAGTATGCAAGTGGTTATATTATATTTGATTGGTCTGGGAATATTCTTGTTTAGCGGGGAATATTCGCATAACTACCAATCATTGGTGGACCCCACAATGTAATTATTGTCCGATCGAGAAAACGACAAAAATATTTTATTGAAATAACTATGGAAGTTTTACCGTGGTAGTACTTGTTGAACTACTCTTGTAGTAAAAAGTACAAAGAATACGTGTGGTTGCATAAGAAGCACACCAGTATTGATTATCGATGCTTATGTGAGAAGTCACCGCCATTCCATTATTGTCGATTAATAATATGAATTATTATAGCGATAATGACGCTTTTGTTTTATTCAGTATTATTAACGTAATAAAATGTAAAACATCTTTTATATAAAATAGAATACTTTATTAAAGTTATTCTATAAATAGAATATATTATATTTTATTATGCATAGTGTTGCATAGTGTTTTTTGCATAATGTTTTGCATAGTATTGCATAAAGTTTTGCATAGTAAAATGTTTTTTTATATAAATAGAATATATTATATTTTATTTAAAAGATTTTCTTTAAATATGTACCTTCGATTAAAGTAAATCAATCTGGACCGCTCATGGATTAGTTACTATGCATTCCATTTTCCTATAAATAGTAAGCTCATTCCTTCATTATTTTCTTACTTAATTCATCAAACTCTAGAGAGAAATTATAGAGAGAGCTATAGAGAGAAAAAGTTTATAGAAAGAAGAGAAGAGTATTCTCGCTACTTCACTACTTTTATATTCAGCCTTTTTTACTAGTGGGTGTTATTCTTTCTTCTTGAAGAGAACTTCATTATTCCATTCATTATTATTTTGTTGAATAACTCTTGTAAAAGTGGTATACCCTATACATAACCTCAGATATGTGGCATATCCTATACTTGGTGAAATCCTTATGTTATTCCATTCTTATTTATTCTGGCTGAATAACTCGTGATACGCCTTAATTTACCCTATACTTGGTGACATTCTTCTATTATTCTCGCTGAAACATCCTGCCATGTGTTTTACACCCGACCGGGTTCCGCTTTTTATTATTCCGCTGGAACATCCTCTGTCTCACAGTTTTTTACACCGGACCGGTTCCGCCTTTTTATCATTCTCTGCTGAATATCCTATCTCGCAAGTGTTTTTACACCGGATCCGGTTCCATCTTTATTATTCTCGTTGGAACATCCCGCTTGCGGTGTGAATTTCACCGACCGGTTCCGTTATTATTATTCTCGTTGAATAACCTGCCTATGCGGCACCGCATGCATGGTGATTTCTTTTGTTATTCCATTCTTTATTATACCCAAATTGGTTAAAACTTTGACTTCTATACTCCATGAAATTAGTAGAATATCCTCGATATTTCGCGTTTCATCCAAAGATCTTTTCATGGAAATATTCTTCCTGATCATTATTGAATTTTACTCTGAAACAAAGATCATGTTGACAATTTGGACGTTAATAATTCATGGATTAAATAATTCTTGAACTTGTTTTATTGAATTACTATGTCATTGTCATCATCCTCAAGTTATATTATGTTATCTTTGGCTTACGCAGTAGATGAACTTAGTATGATTATGACCGGGATCATTCTTGTATAATCACGACTTGATATAAATGATGTGACAAAAGTCCTCGGTGGGCTCGTGTAATGCGTTGATGGATAGTTTTTGGTATGATTATGACCAGGGGGTGATTCGGTATAGTCATGCACCATTGATAATTTGATGAAAATCCTCGACCGGTATGTGGATGATTAGATGTGGTGGTTTATTATTGTCGAGTCTCAAATGATAAAAATTGATGAAAACCTTTAAAACCTAAAAGATAGTAGACTTTATTTCTCTACTTGACTCTTTTTAATGGATTGCTTATTCCGCCGCAGCTTAAACCGGTTGTCTATTGTATTTTATCGCTTAACATCGTTGAAGGCTAATGATAATTTATTCTCGCATTATCTTAGTCATAATATTTCTTATCGGGCTAGTTGAGCTCACCTTTTCTTTCACCGTTTCTTCTGTGAAATGAGAACATAGCCGGGACGAAGCTCGGGGAACGAAGTAATGGTCCGTGAGGATAGCATTAGTAGTCCTCACTATTCTGTGAAATAGTGTGATAATAGTTGTAATGAGGACTCCTTTTGAGTTTGTATAATATCTAGTAGACAATATTTGCATTCAAACTCACGCTTTATGTCGTATTGTACACGACACGCTAGGTTAGTAAGTTGTATTTGAATTTATGTACCATGTAAGTGGCGACCCAAGATGGGTGACGATACTTAATTTTGGGGCGCCACAACAGTATCGTAGCTAGCTTAGGATATGATCCTGGCTAAGATGTGAGATAAGAACTAGGAGGGAGAGACGGAAATTCCTTCGCTAGTATGACCTACCTAAGTTTATTTGGTATTTAATTGGTCGGTCGTAGTATAGGGATAATATTTGATATATTAATTAACCCTTGTGTTGTGGCGTGTGTTTGAAAATGGCAAATGAAAATATTCACAATGGAGTGAATGTGACCGCTAGACACCTTTAATCACTAATCGTGTTAATGTAGTGTCGACGAGGAACAAATTAGAGATATCCACGTAGTAAAATGAAGAACTAATTGTTTTTAATCTTGAGCTAGTTACAGAGGTAGCAAATTTAAAGTGAGGAAGAAGAGGAAGAAGAGGAAGAAGAGGAACCCGAGGAGAATTGGTTAGAAGAAATTTATGATCAAAACTTAGAATTACAAAATCGTGTTCGTGAGCTAGAAGAACAGTTTGAAGAACTCCAAGAAACGGTCAGGAACAAAGGGATACAACAATTCAAAATTGGGTTACCCGATATGTGATGCTCGAACAAAATCACGCTTTGGCAGGTGTAAGATATTAAAGTTGGAATCGAGAATTTAAAAATCAAAGATCACCTAAAAGAAGAAACAATCGAACGAAGGAGAATAGACGATGCATGGGTAAAAAAGCTGCACAACGCGTTGATAGTGTAGAAAAAAGACGTCCGATCCAATAAAGCCAAAATAGATGAAATGGACTTTGCTTTTGGACAAAGAATTGAGAGAACCCAACATCGAATTCTAATTACCTCGCATATATAGCACAACCCGAATTCGATATGGATCGGAGAATAATGATTCAAATCATGGATCGTGAATGTGAAGAAGCACTTAAGGGTGGAATGTACCTTATAGTAAAGTCAAACTCGGTAATTTAAGCGAGAGCGTTTATTTCGAGAAACCGAACGGGTTATTACGGTAAATTAATTATTGCGAAGTCTATACTTTATTCAATACAAGTTTTACCCACTCTTTTATTCTACCTAGTTGTGTTCAATGTTTAAATTTGACTCCGAAAAAAAAAAAATTAGACTTTGATTTATCTATTGAAACTTCGTTGGGAGAAACCTTCGTTACCTCCACTGTTTATTAATCTTGTTGTTTCAAATAAACACTTTCACGATCTTATATCTTTAAAAATTATTGCCTTTGAGGTAATTTTTGAAAACGATTGATTAACTACTTATTATTCTTTTTGTAAGGTTGTTAGCTTTCATATTCCTAACCAACCTGTTATACGAATTCAAAGTAACCAAACCCTAAAGTTAATCACTGTTATATCAAGCCATAAGTAAAGAGCCCCGATCCTTTCGTTGTTGACTTCCTTGTGTGGAATGCACCGGCCGGACTTTCTCTCAGTAGGCGTACGCCGTGAATGAAGATGGCAAGTTTATAGATATCATTGTGAGATGCTATCTAGGTTAAGGGATAAAGTCACAATTGGTATCAATGTGACGTACTATCCAAGTCTTGACGAGAGTAATAGTTTTGAATGATATTTCTATCATTAATAAATTTCTTGGCGATTCTTGAAGACTTCCTAGCCTACCCTAGAACGTAAAATCAAATTTTGTATTGACCCCAAAGACAAAAACCCATTTCTTAAACCCTCAAATATTTCTTCAACTAAAATGAACAGTTTACGTGGTTTATGATGAAAGTTATAATAAAAGCATTGGACTAATGAAAATCATGGGTATATGAAGTATTAGTAAGTGTTATGATGAGTTATGTGGTTATTATGTGAAAACATGAAAGTTTCTTAGAAATCACAAAGGGTTGAAAAATCGATTTTGGTGAAAAAACGTAATATGAAATTCAATTGACCATATCTCCTATTATATTTTGAATTTTTGAGTGTGGTCAAGTCCTAGAGTTAGATCTATGAGTTACCTAACTAATCCAAGTGGAATTACTGGAAAAGGTGTTGTAGATTTTTGTGTGGACTGATTTTAGCAAAGGAGGCCAAAGCTGTAAATTTCGAAAATGCTACTGCCCAGAAACTTTAAGGGACTGTTTCGGCCACTTAAATTATGAGAAAAATTCTGGCCTTTTGGGACATGAAGGTATATGGTATAAAGTACCTCCTGTCCAAAAATGAGCTCATTCTGACTTAAAATGAGCAAGTTATGACTATTTCAATATTTAGGTTTTTCCGATTTAAAACGCTATAACCGAGTTCTATAACTCCATGACCATGAAATTTAAACTAGAAGCTCACGTTAACATGTGTAAGATCCTGCCAAGATTTGGGAACTTTTGGAGTTAAACTTGAGGTAGCTAATTTCTTAAGGAATTAATTAGAAATTGATTTTTTGAAAATAGTAAATGAATTTTAAAATTCCTAGAAAATATATTTTCATTATGGGACTATATTATGCTAAATCCCAGAAAAGAAATATTTTTGGGACTAATTTGGTATTTTCATGAAAATAGTTTAGTTACTAACATATGAGTTAAATATGTTATGTGAAGTAACAAAGTTGAAAATAGGATTTTATGGCTGTAGAATCCTATATAGTAGTATATGCATATTTTTTTTTGATGAGGATTTGATAATTGGTGATGATATTTTACTTAGTATGGCATTTTTGAATGATTAAATGCATTATATGGTAAAGCGTAAACAATTGAGATAAATTGTTTATAAATTTAAGAAGTGATTAAAATATTATTATAATATTAATGTTATTAGATTATGAGATTATTAAGTGAGTGATAACATGGGGATATTCTTGAATCTCGGATAAATTATATTATAAATGTTTAATATTTATCCTTTATCTCATTTGATTGATTCTTTATATCATTATCCTCATGTTTATATTATGTTGAAAGTCATCTGTACAGCCTCACAGTAGTGCATGGGATGGACTTGGTATGATTATGACCACGGATTATTCGGTATAATCATAACCAGTAATTGAAAACACAATTATCTTTGGTCGTAGTAGTGCATGGATAATTTGTGGTCGTGATATTAATGAATACACAATTATCCTCGGCCGTAGTGCAATTAATGATAATTTGTGGTCGTGATACTAATGAATACACAATTATCTTTGTCAGTAGTGTATGGATAATTTGTGGTCGTGATACTAATGAATACACAATTATCTTTGGTAGTAGTGCATGGATAATTTGTGGTCGTGATACTAATGAATACACGATTATCTTTGGTAGTAGTGCATGGATAATTTATGGTCGTGATACTAATGAATACACAATTATCTTTGGTCGTAGTGCTTGGATAATTTGTGGTCGTGATACTAATGAATACACAATTATCTTTGCCGTAGTGTATGGATAATTTGTGGTCGTGATATCTTAATGAATATCCTCGGCTCGTAGTGCGGGGATGATTCGATGATATGGATTAATTATCGAAATGAGTCTCAAAGAATGAAATATTAATTCATGGATGTGGTAAAAGTCATCTTTAGTCAGTAGTGCATTGATAGACTTGGTATGATTATGACCAAGGATTATTCGGATAATCATGATCAGATTGAAAACACGAATATCCTTGGCCAAGGTGTGCATGGATAATTCGTGGTCGTGATACTATTAAGTCGCGTCTCAAAGATTATTGGTTTTACTGATTGTATATCTTTAAATTTGTAGTGCAAAGATGAATTGTTAATGAATATCTTTGCCGGGATTGCAAAAATGAATTTAATGTTTTCAACGATAAAGGTATTCAAGGTATCCTCACCTCTTTATCATATCAGTACATACCCTAATTTCGAGGGCTTAAATTCCATAAGGAGGGGAGATCAGAGACCCCAGATTTTATCAATAAAGATTTAAATTTTGTTGAAATAATTTTTTAATATTATAGTGTGAATTTAAGATAATATTATAGTTGTGGGTAGTATTTATAAATTTTGCAAAGTATGCAAGTGGTTATATTATATTCGATTGGTTCGGGAATATTCGGTTTTAGCAGGAATATTCGTGATAACTACTCAATCATTGGTGGACCCCACAAATGTAATTATCATTTGATCGAGAAAATGACAAAAATATTTTATTGAAATAACTATGAAGTTTTACCGTGGTTACCGTTGAACTACTCTCAGTAGTAAAAGTACAAGAATACGTGTGGTTGCATAATAGCATTACGGTATTGATTATCGATGCTTATGTGAGAAGTCACTCACTTTGATTCCATTATCACGATTAATAATATGAATTATTATAATGATAATGATGTTTTGTTTTATTCAGTATTATTAACGTAATATAAAATGTAAACATCTTTTTATATAAAATAGAATACTTTATTAAAGTTATTCTATAAATAGAATATATTATATTTTATTATGCATAGTGTTGCATAGTGTTTTGCATAGTATTGCATAGTGTTTGCATAGTAAAATGTTTTTATATAAATAGAATATATTATATTTTATTTAAAAGATTTTTCTTTAAATATGGACCTTCGATTAAAGTAAATCAATCTGACCGCTCATGGATTAGTTACTATGCATTCCATTTTCCTATAAATAAGCTCATTCCTTCATTATTTTCTTACGAATTCATCAAACTCTGTAGAGAGAGAAATTATAGAGAGAAGCTATAGAGAGAAAGTTATAGAAAGAAAAAGAGTATTCTCGCTACTTCACTACTTCTATATTCATTTTTTTTACTAGTAGTGGGTGTTATTCTTTCTTCTTGAAGAGAACTTCATTATTCCATTCATTATTATTTTGTTGGAATAACTCAGTAAAGTGGTATACCCTATACATAACCTTTGTATATGCGGCATATCCTATACTTGGTGAAATCCTTTATGTTATTCCATTCTTATTTATTCTCATTGGAATAACTCAGATATATGCTGTGATTTACCCTATACTTGGTGACATTCTTCTATTATTCTCATTGGAACATCCGTCATGTGTTTTACACCGACCGGTTCCGCTTTTTATTATTCTCCGTTAGAACATCCTCGTCATGTGTTTTACACCCGACCGGGTTCCGCCTCTTTATCATTCTCGTTGGAATATCCTATCTGTGTTTTACACACGGATCCGGTTCCATCTTTATTATTCTGGTTGGAACATCCTGTGGGTGTGAATTTCACCGACTGGTTCCGTTATTATTATTCTGTTGGAATAACCTTGCCTATCTTAATCTGCATGCATGGTGATTTCTTTTGTTATTCCATTCTTTATTATACCCAAATTGGTTAAAACTTTGACTTCTATACTCCATGAAATTAGTAGAATATCCTTGATATTTGCGTTTCATCCAAATATCTTTTCATGGAAATATTCTTCCGATCATTATTGAATTTTACTCTCACGAAACAAATGTCATATTGACAATTTGGACGTTAATAATTCATGGATTAAATAATTCTTGAACTTGTTTTATTGAATTACTATGTCATTGTCATCATCCTCATGTTATATTATGTTATCTTTGGCTTACGTAGCATAGATGAACTTAGTATGATTATGACCGAGGATCATTCGGTATATAATCACGACTTGATATAAATGATGTGACAAAAGTCCTCGATGGCACAGTAATGCGTTGATGGATAGTTTTTGGTATGATTATGACCGGGGGTGATTCAGATATAGTCATGACCATTGATAATTTGATGAAAATCCTTGACCGTGGTACGTGGGATGATTAGATGTGGTGGTTTATTATTGTTCTGAGTCTCAAATGATAAAAATTGATGAAAACCTTTTAAAACCTAAAAGATAGTAGACTTTATTCTCTACTTGACTCTTTTAATGGATTGCTTATTCCGTTTGCAGCTTAAACCGGTTGTCTATTGTATTTTATCGCTTTTAACATCGTTGAAGGCTAATGATAATTTATTCTGCATTATCTTAGTCATAATATTTCTTCTTGGGCTAGTTGAGCTCACCCTTTCTTTCACCGTTTTCTCTTGTGAAATGAGAACATAGCCGGGACGAGTCGGGAAACGGAAGTAATGGTCCGAGAGGATAGCATTAGTAGTCCTCACTATTCTGCGTGAAATAGTGTGATAATAGTTGTAATGAGGACTCCTTTTGAGTTTGTATAATATCTAGTAGACAATATTTGCATTCAAACTCACGCTTTATGTCGATTATTATACCTACGCTTAGGTTAGTAAGTTGTATTTGAATTTATGTACCATGTAAGTGGCGACCCAAAATGGGTGACGTATACTTAATTTTGGGGGCGTCACATTGTCCTAAGAAGGGATCTGGAGGGACGGGATCAGGAGGGAATAAAGGGAACAGCGGTGGAAGCACTCTGACTATCGCAGGACCAATCGCAACCAATCGACCGACTGCCAGAACATTCAACATGACAGTATAGGATGCAGTGCAGTCTCGCGATGTAGTGTCAGGTATCATTCCGATCAATAAAGTTAATGCTTATGTGTTATTTGATTCGGGTGCTACTTGTTCATTTATATCCGATGACTTTGCTAAGAACTTAGAATTGCTTAAGGACGAGTTAGAATACCCCATGAACATAGAAATTGCGAATAGAGAAATAATCCCTGTTAAGTATGTGCATAAGAATTGTAGAGTGGATATTAAGGGTAATATCATGAACCTAGATCTTATCCCTATTCGACTTGGCGAATTCGATGTTATTTTGGGTATGGACTGGTTATCCAATTACGGGGCGGTAATTAACTGCCAGAAGAAGTGTATTAACCTTATGACTCAGTCAAAGGTTGTGTTTTATGGTATCAAGTTGCTTAGACAAGCGAGTTGTCTGACGATGATGCAGGCCAGGAGGTTGTTAAGGTAAGGCTGTGTAGGATATCTAGCTTACATAGTCGATAGTCGTAAAGAGAATCCAAAAATAGTTGACATACCAGTAGTGAGAGATTTTGCAGACGTATTTCCGGATGATTTGCCAGGACTTCCTCCAGATAGAGCAGTTGAATTCATGATCGATTTGGCTCCAAGAACGGCTCCATTATCGAAGGCACCGTACCGAATGGCACCGGTAGAGATGAAAGAACTAATGGTCCAACTACAAGAATTACTGGACAAGAAGTATATCCAACCAAGCGTATCGCCGTGCAAAATTGATAATACTTGCATGACTAAGTTAAAAATGGAGGTATAGATGGAGGTACTATACTGTAATTCATATTTTCACATGATTATAACTATTGATTCACATGATTGAACTATTGATTCACATTATTTACTATTAGGGGAGGTGGTGCAAGTTTGATAATACTTGCAGGACTAAATTAAAAATGAAAGAAAAGTTAAAGGTATTGTACTATAATATTTCGAGCCCCAAAACGTGTAATTATCGAAACTATATTTTCCTATAAATAGAAGCTCCTTCTTCCTTCATTTCTCACCAATTCACTAAAGCTATAGAGCAATTATTATAGAGAGAAATTATAGAGAGAAAGAAGAAGAGAAGTCTGCTACCTCTCTACTCCAGTATCGAGTTTCTTTCTAAGGTAAGGGGTATTATTTCTTTCGTATTCGTGAAGAGAACTTCTGTTATTCCATTTTTTATTATTATGTTGGAATATCCTATCTATGCGAAGTACCGCATACATGGTGAAATTCTTTTGTTATTCCATTCTTTATTATTCTGTTGGAATATCCTGTCTGTGCGGATTATGCTAGGCCTGGTTCCATTCTTTATTATTCTGTTGGAATAACCTGTCTGTGCGGTCTATCGCATGCATGGTGAATTCTTCTATTATTCCATTCTTTATTATTCTGTTGGAATATTATGTCTGTGCGGATTACGCATGACCTGGTTCCATTCTTTATTATTCTGTTAGAATAACCTGTCTATGTGGATTATCACATGCATGGTGAATGATCTTTCGTATTCATTCCTTATTAAATTATGGAAGTGATCTGTCTATGTGGATTACCGCATGGCGGGTGAAAATTCATTTGCAGTTTCATATATTCTATGATACTCATTTGGTTAAAGTTTTGGCTTTTATACTCCATGAAATTAGTAAAATATCCTGGATATTTGCGCTTCATCCGGTATCTTTTCATGGAAATATTCTTCTGAGCATTCTTGAATTTTACTCCACAAAGCGAAGATCGTGTTGACAATTTGGGCGTAATTGATTTCAAGATAAATTAACTTATAAATCTTTAAAATTTATTCTTGAACTTGTTTTATTGAATTATTATGTCATTGTCATCATCCTCATGCTTATATTGTGATGAAAGTCATCTTTGGCTTACGTGCATGTAGATGGACTTGGTATGATTATGACCGAGGATTATTCGGTATAATCAAGACACGTAATGTTATAAATAATGTGGTAAAAGTCCTCGTGAGTCTGTGGTGCATTTATGGACGCTTTTTGGTATAATTTTGACCGTGGATTATTCGGTATAGTCATGACCATTGATGATTTAATGAATATCCTTGACCAGTAGTCTGGAGGATGACTCGATGATGTGCTTTATTTATTAAAATTCGAGTCTCGTGATAAAATTGATGAAAACATTTTAAATCATAGAAGATAGTAGATATCATGCTCTACTTGACTCTTTCTAATGGATTGCTTATTCCGCTGCCGTTAAACTTGATGTCTATTGTATTTTATCAGTTTAACATTGTTGAAGACTAATGATAATTTATTCTGCATTATCTTAGTCATAATATTTCTTACTGGGCTAGTTGAACTCACCCTTTCTTTCACTGTTCTCTTCAGGAAATGAGAACATAACCGGGACTAGTCGGGGAACGGAGTGATGGTCCAGATGATAGCATTAGTAGTCCTCACTATTCTGTTAAATAGTGTGACAATAAATATAATGAGGACTCCATTGAGTGTAGATATTGTCTAGATAACAATATTCTTATTAAAACTCTTAGATTATATTTTATCGTATTTCACACGACTGTTGTATAATTAAGTTGTATTTGAATTTTGTACCATGTATTTGGCGACTCAAGATGGGTGATGTATACCTATTTTGGGGGCGTCACACATAGTGTTTGCATAGTGGCTGCATAGTGTTTGCATAGTAACTCAAAAAATTAAAATTTTCACGTGAATCAGCTGTTGTTGCGCCCGTGATTCTTCTTTTCACTATGCGTCCAAATAGTATCCTTTTCATTCTCCTATAAATAGGTTGCTTAGTTGGAATTGAAAATCACACCAGAATCAGAGAATTCTTCTTCTATAATATTAAGTGTATTTCTTTCGAGTTTTAGGAAGCTTTGAGTGTAGAAAATAGTTCAAGTTTTCTTCAAGAATATCTCCGTTATACCAGTTGAAATACTCTTCTTTTCAAGGTTAGGGGTATTATTTATTTCATATTCGCTTACAATATTATTTTTCATATTCGTAAGAAATTTATATCGTTCAATATTCGCAAGAAATATTATATTCATTTAATATTCGTAAGAAATATTATATTCGTTTAATATTCGTAAGGAATATTATATTCGTTTAATATTCGTAAGGTGTAAGACCCCAACTTTTATGAATAAAGACTAAGTTCTCTCGAAATATATTTTTTTATATTATGGCGTGGATATAATATAATGTTATAGTTATGGGTAATATTTACAAATTTTGCAAAGTAAGCAAGTGGTTATATAATATTCGATTGGTCGGGGAATATTCGTTTTAACAGGGAATATTCGTATGATGGCACAATCATTGGTGAACCCTACAACGGAAGTATTGTCGTAGTAAGAAAACGACAGAATTATCTTTTTATAAAAATAACGGCGGAAGTGTTACAATGTTAAACCGCTGAACTACACAAGAGTAAATGTACGATGTCTGCTGTGATTATATAGTAGCACACGGTATTGGTTATTGATGCTTACGGGAGAAGTCACTTAGTTATACTCAATTATTGCTACAGTAATTGCTGCATCATATCTCTCATATTATTGATTCGATTATTGTCACAGTATCATCTGTGAGACCCCAAATTTTATGAATAAAGATTTAAATTTCTCGAAATATTTTTTTTGAATATTATGTTGTGGATTTGATATAATGTTATAGTTGTGGGTAATATTTATAAATTTTGCAAAGTATTCAAGTTGTTATAAAATATTCGTTTGGTCGGGGAATATTCTTTTTGTCGGGGAATATTCGTAGGATGGCACAATCATTGGTGGACCCCACAATAGAAGTATTGTCGTAGTTAGAAAACGACAGAATTATCATTTTATAAAAATAACTACGAAAGTGTTACCGTTAAAACCGTTGAACTACCCTAGTAGTAAAAGTACAAAGATGTCTGCTGTGGTTGCGTAGTAGAGCACTACGGTATTGATTATTGATGCTTATGTGAGAAGTCACTCGGTTATACTCAATTATTGCTACAAATGGTTGTTGCATCATATCTCTCATATTATTGATTCAATTATTGTCACAGTATCATCTGCATAATATGTTATATTATTAAATCAATAATTGAGACAACAAAGTTATTTATATTATTAAATTGAAATATTTACAATGTCTAGAAGTTCTGTCAAGGAGAGGTTTGGTCATCTAATTGCGCGCCAATACGGAGATATCCTTATCAGAAAGCCCCCTCTTTCCTGGGAACGACCTGGTTGTTAAATATTGTGAGTTATAATATTAATGATGAATAAATTCGTGTTGATTAAAGATGAATTTGATAGTTCCATTGTGTTGGGATTATTAATGTTAGTGGAAATCGACATCTATTCTGATGATAATTGATGTCTGGGGGTTATATTGATAAATCGGGTAATTAATCGGATAAATAAGCAATTTATTGCTACTAATTCACATGCTTATATAACTATTTGTTCACATGTGTATACTATTGAATCACATTCATGTACTATTAGGGGAGTTGGTGCAAGATTGATAATACATGCATGACTAAGTTAAAAATAGAGGTATAGATGGAGGTACTATACTGTAATTCGTATTTTCACATGATTATAACTATTGATTCACATTATTGAACTATTGATTCACATTATTTACTATTAGGGGAGGTGGTGCAAGTTTGATAATACTTGCAGAACTAAATTAAAAATGAAAGAAAAGTTGGAGGTATTGTACTATAATATTTCGAGCCCCAAAACGTGCAATTATCGAAACTATATTTTCCTATAAATAGAAGCTCATTCTTCCTTCATTTCTCACCAATTCACTAAAGCTTTAGAGCAATTATTATTGAGAGAAATTATAGAGAGAAAGAAGAGAAAGTCTGCTACCTCACTATTCCAATATCCAGCTTTCTTAAAAGTAATGGGTATTATTTCTTTTATTTTCATTTTCAGAGAGCTATTGTTATTCCATTCCTTATTATTATGTTGGAATAACTCTGCCTGCATGCTGCACCGCATACATGGTGAAATTCTTCCATTATTCCATTCTTTATTATTTTGTTAGAATATCCTGTTTGTGCGTGACATTACCGACTGGTTTCCATTCTTTATTATTCTGGCTGGGAATAACTTTTATCTGTGCGGTCTATCGCATGCATGGTGAATTCTTTTGTTATTCCATTCTTTATTATTCCGCTGAATAACTCGCTCTATGTGGATTACCACATGCATGGTAAATGATCCTTTGTATTCATTCCTTATTAAATTGTGGAAATGATCTGTCTCACGTGGATTACTGCATTTATGCGGACAAAAATCCATTTGCAGGTTCATATATTCTATTATACTCGGTTGGTTAAAGTTTTGGCTTCCATACTCCATGAAATTAGTAGAATATCCTCGGATATTTGCGCTTCATCCAAAGATCTTTTCATGGAAATATTCTTCCGAGCATTCTTGAATTTTACTCCACAAAGCAAAGATCATGTTGACAATTTGACGTTTTGAGTTCGGGAGGATAAATTAACTTATAAATCTTTAAAATTTAATTCTTGAACTTGTTTTATTGAATTATTATGTCATTGTCATCATCCTCATGTTTATATTATGTTGAAAGTCATCTGTGGCTTCAGAGTGCATAGATGGACTTGGTATGATTATGACCGAGGATTATTCTAAGATAGTCATGACCGTAATGTTACAAATGATGTGGTAAAAGTTCTCATTGACCCATAGTGCATTGATGGACGCTTGTTGGCATGATCATAACCATTGATGAAAACACGAATATCCTTGGCCCGTAGTGCATGGATAATTTGTGGTCGTGATACTAATGAATATCTTTGGTCAGTAGTGCGGTATACGACGTGGTTTATTTAATAAGTCGAGTCTCAAATGATAAAAGTGATGAAAATCTTTTAAAACATGTATTTATAGTAGATTTTATTCTCTACTTGACACTTCTAATGGATTGCTTGTTCCACTGCAGCTTAAACTTGATGTTTGTTATATTGTATCGCTTTAATGATCATTTGAAGGCTAACGATAATTTATTCTACATTATCTTAGCCATAATATTTCTTCTTGGGGCTAGTTGAGCTCACCCTTTTGCTTTCATTGTTCTCTTCAGGGAAATGAGAACGTAGCAGGGACTAGTCGGAGAACGGAGTGACGGTCCAGATGATAGTATTAGTAGTCTTCACTATTCTATGAAATAGTGTGATAATAAATGTATTGAGGACTTATTTTGAGTTTGAATAATTTGCCTAGAAAGACAATATTTATATTAAAACTCACATTTCATGTTATATATTTAAGATTGTATTTGTATTCTGTACCATGTATTTGGCGACTCTGCATAATGGTGATGTATACCTATTTTGGGGGCGCCACAATTAGTATCAAAGCTTAGGGATATGATCCTGGTGAGATGTGAGACAAGAACTAGGAGGTGAGAGACGGGGAATTCCTTCGCTAGTATGACCTACCTAAGTTTATTTGGTATTTAATTGGTCGGTCAGGGTATAGGGATAATATGTGACATGTCAATTAACCCTTGTCTTGTATCAGTATTTGAGAATGGCAGCTGAAAATGTTAATAATGGAGTGAATGAGATCGTGGAAACACCTCTAATCACCAATCAGGATAATGTGATGTCAGGCGAAGAAGAAATTAGAGATATCCATGTGGTGAGTGAAGAATTGATAGTTGCATCCGAGATAGTTGCAGAGGTAGCAGCTGAAAGTGAGGAAGAAGAGGAAGAAGAGGAACCTGAGGAGAATTTATTAGAAGAATTTTATGATCAAAATTTAGAATTGCAAAATCGTGTTCATGAGTTAGAAGAGCAGTTTGAACCAGCGGTGATCGTGGAGCAAAAGGATGCAACAATTCAAGCTTGTGTTACCCGATATGTGATGCTTGAACAAAAGAACTCTTTGGCAGAGTATAAGATGATAAAGCTGGAATTTGAGCTGAAAGAAGAAACAACTGAACGAGTGAGAATGAGTGATGCATGGGTAAAAGTCGCACGACGCGTTGATATTGTGGAAAGAGATGTCCGATCTAAGATTGCTAAAATAGATGATATTTATTTCTCTTTTTGGACAGCAATTGAGAGAACTCAACATCGAGTTTTGAATTACCCTGTACATTGCGGTCAACCTCAATTTGATATGGATCGAAGATTAATGATTCAGATCATGAAATAGGGGTTCAATGAAGCAGTTGAGGGTGGAATATGCCCTATAGAAAAGTCAATTTCAACGGTAGTGATGACACCAAATGCTACCCCAGACAAGTCAAAGTCGGGTAGTTCAAGGGTGAGCAGTTGTCATAACTTCCCAACAATTGAGGAACCCAAATGAAGTTATCATGGTTTAGTTAATTATAAATTCTTGCGAAATATACCAGTTCTACCCACTCTTTTATTTCTCATATTACGCTCAATGTTTAAATTTGACTCCGGAGAAATTAGACTTTGATTTATCTGTTGAAACTCCGTTGGGAGAAACCTTCTTTACCTCCACTATTTATAAATCTTGTTTGATTCAAATCGACACTTTCACGTTACCTGTCGATCTTATCTCTCTGAAAATACTTGTCTTTGATGTGATTTTAGGAATCAATTAGTTAAGTACTCATCATGCTTTTCGTAAGGTTGTTAGCTTTTATATTCCTAACCAACCTGTTATGTGAATTCAAGCAACCAAACCACTAAAGTCAATCATTGTCATATCAAGCCATAAGTAAAGAGCCCCAAGCCTTTTGCTGGTGACTTCCAAGTCTTGGAATACACCGAAGCCAGAATATCTGTAGGGGACGTCGTGAATAACGGTGGCAAGTTGATAGGTATCAATGTGACGTGCTATCCAAGTCTTGGATGTGAGTCACAGTTTTTTTTTTCTATCGTTAATAAATTTCTTGACGTATTCTTGAAGAACTTCCTAGCCTAACCCTAGAGCGTGAAATCGAATTTTGTATTGACCTCAGTACAAAACCCATTTCTAAAACCCTTAAATATTTCTTCACCTAGAATGAACGTATTATGCGCCAAAGACCTTGGCTCGAGCTGTTGAAGATTACGACTATACCACTCAATATCATCGTGGAAGAGTGAACGTGGTAGCTAACGCGTTTCGTAAAAGATCGTATGCGTTTATGAGTGCGATGTTGTTAACACAAAAATCCATTTTGTATAACTTACAAATGATGAAGATAGAGTTAAAGACTTTAGGAACCCACGTGAAGATAACGAATATACGAGTAGAATCAACTTTAATCGATAAAGTTAAAGCCGCTCAAGCTACACACCCGAATCTGATGAATGTGAAGAAGAAGGTTCAAGAAGGCGTTATCTCAACCCTCGATTTAATTGGCCCATTTGAAATCCTCGATCGAGTAGGAACCGTGGCCTATAGACTTCGCTTTTACCACCAAGTATGTCGGCGTGTTCATAACGCTTTTCACGTATCGATGTTACGTAAATATGTGGACGACCCGAACCACATTATTGAATTGGAACTAGACGAGATAGTAGAAGATTTAATGTATGAGGAGATACATGTTAAAATCTTGGATAAGAAGGATCCTATTTGACACTCAAAGGTTATACCTCAAGAGTTAGAATCAGAAATGAAGTCAAGGTATCCTCACCTCTTCTAAGATACCGAATACGTACGTAAATTTTGAGGGCGAAATTTCATAAGGAGGGGAGATTGTGAGACCCCAAAATTTTTGAATAAAGATTTAAATTTCTTGAAATATTTTTTTTGAATATTATGGTGTAGATTTGATATAATGTTATAGTTGTGGGTAATATTTATAAATTTTGCAAAGTATGCAAGTTGTTATAAAATATTCGTTTGGTCGGGGAATATTCTTTTTGTCGGGGAATATTCGTACGATGGCACAATCATTGGTGGACCCCACAACAAAAGTATTATCGCAGTTAGAAAATGACAGAATTATCATTTTATAAAAATAACTACGAAAAGTGTTACCGTTAAACCGCTTGAACTACCCTAGTAGTAAAAGTACAAGAATACGATGTCTGCATGTTTGCATAGTAGCACCAGTATTGGTTATTGATGCTTACGTGAGAAGTCACTCGCTTATACTCAATTATTGCTACAAAGAATTCTTTGAATCATATCTCTCATATTATTGATTCAATTATTGTCACAAGATTATCAAAGATAATATCTTATATTATTAAATCAATAATCGAGACGACAAAGTTATTTATATTATTAAATTGCAATATTTACAATGTCTGAAGTTCTCACGAGGAGAGGTTTAGTCATCTAATTGCTACCAATAAGGAGAAATCCTTATCAAAAGCCCCCTTTTCTTGGGAACGACCTGGTTGTTAAATATTGTTAGTTATAATATTAATGATGAATAAGTTTGTGTTGATTAAAGATGAATTTGATAGTTCCATTGTGTTGGGATTATTAGTGTTAGTGAAAATCGACATCTATTCCAATGATAATTGATGTCTGGGGGTTAAATTGATAAATCGGGTAATTAATCGGATAAATGAGCAATTTATTGCTACTAATTCACATGCTTATATAACTATTTCTTCACATGTGTGTACTATTGAATCACATTCATGTACTATTAGGGGAGTTGGTGCAAGATTGATAATACTTGCATGACTAAGTTAAAAATGGAGTTATAGATGGAGGTACTATACTGTAATTCGTATTTTCACATGATTATAACTATTGATTCACATGATTGAACTATTGATTCACATTATTTACTATTAGGGGAGGTGGTGCAAGTTTGATAATACTTGCAGGACTAAATTAAAAATAAAAGAAAAGTTGGAGGTATTGTACTGTAATATTTCGAGCCCCAAAACGTGCAATCATCGAAACTATATTTTCCTATAAATAGAAGCTCATTCTTCCTTCATTTCTCACCAATTCACTAAAGCTTTAGAGCAATTATTATAGAGAGAAAGAAGAAGAGAAGTCTGCTACCTCACTATTCCAATATCCAGTTTCTTCTAAAGTAAGGGGTATTATTTATTTTATTTTCATGAAGAGAGCTATTGTTATTCTATTCCTTATTATTATGTTGGATTAACCTGTCTATGCGAAGTACCACATACATGGTGAAATTCTTCTATTATTCCATTCTTTATTATTCTGTTGGAATATCCTGTCTGTACATATTACGCATGACCTGGTTCCACTATTTATTATTATGTTGGAATAACCTGTCTATGCGAAGTACCGCATACATGGTGAAATTCTTCTGTTATTCCATTCTTTATTATTCTATTTGAATATCCTGTTTGTGCGTATTAAGCATGACCTGGTTCCATTATTTATTATTCTGTTGGAATAACTTGTCTGTGCGGTCTATCGCATGCCTGGTGAATTCTGTTGTTATTCCATTCTTTATTATTTTGTTGAAATATCATGTCTGTGCGGATTTCACATGACCTGGTTCCATTCTTTATTATTCTGTTGGAATAACCTGTCTATGTTGATTACCACATGCATGGTGAATGATACTTTGTATCCATTCCTTATTAAATTGCGGAAATGATCTGTCAACGTGGATTACCGCATGGCGGGCGAAAATCCATTTGCAGTTTCATATATTCTATTATACTCAATTGGTTAAAGTTTTGGCTTCTATACTCCATAAAATTTGTTGAATATCCTGGATATTTGCGCTTCATCCAGTATCTTTTCATGGAAATATTCTTCTGAGCATTCTTGAATTTTACTCCACAAAGCAGTATCATGTTGACAATTTGGACGTTTTTGAGTTCAGGATAAATTAACTTAAAAATCTTTAAAATTTAATTCTTGAACTTATTTTATTGAATTATTATGTCATTGTCATCATCCTTGTAACGAACCCAAAATTCATATAATATAATTCTCAACTTCGATCGTTAATAATACATCTACCTTCTAATTTTACATCCTTATTCGATGTTAAACTTTATAAATTACAGAATAATTTAAACTTTTTTATCTTCTTACTTTAATTCCCTGAATCAAAACCTTTATCATCTACATGTCTTTGAATCATATATAATCCATGATTCACTTCATCACAATTATTATATCAAATTTTACATTTCAGCTCGATAACTTTTGCATATCAGATAACTCAAATTTAAACTTTACAACTCAACTTAAAACTATACATCATAAAACATTTAGTACATCTCATAAATCTTAACCATGGTTTAAAGAAATAACAACTTTAGCTAAAAAAATTAATCTTCGTGTATTATTTCTGATCCATGTCATTCAAGTAGCACATAGTGTTTACCTTCAATCCTTAACCTGCAAAAATGGTTATTTGCAAGGTTGAGCTCGACAGCCCAGCAAAATCTAACATCTTCATGCATCATGTAGCACATAATAACATACTCAACATATATCTCATAAACATTGGACTAACATAACATACATGTTATAGTTCATATAACAAGTATAAAGATTTAATTCCTTACTCAACCAGCATGCTTTACTCAATCAACGTAGTCATAAGTTGACTTTAACATTTCATACATTCAACATATATATAACATATCATGCTCTTTCCAATAAAGATTTAAAATAATTAAATTCACATAGCAAATAGGAACTGAAAGACTTGCCTTGATCGTTGTTTACCAATAACAGTTTAACAACAGCTTACAGTTATCTGCACTTCACGTGCCCTACAAAATTATATAATCATGCACATCAACTATTAGTCAAATAGCAACACATAGTAGTTGTAATGTAAACTTTAATTTATGCCTCATAACCCTTCCTATCATAAATACACAATGTTCAATTTGATTGTGTTAACTTTCAACTTATATCTCACTGTATTTTATATTCAAAGTTCATTCAAGTGTTTAAGTCTTGCTAGGACTACTTATTGGTTTTATATTAACACTATTTAATATCTTATTATATTCATTTCATTTGATTTAAAACACTTTTTACATTCATTATCACTTATCATGGTGTTTCGACGTTTATTTGTCACACGCCCAAATTGTCTCTCTTGTGTGTGCTTTGTATGCTTATTTAACTTATCTAATATATCATTTATTAATGTTAAGTATCATTATACTTCATAATATTCATGTTCTATAACTTAGAACAACATCTATTATCGTCGACATCACTATACTTGTGTATGTGCATGTCCGACGCCCTCCGATTGCCTCCGAATACGCATTAGTCACAAAGATGACCATTTTGACTAATGTTCCCGACCTTATATTGAAACACTTAAAGAATAAAAGTTGTAGGTCTATTCGTTCTCGTTCCGGATCATTTTGAATCACCTCAATCGGAGTTCGTATGAAAGTTATGCCTATTTTACTAAAACAGGTCAAAGCAGTCACACCTGAAACACTTTGGGCGCAAATTGCGCCCAAATTAAGCCTTCAGGCATAGCTTAATCATACCTCTGTATAGTATGTTGCGTTCTTAATGACTTAGGGCATAAATAAATCTGCTACCAAGTAGCGTAAACGGACTCGGTTACTTTTTCTTGCGATTTTTGACCCTTTTTCTCCTACTAATCTTCATAACTTGAGTTATACACGTCCAAATTAGTCCGTTTTTGATTCTATGGATTCATAATTCATAGAACTACAACATACTAGAATTATAACAGTTTATAAAAAACATTAACCAACCTAAAATTTGACCCAAAACACATGTTCATACACTATTTCATGTTTTAAACACATTTAGCGAATTCAATCGCCACGACTTCGTTTCTTAACCAATTGACATGATTCAAACTACGCCGTTTTCGTTTCTTAACTTACTAACATAATCCAACACCAATTTGCAGATTATAGCACATATAAGACATGTAATTTTGTACTTTCTAAAGCTATTTTCATACATAAACACTGTTATTTATTTTTTTCTTCCTACAAACCCAATTTCATGTGTTTGATACTCAAACAACCCTTATATATAATGATTGACAGATTATAAATCCTACCAAAATGTATATGTTTCAATCCAACATAATTATTAATAGAAATTTCAAAAACAAGAGTTAAAATTAGAGTAGGTTATACCTTCAAACCCTAGTTGTATGCTAGCAAGAGATGGTGACAACAACTTCTCCTTCCTCACCAAGCTCTCCCTAAACTCTCTGTGTTTCTCTTATAGCTTTAGCCTTAGGATTATACGTATACACTAACTGATATAATACGTTAAAAACCAAAAAGGCTTTATCAGTTATAATATGCCAAAGGCCACAAGGCCATGTTTGGCAATCCTCTTAAAATTTCATTTTAGTTTGTTTTTATATTACTTATATAATATAGTTCAATTGTCACATTTATTCAATTTAAATCACAATCATTATTTAACCTTATAATATTTATTTAACCAATATAATTCTCAATATTTATTTAATAAATACTAATCTTCTAATTTAATTATCCCTTTAATTATATTATTCTTTTAATTTAATAATTCTATAATTTAATTAGTATCTAATTAAATTATCATCAAACACTTTTAATAAAATTACTCCATAACAACATCCATGAATTTAATTTATTTAACAAATAAATCAACCAAAATATTTATTTAATTTACTAATCTTATTTAGTTAATTTTCTTTTCATAACAAATTCATTTAATTTCTTCAATAGTTAAATTAACTATTAAACCTCACTTTCCTAATATATGAATATATATTTCTCTTCACACCGTATCACACATTTCAAAATATATATACGTATATATATACATACTCAAACTCAAAATATCTCATAATAAGAATTTTAATTATTAAATTCTTATTTTAATAACTTATAAAAATTCGGGTTGTCACATCTTTCTCCCCTTATAAGGATTCCGTCCTCAGAATCAACGAAACCTCCCTTACTCGATTTTCACCAAATCTCTTTTCAAAATTTATCGTTGAATAACTTCAACACATTATCTTAATATAGGTTTTATATTTTCTACTCCCACCATTATTCATAATAAATTCTTGTAAGTTTTATTTCATAACCTTTACTTAAACTCAATTATATTTGAGTATTATATATTCTTTAACCCATTCATTTCCTTTTCTAAGGATCGTTATCATAAACACTAGGGATATTACATTCACCCATTCTTCTAAGAATTTCGTCCTCAAAATTTTATTTATTAATCTTTATTCATTCAATCTATCAAAATAGATTTTATGTTAATATTTTATTCATTCATTGGGTTCTAAAACCACTTCTTTCCACAAAGATCTTTCTACAATTATTAAACTTTTCTATTAAAAGTTTTACATTATTCTTTGATAACTCATCTCCTTCTCATTCAAAAATTTCTTTTCTCACCTATTCAACATATCCATCGTTCAGTGTCGCATTCTACGACTTACTTCTTTCTAAGGAATATCATCCTTACCACATTCGCCTTTTAGAATAGAAAGAATCTTCCACAATCGCTCAATAATTGGGAAGCAGTATGAATAACTCAGGAATTTTAAAAGATTCCAAATCGTGCTGAGGAGTCATAAGACCTTGAACTATGTCCCAAGGTTATCAAGTATCTCAACTTGAACCTTTAACAGTCATAAGACTATACGGACCTTGAACTCTTCTCTAGGTTTAACAGTGCATCACCACCATAAACCATCTTTAACGGAATGTTTAGCAATCACACAGACTGAAAACACTCTCTATAAATACTCTAGCTAATCAGCCTATGTACCCCTATGTCGTGCACAACGTATTACATCTTAACATCGTAACGACTATATGCGTTACTTTCGGAACCATTGTCTCCGATAACATGTCCCCTTTTACAAGGTTGTTTACGTCAGCTTTTCAACATCTGAATCTGCACCAAAACAATTTGGTTTGGCATAACTTCTCAAGAAACGCTTGAATTTCATGAACATCTTTCAATATTCGTCTAGCTGAACCAAATAGCATAGACTTCTACAATAATCCGGACATCAATCGAAATATATATATATATATATATATATTCTCATATCTTAAAGAAATCTCAAAAATCTTTTTATGACGTCATGATACCGCACTGCATTTATAGTCCGTTTGAGAATTCTGTCATTTGGTGATTTTACCATACTACATCATACCATAGTGGGCTAACGATCCTTAGAACACATCCAACACTAAGTAATACTGCATTGATGACTCCATCGCTTTTATCATCTCTGCACCAGGTTCTGTGATGCATTAATGATATATAAAAAAATATATATTTTGATATATTTCAAATCATTTTTGTCTAGCCAAAGCAATTAGCATAGACATACGAATAATAACACTGTTTTTAAAAATTCTTTGGTTCACTAGTGTGACCCAACACATTTTTTTTTCTTCCAAAAATCAAAAGTATAACCATCGGTACGAAGTCAATAAATTTCGAAAATCTAGCAAAGCTAGAAGATTTGGAATACCTATATCTCCACTTTCTATACTGATCCATTGCTTAATAATTCTATATATCCCCATAATTCTCAATTCTTCATTCATAACTTATCTATACCCCAGTATAGTTCATCAAACTTACCGCACATCGGAAATTCAGGAACTTGCCACCATAATATGAGTTTAAGAACTTGTCCTAGTCAGACCATAGGCGTCCATTCGCTGAGGGGTTCAAAACATACCATATTATTATGAGTCACGAACCTACCATATGCATTAGTTTTAAGAACCACACCTAATCCTAATAATATCTGACTAATCTTAATAGTTTCTAACTATCAAACATACATATGAGAAAAGAATCACCTTTTTGCCATATATACATTGATAGCGCGACACCAACATTCCAATGATTATCAATGTGATAAACTGAGTGCAAGCACAAAACCCTCGCCCATAAAAGGATTTGTACAACTCAGCCATCACACGAGTCCTCAATTGAAATCCCACCTAACTCTATCTTACTCTTAACTTGCTCTTTACTCGATATTAATTCCTCGTATCACATCATCTATAACTCCTCGTGAGTTATCTCGTACTATTTCATAGTACATCATCTTCATAGCATCAAGCTATAATTATTCAAACATTATAGACCATCTTTCCTTTATAACTTACACAGATCACGTCGTGATCTTATTCTATAATCATCTCCCTTAAAAGTCTTTTCTTAACTCGTGATCGTTTTGTTTTACGATTCCCTTTCTTTCCTTTTTCATCATTACAACATTCTTTGTTATCTTAAGTATTGGAGTTAGGCAACTCCCATTTTTTTTATCACTTCAAGATTCTTCTTTGAATTTTCTTGTTTATAAAACAATTCTTCCTTTAAGAATTTCTAACTTCATTTAAATTGCTCAACATTTCATTTAAGTTCCACATTTTCATCATACGTATCCATTTTATATACGTGGTACACATCGAGTCTCTAATAGTTTCAATATGGTATGCTGAGTGGTTTCCCATAAACAACCAACAAACTAGGTTCTGAGTTGCTAGTTTGTATATACCTCCGCTCTATGAAAGAATCGTTTAGCCCAAATACCACACATCAACTATTAAAGAGTACAATTGTACCATACTTAAATATAACTTTTTGATTCTTAACTTCTTTATCATTCTCTTCTTACAGACATTGTCTATTTATTATCACCTTACATTCTTATTTTTGGAATTGGGAAACCCCACATTCATACTCCTTATAACTCTGCGAGATTCTTCTTTGAATCCTCTCACGCATGTTTTAATCCCTTCTTTATAAATTTCTTAAATTATTTCTTATTGTTTAAACTCTACTTGAGCTTATTCTTTCATTATCTTCACCTTCCTTCTCTAAGGTTATAGCCTACGGTACTGCTACCTAAGGTTTATAACCTACATCTTTGATACCAACTGTAACGACCCCAAAATTCATATAATATAATTCTCAACTTCGGTCGTTAATAATACATCTACCTTCTAATTTTACATCCTTATTCGATGTTAAACTTTATAAAATGTGGAATAATTTAAACTTTTCTATCTTCTTACTTTAATTCCCTGAATCAAAACCTTTATCATCTACATGTCTTTGAATCATATATAATCCATGATTCACTTCATCACAATTATTATATCAAATTTTACATTTCAACTCGATAACCTTTGCATATCAGATAACTCAAATTTAAACTTTACAACTCAACATAAAACTATACATCATAAAACATTTAGTACATCTCATGAATCTTAACCATGGTTTAAAGAAATAACAACTTTAGCTAAAAAAAATTAATCTTCGTGTATTATTTCTGATCCACGTCATTCAAGTAGCACATAGTGTTTACCTTCAATCCTTAACCTACAAAAATGGTTATTTGCAAGGTTGAGCTCGACAGCCCAACAAAATCTAACAGTTTTCATGCATCACATAGCACATAATAACATACTCAACATATATCTCATAAACATTGGACTAACATAACATACATGCTATAGTTCATATAACAAGTATAAAGATTGAGTTCCTTACTCAACCAGCATGCTTTACTCAATCAACGTAGTCATAAGTTGACTTTAACATTTCATACATTCAACATATATATAACACATCATACTCTTTGTAATAAAGATTTAAAACAATTAAATTCACATAGCAAATAGGAATTGAAAGACTTGCCTTGATCGTTGTTTACCAATAACAGTTTAACAACAGCTTACAGTTATCTGCACTTCACGTGCCCTACACAATTTAATAATATGAATAACTTTGTAGTCTCAATTATTGATTTAATAATATATCATATTATATAGATGATACTGTGACAATAATCGATTCAAAAATATGAGAGATATGATGCAGCAATTACTATAACAATAATTGAGTATAACTGAGTGACTTCTCACGTAAGCATCATTAACCAATACCGTGTGCTACTATGCAACCACGCGTATTACTGTACTTTTACTACCGGGTAGTTCAACAGTTTTAATGGTAACACTTCCGCCGTTATTTTTATAAAAAGATAATTCTGTTGTTTTCTTACTACGTCAATACTTCCGTTGTGAGGTCTACCAATGATTGTGCCGTCGTACGAATATTCCCTGTTAAAACTAATATTCCTCGACCAATCGAATATTGTATAACCACTTGCTTACTTTACAAAATTTGTAAATACTACCCACAACTATAACACTATCTCAAATCCATACCATAATATTCAAAAAAATATTTCGACAAAAATAAATCTTTATTCATAAAATTTGGGGTCTCACAATCTCCTCTCCTTATGAAATTTCGCCCTCGAAATTTACGTACGTACCTGGTATGCCGAAGAGGTGAGGATACCTTGACTTCATTTCAAATTCTAACTCTTGAGGTATAACCTTGAGTGTCGAATGTGATCCTTATTATCCAAGAATTTAACACGTATCTCCTCATTCGTTAAATCTTCTGCTATCTCGTCTAGTTCTAATTCAATAATGTGGTTCGGGTCATCCATATATTTACGTAACATCGATACGTAAAAAAAATGTTATGAACACGCGACATACTTGGCGGTAAAACGAGTCTATAAGCCACAGTTCCTACTCGATCGAGGATTTCAAATGGGCCAATTAAATCGAGGGTTGATATTTTCTCTTTTCATCGACTCTTGCTTCTAGAATAACGCCTTCTTGAACCTTCTTCTTCATTTTCATAAGCTCCAGGTGTGTAGTTTGAGCGGCTTTAACTTTATTGATTAAAGTCGATTCTACTCGTATATTCGTTATCTTCACGTGGGTCCCTAGAGTCTTTAACTCTATCTTCATCATTTGTAAGTTATACGAAATGGGTTTTTGTGTTAACAACATCGCACTCGTAAACGCATACGATCTTCTACTCAACGCGTCAGCTACCACGTTTGCTCTTCCACGATGTTATTGAATGGTATAGTCGTAATCTTCAACAAATTCGAGCCAACGCCCTCAAGCGCGTATTTATACGTTCGTTTTAGTTGAAGAAACATTTGAGGGTTTTAGAAATGGGTTTTGTATTGGGGTCAATACAAAATTCGATTTCACTCTCTGGGGGTAGGCTAGGAAGTTCTTCGAGAATACATCAGGAAATTTATTAATGATAGAAATATCATTTAAAATTGTGACTCTCATCCAAGACTTGGATAGTACGTCACATTGATACCTATCAACTTGTCACCGTCATTCACGGCGTCACCTACAGAAAGTCTGGCTTCGGTGCATTCCACATAAGGAAGTCACCAGATAAAGGCTCGGGACTCTTTACTTATGGCTTGATATGACAGTGATTGACTTTAATGGTTTGGTTACTTGAATTCGCATAACAGGTTGGTTAGGAATATGAAAGCTAACAACCTTACGAAAATAATCGATTTTAGCATAATGAGTAGTTAACCAATCAATCCCTAAAATCACATCAAATGCAAGTATTTTCAAAGAGATAAGATCGACAGGTAATGTGAAAGTGTCATTTGAATTAAACAAGACTTATAAACAGTGGAGGTAACGAAGTTTTCTCCTAACCGAGTTTTAACCGATAAGTTAAAGTCTAATCTTTCTGGAGTCAAATTTAAACGTTGAACGCAAGCAAGAGAGATGAAATAATGGGTAGAACCGGTATCTAATAAGGTATAGACTTTGCAAGAATTTATAATTAACCAACCCGTGCTAACTTCGTTCTGGTTACTCGCTTTTTGGGAGGTCGCAACAAACGCTCTCCCTTGAACTACCGACTTTGACTTTTCTGGGACGGCCTTTGGTGCCTCCATCCCAGCTGAACTTGCCTTCTTTGAACGATAAAATTGAGCTAGGTGACCTTCTCTTCCACAATTGTAACAAGTTTTGGACTGCTGCGTACAGTTTGGACTGATAAGTCCCTCCCCTCCGCATTTGAAGCATATGATAGGTGGTCGTTCTCCTTCCTTAACAACGGATGCTAATTCTGACGTCTTTCCATCATTGTTGAATCTCATCTTCTTAAAATTTCCATTCTTATTATTTTGGCCATGATTACCACCGAAGTGGTTACCATTTCTGGCATGTTGATTCCCTCCACGCTTATTGTCACCGCTTCGATGACTGCTATCACTGGTATTATCATTTTGCCGGCTGCTCTCTTTTGGTTGGGTTGAATCATTATCACGCTCCAATAACTAAGCCCTATTAACAACATCTGAATACAAACACAGTTTATGAGAGATAAGATATTGACGTATCTCGGGTTTCAAACCTCTTAGAAATATTCGCATCATTCTCTCCTCATTATCAACCAAATGGGACGCAAACCGGGATAACTCGGCAAACTTAGCTTCGTACTGCGACACGGTCATGTTGTTTTGCTCCAGTTTAATGAACTCTACCTCTTTCATATATACTTTAATACTTTCGTGAAAGTACTTGTCGTTGAACAGCTTCTTGAACTTCTCCCAAGACATCTTCAGTGCGGCAGGTTGAGTACGCTTTATAGATTCCCACAAGTAATCTACCTCTGCCCGCAACATGAAGGTGGCAAAGGAAACCTTTTTCTCCTCGGAGCATCCCAAGACATCAAATATCTTGTTGATCTGCTTTATCCACGTCTCCGCCTTAAGTGGTTTTGCTCTCCAAAACTCCGGTGGTCCCAGCTCCTTGAACTATTTAGCGATGGACTGGTCTGAGAGTTGCCAAGTGTTTCCACCTGTATTTTGGACAGAGCCGCTCTAGCCTTGATGTTGTATGAATTGCATGAAGCCTCGAAACATTCCATCGTTCATTATTTGGTCAAGGTTGTTGTTTTTCACGAGGATTGTCGCCTCGATGCACATTATCCTCGATTATTGATCCGTGGAGACTCAACGGTCTCCTCGTGCTCCATTGATGTTCTCGGCATTCTCGGATGCCATTTTCAAATACTTGCCATAAAACAAGGGTTAATTAACATATCACATATTATCCCTATACTCGATGACCAATTAAATACCAAATAAACTTAGGTAAGTCATACTAGCGAAGGAATTCCCCGTCTCTCCCCTCCTAGTTCTTGTCTCACATCTCAGCCAGGGATCATATCCCTAAGTTTTGATACCAACTGTGACGCCCTCAAAACAGGTATACATCACCTATTCTGAGTTGCCAGATACATGGTACATAATACAAATACAATCTTAAATATACAACATGAGTTGTGAGTTTTAATACAAATATTATCTTCTAGATAGTATTCAAACTCAAAATAAGTCCTCAATACATTTATTATCACACTATTTCATGAATAGTGAGGACTACTAATGCTATCATCTGGACCGTCACTCCGTTCCCCGACTAGTCTCTTGCTACGTTCTCATTTCTTGAAGAGAACAATGAAAGCAAAAGGGTGAGCTCAACTAGCCCAGTAAGAAATATTATGGCTAAGATAATGCAAGATAAATTATCGTTAGCCTTCAACAGTGTTAAACTGATACAATATAACAAACATCAAGTTTAACTGCAGCGGAATAAGCAATCCATTAGAAGAGTTAAGTAGAGAATAAAATCTACTATCTTCTATGATTTAAAAGGTTTTTCATCACTTTTATCGCTGAGACTCAGCTTATTAAATAAACCACGTCATCCCTACACTACGGCCAAGGATATTTATTAGTATCACGACCACAAATTATCCATGCACTACGGGCCAAGGATATTCGTGTTTTCATCAATGGTCATGATCATGCTAGCAACTGTCCATCAATATCCATTCTACATCTGCAAGTTATGCAGTAAGGTCTTGAGTCGCGGAATCTTCTTGTGCTAACGTGGCTTGGTGCTTTACGACTTGACCTTCTAATTTCTCGACCTTCTTTTATAACTCAATGTTATGACCATACACTTCATTTGAGGAATTCCCCCCTCCTCGTACTCATCCTTCACCTTGTTCACTTCAAATTTATCCTCGCGTTCAAACTCAAGCTCATACCCACATGCTACATTAGAAAACAACGGGTATGGCTTTCCCAATACAAACCATACTCAGACTGTATGAACTTCTCAGGGATCCTAATCCCTATCATCCTTCATCATTCATTTCGACAACAAAGTTTTAACAACCCCACAACTTAATGTGTATAATAAATGCTACTCCTAAGTACTTGCGAGCACAAAAGTCATTAACACATAAACACATAAACTCTTTTATCATTTTATCTTCAAAGAATTTCCTTAATTCATTCCTTAGAACTTGATAAGAGTTTATCACCTCTATGTTTTCGATCTCTTAGAAGGTTATAGCCTAAGGTTTCCCCACCTAAGGTTCATAACCTAAAGCTTTGATACCAACTTGTGACACCCCCAAATTCGGGCACTTCAATCCATAAATTTTGTGTTCACTATCCAATTAAATCATAACTAACTACCCATAAACAAAGGATATAATTAAACTCAAAAGCTTAAACAATCAATCTCCCATTAAAGGGTTACATCACTTAAAATAAATCCTAGGTCATCTAACCTTTATTACAATCATCAGCGGATAATTAAAACATGATCATAAATAAATCTATTACATAAGCTTCATAAATAAAATATAAATTAAACGTTGTCGTCTAATCAAGCACTTTGTTCTTGCCTGTACTTGTAGAAAGCTCTTCAAATTTTTTAACTTCATCTGCATTGTTTTGTGCAAGAGTGAGCAAACAATTGCCCACAAGAAGGATAATATACAATAATCATTTTATGAATGACAATTAACTAAGCTTTCAAAGGTAAAGTATTCTTACCGAAACAAGAAACTTTAATTCAACAACTATGATTTCAAAGGAATAATGAACGTTTAAGTTAATAATAGATAACAATATCAAAGAATACACCGAGGGTCACAAGACCACGAACTCTATTCTAGGTTTTCAAGTATTTATACTTTAACCTTTAATAGTCTAAAAGACTATGATCATCATCTATGTCCTAGGTTCACAGGTGTTTCTACTATAACCTTTAATAGTCTAAACAACTATATGGACTATCATCCCGTACTCCAGGTGATCAGCCCTTTGTACTATGTATTGCGCAAACATTTTAACGCTATTGCGTAGCTTTAAAATAATCCCCTGATATAGGGTTGTTCATCTCAGCTTAGATTATCAGGTTTCGAACCAAAGGAAGTTTGGTTGGGAATTAACTTCAAAGGAAGTCTAGATTTTTAGAACACTCATCAACCAAGTACTGGTTGAATCAGATAGGAATCAATAACTATTTAAGGGTTTGATTATAATGTCCTCATGAACAAGGTATATCGATGAATCAATAAGAGCTAGAGTATTAACAATTTCTAAGTTGAACAAATGTTATCATCGACAACATGTTTTCAAAGGTGTGTGAGTACATAAACAAACCAAAGGAAGTTTGGTTTCGGTTGACTTCAAGGGTAATTTAGAGTTTAGAATATTCATTAACTAAAGATTAGTTGAATTGGTAAAGAATCGCTAATCAACTTAGAGTTCGGTACAATAATGTAAGATAGTACAATGATATTGAAGAACGAAGATCAAACAACAGTTATTAGTAGCTGAATAAACACACTTCTTACAATAAAATTACAGACTTTGAATAACCAAGGTAATCTCGATTGGAATAAAGAAACAAAGATAAACTAACTTACTCAACAATAAATGAGGGTTAAAGAACTTGCATGACAATAAATCGTTAAACAAGGGATTAGAGATAAAGAATTTGCATAAGTATAACATAACAGTGAAAAGTAACCTTGCTAAATAATAAGGCAGCAAAGGTTAGGGAACTTTTCTTCAAGTAAGCTATACAATTACAACTCACGTACTCCAATGTCCTACACATACCATTAGGATTATCACATCAATTAGCTACATACACCAACCTCATAGATTCACTTATCATCTTAGTTACGTTTTAACCTTTAGTTTAAGGTCTAACCATATAAATAAACCACATAAGCCGAATCTGAAAACTCAATAACACATACATTAAACTTCTAGCATCCAAATCACATTTTCAACTCTTATTAATCAATACTACATTTCTCCTTAATCTAACTTGAAATTCAATCAAGTGATTAAGTCTTCCCAAGACTCATTGGTTTTATATTAATCACCTTCCATATCTTAATGTTCATTTTCGAAACCACAAGTGCTAACATCACAAGACTTAGTCACCCTTCAATTTGTACACTAAGTCCTAACATATCACATTCCTAACTTATAAAACCTTTTACAACTTTGAAATTATCAATGACATGACATAGTTCTATTTTAACCTCAATATTCCATGTTTATTAAGTTAACACATCATTAGACTAAGTTATTGTGTCACTATCCAGGTCTGCAGCAGCAGCAGAAGTCACCGCCTCAGATCGAGTGTAAGGCATGCAAAGGCTACCATACATAAGCCCCTTGACCTACAAGCACTGCCATTTTTTTGCCTCGACATCAAGGCAATTGCCACTGGTGCACGTACGACAGACGTAAACGACATGAACAAAGAGTCGACTTTAGCCTAACTAACACGAATTTCACCCACCAAACAATGAAATTAACACAAAAAAATGATATAAAACTATTACAAACATGTTTCCTCACATATATATCAATATAGAACAATTTAACAATAACTTAAACTAGTTTAATTTCCTAGAATTCCATATTTTCATATAAAACTCAATTTTTGATATCCTTCACAAAAATCAACACTGTAAACACAATTCTTGTCCAAATTGCTTTGTTTAAATTACGTTATGCTCGTTTCTTAATGAACTAGCATAATCAAACCTCAATTTACAGTTTCACACACAATTTGACCACTAAAATTTGTACTTTTCACAAGCTATATGAAAATATACACTATTAATTATCTTTCCTACTCTTTGATCGAAATTAGCATAAAAATTCTTTTCTAAACACTAGTTCTAATCATCACAAACATATACAATAACAAGTAATCAATTGTCTATCAACAATTACAAAAAGATGAATTCACAGAACTTGAAGTTATATGTCGTAAAATTCATATATATACATATATATATATATATAAATATAATCAAAGTTATGGAAATACCTTCTATTGTTCGGTAATTCTTGCTAGAACACCACGACTTTCTTTGAACTTCTCCAAAAATCTACCTCTCAACTCTCTCTATTCTCTGTAACTTTTCTCCCCTTCTTCCTTAGTAGACTTAGGCCAAATGATTTTTACGCATAATAAAACTTAACCCAACGCACACACCCAAACGTCTGAAACCGATGCTATAATAATTAGAATAATAAGTTATCAGTTATAATATATATTATTAATTATTATTTATTTATTTATTTATTTTATTTGTTATAGTAAAATTTATAATTAAAAAGAGAAAATTCAAAAGCCATAAGGCTTTGTTTGGCAAAAAGTCTTTAAAATATAAAGACTTAACATTTTAAGCCTTGTTGGGTTAAATGAATTTAAAACTACCTTAATTATTTTAATAAACAATTTAGTTTATAATTTATAATCACATATTATTTATTTAGATTTTCATATCCACATTAAATCAAATAAATTAATTACACATTCCATATTTTAAATAAATACTCCACTTAAATAAATATTACAAAATTATAATTTTATTTAATAATTTAATATACCACTATAATTTATTAAATTAAAACAACAATATAACATCTTAAGTTATATTGCAATTCACCAAATTAAATATTTAATTCATAAATATTTAATAACAATAATCACATCAACATCAAATAAAATATTTTTTTAATTTAATAACTATACCATATTAACATCAATTAAAATATTTATTCAACAATAAACACCTCAAATAAATATTTAGATAATTTAATAAATATTTAAAATTTAAATTTGAAATTCCGGATTGTTACATCTTTCCCTCCTTACAAGGATTCTGTCCCCAGAATCACAACTGAACAAATCAAATCGTCACAATTATAATATATTTATAATATATCAAAGTATTTTTAATACCTTAAAAACATATTTATATGATTTTTAAACACTTAAATCCATTATTTGATAATTGCTTTTAATATTAAAATATTAATATTTTCATGACAAAATATCAAAAGTTATATTTTATAACTTAAAATATTTTTATAACACTTAAATCATTTTATATGATTTTTAGATCATTAATTCCATTTTTCCATAATTTATTTAATATATTTATTAAATAAACTAACTACCATTAATATTTATTTATTAATGAATTTCATCATTAAAATATTAAAAGTTATTAAAATAACTTAAAATATTTTCTTATACCATAATATAATTTTTCATGATTTTAAAGTATTAAAATCATTTTTAAATAATTTATTTAATATTATAATTAAATAAATAAATACCTTTTATATTCCAAAAATATTAAATATTTTTGAAATATACTCAAAATAATTAAAAACCCATTTTTAGGCTTTAAAATAATTTTTCATAATTTTTAATGTATTTTTAATAATTAAAAAATATTTATTTAATTAATTAATAATTTTCAGTAATTAAATGTCGCTAAATGGGACCTATAGCGACATAACCGTCGCTATAGGTGTTCTTGGTGTTCATCAGCTTAAACCTAGAAATCCTGTCAGTGTTCGAGGTAGGAGGTTTGGCCAAGTCTAAATCATTGATCGCAAGGTTTCTGGGCAGCCTGGTGGGTTAGGGTTGTAGTATAATTGTAATAATACAACTATAAACTAATATCATAACCAAGTTACAACAGATCAGAGATTTATTGGCCATAAGAAATTATGTCAGGACTGTTCTTCCATTTCTGGGTTTCCTAAAAATGAAGAACAATCAATGTACCTATATTGCAAGCCTTAAATCTTGAGTTCTAGGCTCGGTTGGTGTGATCTAGTGGTTCAAAAAGGTAGTTTTCATGACAAGGTATACTAATATAACACTAGATTAACATTAAAACATCATATGTGACGGATCAAGACTGGTCAAACCTTGTCAGAAAGTTTGGTTGATGAAGATCTGGGTTTTCCAGAAATGGATTTCGTGACTGAGCAGTCAACTTTGACCGTTCATTAAATGAATCATGTTTGTTGTTTAAGTGAAATAAAGGAACTAATCTGTAGTCCCTAAAACATATTACAACCTAGATATATTAACACCATCAAATCATCAAACACATGCCAGATCTGGGTTCATGAATATGTTGTCAGAGCGAATCTGAGAAAAATCTTGGTTACCCAGATTTGTTCTTCAGGTAGATTGGTCAATGTAGGTTTGACCGAGATTAATTGTCATTTTGGTCATGATCTAAGTAATATAAAAGCATAAATGTGAAGTTCTCATGTCAGGTTACCACAACAAAACAATAACTTGACCAAACTCTTTAAATACAGCAAGATCTAAGGTCATGAATATCAATCATCGAATTTCGAAATTTCTCAATCGCCTGTAAAGTAGTTTCATGCTTGGTCAACGCCTTTTGACCGATCATATCTTGCAATATACTCATGATCTGAGCTTGGTTCAAGACTTAGATCCAAGCCCTCACAACAAAGAACAGATACATAACATAAAGTACACCAAAACATTAACAGGTAAAGATCTAAGGCCTCTAACATATGGTTGTCAGACCATATTTTTCAAGTTTTCCAGATTTTTAAAATCTTCAAAATCGTGTATCTAGATGTTATAGATCCATGATCTATCAACCCAGATCACTCAAAGACACCCTAATACACAACTTTAACCAAAGATTTACAACATATAACATAGGATCATTGGATTTCTAAGATTTAGGGTTTTTACCACTTTCTAGCTTTGATCTAGATTCTGACTTCTTGATCCTATTATTGAAAGGCTATGAACTGATCATGGCTTTGATTTATGTCTTGGCTACTCTTAACTTTTGAAAATGAGAGAGAGAGAATGGCTTGGCAAGTTTGCATAGGAAAAATAAGTAATTTTACTTACTTTAATTTTTGATTTGTTTGATTCATTGTATCTAGTTGGTATAAGTGGCACAAAATAAGATTTGGGATAGATTTGAGCACATGTTGTCTATCCAAATAGATGAGTTGTGACGCCCCCAAAATAGGTCCATTCCATCCAACCCATTCTGAGTCGCCAAATACATGGTACAGAAATAACTACAACTTTATTATTACAACAGTAAAACTGTGAGTTTGAATACAAATATTATCTTCTAGACAATATCTATACTCAAATAAATCCTCATCACATTTATTGATACATTATTTTACAATAATGGTGAGGACTACTAAACAACTCTCTCTAGAACCTTCATTCCATACCCCCATTAGTACTCGCTACATTCTCGCCTCCCACGAGAAGAAAAATGGAACAACAAGGAAAAGGGTGAGCTCAACTAGCCCAATAAAGAATGTTATGACTAAGATAATATACAACAAATTATCGTTAGTCTCCAACAGGAAAAAAATCGATAGAATACAATAGACAACAAGTTTCGGATCAATATTCGCAATGAAAATAATAATTCATAGAAGAGTTACGTAGAGAATGAAATCTACTATAATCTATGAATTTAATACCCATCATCAATATTTTATCCCCGTAACATCAATCAATATTCATCTCAAATCAAATATTCATCTTTTGCCATACAGCCAAAGATATTCATCAATCTCCATCATGTTCATCTCAACACTGCTCATCTTTGCACTAAAGGCCAAAGATATTCATCGATCGGTCGTGTTCATTTAAACACTGCTCATCTTTGCACTTCTACAGCCAAAGATATTCTTCAGAATCATTCATCTTTGCACTACTGTGCCAAAGATATTCAATAATATCATCATTTAAGACCGAGGATGATGAAAAATATTTTTAAAGAACGAATCCAAAGGAAACATAATGACAAGGATTAAGGATTAATGATTCGTACTTTGTTTTATCCATGTCCAACAATACCTCAAAATAATCATAGTGGTATAAAATTCAAGAATGATCAAAACATGGATACAATCAAAGCTAGTATCCGAATTAGATATTTTGGACGAAAAGAAGAAATTTTATTTTTCTATTGAATAATACTCAGATACGTGAATAGTCCAGATACGTGAATAGTAACTCAACACCAAAAGATAGAAATTCCACAAAAAAAAACATTTTCACGCTTCATGAATAGTACTTCGTGAATAGTAACTCGTGAATAGTAACTCATGAATAGTAACTCGTGAATAGTAACTCATGAATAGTAACCCCGACATGAAAAAGTTCCAAATTTGATAAAAAGTACCAACCAATATTTCAGCATAATGATATTGAAGAATTAATATCATTTGAGAAGAAAATAACATCCCTTACCTCAAAGAATCAAGATTTCTAAGGAAAGGCTCAAGTGATCTTTGAATGAAACTTGTCTTTGAATAAAGAACTCTCAAAGTATCTAAATACTCACAAAATACGCCAATAATATAGAGAGAGAAAGAGAGAAAACTTTATTTCGGTGTGATTTTCAATTCTAACTTAGCCCTCTATTTATAGGAAAATGTTAGCCCGTACCAAGGCGGACTTCGACTGCTACTCGATGGCTTTACTCGCTACTATTGCCACCACCACATTTGAAATAAAATTCAGCACATTTCTTCACCAACCACAAGTGGGGCCCACTCAATTCTAGAATTTTCCACCAAAATCAATTATAACCCCGATTTAGAATCGAGACACCTCTTAAAATTCATAACAAATCATTCGTGAATTTTTAACGGTTCAAAATTTGTGGACATATACTCAACTTATGTATGTATAACATACCCAAAATTACCACAATCCAACTATTTGGATTAAAAATTATAACCCCCGCAATATATCTCTCAAACCCACGATTTAATTTTTAATACCTCCAATCCGATAAAATACTTGATAAAACACCTCAACATTAATTCCTTCATTAATAACCACATAAATAAATCCATCATTTATATTCATATAAAATGAATATTTCCTTATCATATGAATCAATAATTAATTATTCACAAATAATATTACGTAATCACAATTATGACAACCAGTAGCTCCCAGAAAGAGGGGCTTTCCAATAAGGATCTCTCTCTTATCAAGCGCCGCAATTAGGTGACCAAACCTCTCCTTAGATGTAACTTTCTAGACATTGCCAATAATGTTATCTAATAATATTATTCAAATAATATGAATTATTGATCTAATAATGGGAATATCATGCGGTGGACAATTATTGAAACAATAATAATATAAAATACCAACGCAAAGAATTATTGAATCAATAAAATAAAATATCGAACAAGAATTCACCGTGAAAATTATTGAGTAAGCCATCTTACGCATTTAATCAATAATTCAACAATACTGCAATAATACCGCAAACATCTCGTGCAACCACGCCAGACATCAGTATTTTAACCACCTTGCTATTCCAATGTTAGCAGTAGAATAACTACGCCTTATTTATAACCACCCAAACTTTGTCGCTTTCCTCATCCAATCGCTTTTCGTTATGGGGCCCACATGGTCATGGCCATTGGGTTTAATATTCCCCGACAAAGATTTAATATTCCACGACCAAACAAATATTCCCCGACAAAATGAATATTTTATAACCACTTGCTTATTTTGAAATATTTATGATTTAACCCTTAACTATCCACATTAATCAAATCAACCCTTACTATTTCAAAATAATAAATAAAGGAAATTCCTTTTATTTAAAAAATTTCGGTCTTACAACCTCCCTCCTTATGAAATTTCGTCCTCTCGAATTGACGTGACGACTGGTGTTTCAAAAGATGAGGATACCTCGCTTTCATTTCCGCTTCCAATTCCTGTGTCATTTCCTCTATAAGCATGATTCCTCCACAAAACTTTAACTTGTGGTATGACCTTTCTTGGCGTGAGGACATGCTCCTTCCTACCCAAAATCTTGACAGTACCTCCTCATACGTTAAGTCTTCTACTATCTCGTCTGGTTTCTAACTCAATGACGTAGTTCGGTCGTCCACATATTTACGTAACATCGATACGTGAAAAACGTTATGAACACGCCATCATACTTGGCGGTAAATCGAGTCTATAGGCCACGCTTCCTATTCGATCGAGAATTTCAACCGGATTAATAAATCAAGGTTTGAGCTTTCCTCACCTCACCGATTCTCGCTTTTGAAATAACAACTTCTTGCACCTCCTTCTTCAAATTCATCACCCGTCGGTGTGGTAGCTTGAACAACTTTAACTTTATCGATTAAAGTCGATTATACTCAGATATCATCAATGCATCAGATATCATCACGCGGGTACCTAGAGTTTTCATCTCCATCTCTATTATTTGTATATTATATACGAAATTAGTCTTTGACAACATCGTACTCGTATTTGTATACGATCTTCTACTCAACACGCCGCCTACCACGCTTAGCTTTTCCGTGATGACATGGTCGTAACATGTGTTGAAATGAGTCTCCTCTTGAGTTCTTCAAGCTCTTCCCACATTCCTTGCTCCATTCGAATTTTGTATCTCTATGAGTCACCACGTTAATGGAATAGCGATTCGAGAATATCCTTCAACGTATCTTCGATAATAACCAACTAAGCCTAGAAAACTACGCATTTCGATTATCGACTTAGGTTGTTCTCAATCGTGACTCATATCCTTCCTTGGATAAAGACGTCACAATGACACCTATCGCTTTACTATCGCATCTAATATGACGTCCCTTACAGAGAGTCTCGCTTAGTGAATTCCACAAAGGAAGTCACAAGATAAAGGCTCATGTACCAAATTCTATAGTTGAATTTTTAACTCCTGAAGTTCAATAGGAGCCATTCGATATGAGATTTTAGAAATGAGTTTTGTACCGGGTTCAAAGTCGATACAAAATTTAATATCAGTCTTTTGGGAGTAAGCCAATAAATTCTTCAGGAAATACGTCAGGAAAAATCAATAACAACAAGAATATTATTCAAATCTGACGTGTCTTTATTCAAATCCATAACATGGACTAAGAAAACTTGACATCCGTAATAAACGAATGACTTCATGGCTTGATATGAAAATGTTTGACTATAATGGTTTGACTGCTTGAGTTCAATAACAAAGTTGCTTAGGAATATGAAAACTAACAACCTTACAAAAGCAATCAATTTGGTATGATGAGTAGTTAACCTTAAAATCACATCAAAAGCAAATATCTCTATAGAAATAAGGTTAACAGGTAATGTGATAGTGCCAACTTGAATCAAGCAAGATTTTTAAACAACGGATGTAATGAAAGTTTCTCCTAATGGAGTCTCCACAGATAGGTCAAAGTTTAATTTCTCCGTAGTCAAGTTCAAACGCTGAGCGCAAGCAAGAGAGATAAAAGAATGGGTAGAACCCCAGATTCAGTAAGGTATATACTTCGCAAGAATTTATAATTAACTAACCTGCTAACTTCGTTCGTTTCCTCGATTTTGACCACGGTCCACGACAAACGCTCTTCCGTGAATCGTTGACTTTGACTTTTCTCGGGACATCCTTTTGAGTCACCATTCCCGCCGGATCGGTTTCGATATCGCATAATCTCGGCGATATGTCCTTCCTTTCCACAATTATAGCATACCTTAAACTGTTGTGGATGCTTTTGGTGATATGTCCCTCTTTCCGCATTTATAACATATGACCGGTGGTCGTTCTCCTCCCTTAGAACCAATTGTCACGCCGAATCTTTGTCGTCTTCACATGGTCGCTTGTTAAATCTCCTCTTTTAAAATCTCCTCCCGATTCGCTTCTTCTATTTTCATGGCCATGATTACCACCGAGTGTTACCGCCTTTGTCCGTATTCTTCTTCTTTCTCCGCCGGTTATCGTTATTCTCGATGATCGCTATCTTCTAGATGATCCTCGGTTATGGTCCCTCGGTTGAACGTATTCGTTATCTCGCTTCTAACAACCGAGCCTCATTGACAACATCCTGAATAGAGAGAAAATTTATGAGAAATGAGATATTGACGTATGCCGTGTTTCAAACCTCTAAGAAACATCCGCGTCACGCTCCTCATTCTCCACCAAATGAGGTGCAAACCTCGGATAACTCCATGAAACTTCGCCCAGATTTGGGACACCGCCATGTTATTCTTACGCTCCAGTCTAATAAACTCCACTTCCTTCATATGACGAATACTTTTAGGGAAGTACTTGTCATTGAACTGCTTTCAACGTCTCCCACGACATGCCGAAAGTGCAATGAATGGGTACGCTTACGATTCCCACCAATGAATCTGCCTCATTTTAACATAAAAGTAGCGAATGGAACTTTCGTTCTTCGTCGCATCCCAAGACATCGAATATCTTGGTAATTTGCTTGACCCATGTTTCCGCCATGATCGGATCCGCTTTCCCAGCATTTTTTGGTGGTCCCAACTCTTTGAACTGCTTTGGCACACCACCCGTGAATTGCTATCATTTCTCCTATATTTTGAACACGAGTCTCCTCGTCGATTTTGCATGAACTGCAAAAAAAGCTTCTAAACATCCCTCGCTCATCATCTCGCTTTCAGCTGGTGTTGTTCACAGGAGGAACATTGCCACTGTTGTACGCTCTCCTCGTTGGTGAGTACAGTATCTCCACGGTCTCATTTACTCCACTATTAATATTCTCGATGACGACATTCTCAAATACCGCCATAAAATAAGGGTTAATTAAGGAAATCAATCACATAATATCCCTATATACTTGACCAACTAACAAATAAGCTTAGGTAGGACACACTAGCGAAGGATTTACTCATCTCTCCTCCTAGTTCTATTCCCCGATCTCCGCCAGAGATCATATCCCTAAGCTCGATACCAACCGTGACGCCCCAAAAATAGGTCCATTCCATCCAACCCATTCTCGAGTCGCCAAATACATGGTATGTAAATAACTACAACTTTATTATTACAACAAGAAATCTGTGAGTTTGAATACAAATATTATCTTCTGTAGACAATATCTATACTCAAATAAATCCTCATCACATTTATTGATACATTATTTTACAATAATGGTGAGGACTACTAAACAACTCTCTCTAAACCTTCATTCCATACCCCGACTAGTACTCGCTACATTCTCGCCTCCCGAGAAGAAAAATGGAACAACAAGGAAAAGGGTGAGCTCAACTAGCCCAAGAAGAATGTTATGACTAAGATAATATACAACAAATTATCGTTAGTCTCCAACAGGAAAAAATCTGATAGAATACAATAGACAACAAGTTTCGGATCAATATTCGCAATGGAAATAATAATTCATAGAAGAGTTACGTAGAGAATGAAATCTACTATAATCTATGAATTTAACAAATCCATCATCAATATTTTATCCTCAGTAACATCAATCAATATTCATCTCAAATCAAATATTCATCTTTGCACTACAAAAAGCAAAGATATTCATCAATCTGGTCATGTTCATCTCAACACTGCTCATCTTTTGCACTAAAGGCCAAAGATATTCATCGACTCATGGCCATGTTCATTTAAACACTGCTCATCTTTGCACTACTGCCAAAGATATTCTTCAGAAATCATTCATCTTTGCACTACAAAGCCAAAGATATTCAATAATATCATCATTTAAGACCGAGGATGATGAAAAATATTTTAAAGAACGAATCCAAAGGAAACATAATGACAAGGATTAAGGATTAATGATTCGTACTTTGTTTTATCCATGTCCAACAATACCTCAAAAATAATCATAGTGGTATAAAATTCAAGAATGATCAAAACATGGATACAATCAAAGCTAGTATCCGAGAATAGATATTTTGACGAAAAGAAGAAATTTTATTTTTTTATGAATAATAGATCAGATATCGTGAATAGTGCCGTATACGTGAATAGTAACTCTCACACCAAAAAGATAGAAATTCCACAAAAAAACATTTTCACGCTTCATTAATAGTACTCGTGAATAAGAACTCGTGAATAAAACTCATGAATAGTAACTCGTGAATAAGAACTCATGAATAGTAACCCGACATGAAAAAGTTCCAAATTTGATAAAAAGTACCAACCAATATTTCAAAGATAATGATATTGAAGAATTAATATCATTTGAGAAGAAAATAACATCCCTTACCTCAAAGAATCAAGATTTCTAAGGAAAGGTCTCAAGTGATCTTTGAATGAAACTTGTCTTCGAACAAAGAACTCTCAAAGTATCTAAATACTCACAAAATACGCTCAATAATATAGAGAGAAAGAGAAAACTTTATTTCTCGTGTGATTTTCAATTCTAACTTAGCCCTCTATTTATAGGAAAATGTTAGCCCCACCAAGGCAGACTTGACTGCACACTTGGCTTTTACCTCGCTACTATTGCCACCCACCACATTTGAAATAAAATTCAGCACATTTCTTCACCAACCACAAGTGGGGCCCACTCAATTCTAGAATTTTCCACCAAAATCAATTATAACCTCGATTTCCTAATCGACACCTCTTAAAATTCATAACAAATCATTCGTGAATTTTAACGGTTCAAAATTTGTGGACATATACTCAACTTATGTATGTATAACATACCCAAAATTACCACAATCCAACTATCGGATTAAAAATTATAACCCCTTAATATATCTCAAAACCCCGATTTAATTTTTAATACCTCCAATCCGATAAAATACCGATAAAACACCTCAACATTAATTCCTTCATTAATAACCACATAAATAAATCCATCATTTATATTCATATAAAATGAATATTTCCTTATCATATGAATCAATAATTAATTATTCACAAATAATATTACGTAATCACAATTATGATGACCAAAGCCGCTCCTGTGAAAGAGGGGCTTTCCAATAAGGATCTCTCCTTACTTGCGCCAAGTAATTAAAGTGACCAAACCTCTCCTTAGATGTAACTTTCTAGACATTGCCAATAATGTTATCTAATAATATTATTCAAATAATATGAATTATTGATCTAATAATGGAAATATCATGCGTTGACAATTATTGAAACAATAATAATATAAAATACCAACGCAAAGAATTATTGAATCAATAAAATAAAATATTGAATAAGAATTCACCGTGAAAATTATTGAGTAGTGCCATCTTACGTATTTAATCAATAATTCAACAATATCGCAATACCGCAAAGCCATCGTGCAACCACGCCAGACATCAGATTTTAACCACCGGGTATTCCAACGGTCTTTTGATCTAAATAACTACGCCGTTATTTATAACCACCCAAACTTTGTCGCTTTCCTCATCCAATCGCTTTTCAGTTATGGGGCCCACACATGGTCACACAAGCTTTATGCGAATATTCCCCGACAAAGACGAATATTCCACGACCAAACAAATATTCCCCGACAAAAAATGAATATTTTATAACCACTTGCTTATTTTGAAATATTTATGTATTTAACCCTTAACTATCCACATTAATCAAATCAACCCTTACTATTTCAAAATAATAAATAAAGGAAATTCCTTTTATTTAAAAAATTTGGGTCTTACAACCTCCCTCCTTATGAAATTTCGTCCTCGAAATCGACGTGACGTACACAGTGTTTCAAAAGATGAGGATACCTCGCTTTCATTTCCGCTTTCCAATTCCCAGTGTCATTTCCTCTATAGCATGATTCCTCCACAAAACTTTAACTTGTGGTATGACCTTTCATGCGTAGGACATGCTCCTTCCTACCCAAAATCTTGACAATACCTCCTCATACGTTAAGTCTTGGCTATCTCGTCCTGGTTTCTAACTCAATGACGTAGTTGGGTCAGTCCACATATTTACGTAACATCGATACGTGAAAAACGCATGAACACGCTGTCCATACTTGGCGGTAAATCGAGTCTATAGGCCACGGTTCCTATTCGATCGAGAATTTCAACTGGATTAATAAATCGAAGGTTTGAGCTTTCCTCACCTCACCGATTCTCGCTTTTGAAATAACAACTTCTTGCACCTCCTTCTTCAAATTCATCATTTCGGTGTAGTGTAGCTTGAATGACTTTAACTTTATCGATTAAAGTCGATTATACTCAGTATATCATCACGCACTCAGATATCATCACGTGGGTACCTTAGAGTTTTCATCTCCATCTCTATTATTTGTATATTATACTGAAATTAGTCTTTGACAACATCGTACTTTCGTATTTGTATACGATCTTCTACTCAACACGCCACCTACCACGTTCGCTTTTCCGGATGACATGGTCGTAACATGTGTTGAAATGAGTCTCCTCTCGAGTTCTTCAAGCTCTTCCCACATTCCTTGCTCCATTCGAATTTTGTATCTCTATGAGTCAGCTACGTTAATGGAATAGCGATTCGAGAATATCCTTCAACGTATCTTCGATAATAACCAACTAAGCCTAGAAAACTACGCATTTCGATTACCGACTTAGGTTGTTCTCAATCGCGACTCATATCCCTTCCTTGGATAAAGACGTCACAATGACACCTATCGCTTTACTATCGCATCGAATATGACGTCCCTTACAGAGAGTCTGGCTTAGGTGAATTCCACAAAGGAAGTCACAAGATAAAGGCTCATGTACCAAATTCTATAGTTGAATTTTTAACTCCTGAAGTTCAATAGGAGCCATTCGATATGAGATTTTAGAAATGAGTTTTGTACCGGGTTCAAAGTCGATACAAAATTTAATATCGCCTTTTGGGAGTAAGCCAATAAATTCTTCAGGAAATACGTCAGAAAAAATCAATAACAACAAGAATATTATTCAAATCTGACGTGTCTTTATTCAAATCCATAACATGGACTAAGAAAACTTGACATCCGTAATAAACGAATGACTTCATGGCTTGATATGAAAATGTTTGACTATAATGGTTTGATCGCTTGAGTTCAATAATAAAGTTGCTTGCTTAGAATATGAAAACTAACAACCTTACAAAAGCAATCAATTTGGCATGATGAGTAGTTAACCTTAAAATCACATCAAAAGCAAATATCTCTATAGAAATAAGGTTAACGAGTGTAATGTGATAGTGCCAACTTGAATCAAGCAAGATTTTTAAACAACTGGATGTAATGAAAGTTTCTCCTAATGGAGTCTCCACAGATAGGTCAAAGTTTAATTTCTCCGTAGTCAAGTTCAAACGTTGAGCGCAAGCAAGAGAGATAAAAGAATGGGTAGAACCCCAGATTCTAGTAAGGTATATACTTCGCAAGAATTTATAATTAACTAACCCGCTAACTTCGTTCGGGTTCCTCGTATTTTCGACCGGGCCACGACAAACGCCTTCCGTGAATCGTTGACTTTGACTTTTCTCGGGACATCCTTTTGAGTCACCATTCCATTGGATCTGGTTTCGATATCGTCATAATCTCGAAGCGATATGTCCTTCCTTTCCACAATTATAGCATACCTTAAACTGTTGTGGACAGCTTTGACCGATATGTCCCTCTTTCCGATTTATAACATATGACCGGTGGGTCGCTTCTCCTCCCTTAGAACCAATTCTTCCGAGATCGCTGCCTTCATACGGTCGTTGTTAAATCTCCTCTTTTAAAATCTCCTCCCGATTCGCTTTTCTTTTTTCATGGCCATGATTACCACCGGAGTGGTTACACGCTTTGTCCGTATTCTTCTTTCTCCGTTGGTTATCGTTATTCGATGATCGCTATCTTGATGATGATCCTCGGTTATGGTCCCTCGGTTGAACGTATTTCGTTATCTCGCTTCTAACAATCGAGCCCTGCTGACAACATCCGAATAGAGAGAAAATTTATGAGAAATGAGATAATCGACGATGCCGGTTTCAAACCTCTAAGAAACATCCGCGTCATCGTTCCTCATTCTCCACCAAATGAGGTGCAAACTCGATAACTCCGCAAACTTCGCCTCGTCTTTGGGACACGCCATGTTATTCTGCTCGATCTAATAAACTCCACTTCCTTCATATACGAATACTTTTAGGGAAGTACTTGTCATTGAATCATTTCAAACGTCTCCCATGACATCTTTGAGTGCGGTGAATGGGTACGCTTCACGATTCCCACCAAGAATCGCCTCGCCACGGAACATAAAAGTAGCGAATGGAACTTTCTTCTTCGCAGTCCCAAGACATCGAATATCTTGGTAATTTGCTTGACCCATGTTTCCGCCATGATCGGATCCGCTTTCCCAATTTTGGTGGTCCCAACTCTTTGAACTCGCTTGTTTGTGACCACCCGTGAATTGCTATCATTTCCTCCTATATTTTGAACACGAGTCTCCTCGTCTGATTTTGCATGAACTGCAAAAAGCTTCTAAACATCCCCTCGCTCATCATCTCTTTCAGTGGTGTTTGTTCACAGGAGGAACATTGCCACTGTTGCACGCTCTCCTCGTTGGTGAGTAGACAGCATCTCCACGGTCTCATTTACTCCACTATTAATATTCTCAATCGACATTCTCAAATCACCGCCATAAAATAAGGGTTAATTAAGGAAATCAATCACATAATATCCCTATATATTGACCAACTAACAAATAAGCTTAGGTAGGACACACTTTAGCGAAGGATTTACTCATCTCTCCTCCTAGTTCTATTCCCCGATCTCCGCCAGAGATCATATCCCTAAGCTCGATACCAAATCGTGACGCCCCCAAAATAGGTCCATTCCATCCAACCCATTCGAGTCGCCAAATACATGGTACGTAAATAACTACAACTTTATTATTACAACAAGAAATCTGTGAGTTTGAATACAAATATTATCTTCTAGACAATATCTATACTCAAATAAATCCTCATCACATTTATTGATACATTATTTTACAATAATGGTGAGGACTACTAAACAACTCTCTCTAACCTTCTTCATTCCATACCCCACTAGTACTCGCTACATTCTCGCCTCCCCGAGAAGAAAAATGGAACAACAAGGAAAAGGGTGAGCTCAACTAGCCCAAGAAGAATGTTATGACTAAGATAATATACAACAAATTATCGTTAGTCTCCAACAGGAAAAATCGATAGAATACAATAGACAACAAGTTTCGAGATCAATATTCGCAATGAAATAATAATTCATAGAAGAGTTACGTAGAGAATGAAATCTACTATAATCTATGAATTTAATACCCATCATCAATATTTTATCCTCAGTAACATCAATCAATATTCATCTCAAATCAAATATTCATCTTTTGCACTACAGGCAAAAGATATTCATCAATCGGTCATGTTCATCTCAACACTGCTCATCTTTGCACTAAAGGCCAAAGATATTCATCGATCGGTCATGTTCATTTAAACACTGCTCATCTTTGCACTACGTGCCAAAGATATTCTTCTTCAAATCATTCATCTTTGCACTACAGCCCAAAGATATTCAATAATATCATCATTTAAGACGAGGATGATGAAAATATTTTTAAAGAACGAATCCAAAGAAACATAATGACAAGGATTAAGGATTAATGATTCGTACTTTGTTTTATCCATGTCCAACAATACCTCAAAATAATCATAGTGGTATAAAATTCAAGAATGATCAAAACATGGATACAATCAAAGCTAGTATCCGAATAGATATTTTGACTGAAAAGAAGAAATTTTATTTTTCTATGAATAGTGCCGTATATCGTGAATAAGGTCAGATATCGTGAATAAAGTGTCGTATACGTGAATAAGAACTCCACACACCAAAAGATAGAAATTCCACAAAAAAACATTTTCACGCTTCATGAATAGTACTTTCGTGAATAGTAACTCGTGAATAGTAACTCGTGAATAGTAACTCATGAATAGTAACCCCGACATGAAAAAGTTCCAAATTTGATAAAAAGTACCAACCAATATTTCAAAGATAATGATATTGAAGAATTAATATCATTTGAGAAGAAAATAACATCCCTTACCTCAAAGAATCAAGATTTCCGGAGGAAAGGCTCAAGTGATGCTGAATGAAACTTGTCTTGAATAAAGAACTCTCAAAGTATCTAAATACTCACAAAATACGCTCAATAATATAGAGAGAAAGAGAGAAAACTTTGTTTCGGTGTGATTTTCAATTCTAACTTAGCCCCTTCATTTATAGGAAAATGTTAGCCGTACCAAGCAGACTTGACTGCCACTTTACGATGGCTTTACTCGCTACTATTGCCACCCACCACATTTGAAATAAAATTCAGCACATTTCTTCACCAACCACAAGTGGGGCCCACTCAATTCTAGAATTTTCCACCAAAATCAATTATAACCCCGATTTCAAATCGGACACCTCTTAAAATTCATAACAAATCATTCGTGAATTTTTAACGGTTCAAAATTTGTGGACATATACTCAACTTATGTATGTATAACATACCCAAAATTACCACAATCCAACGGTTGGATTAAAATTATAACCCCATAATATATCTCAAAACCCCCGATTTAATTTTTAATACCTCTAATCCGATAAAATACCGATAAAACACCTCAACATTAATTCCTTCATTAATAACCACATAAATAAATCCATCATTTATATTCATATAAAATGAATATTTCCTTATCATATGAATCAATAATTAATTATTCACAAATAATATTACGTAATCACAATTATGAATGACCAAAGCCGCTCCGGGAAAGAGGGGGCTTTCAATAAGGATCTCTCTCATCGGGCGCCGCAATTAGGTGACCAAACCTCTCCTTAGATGTAACTTTCTAGACATTGCCAATAATGTTATCTAATAATATTATTCAAATAATATGAATTATTGATCCGATAATGGGAAATATGTGCGGTGACAATTATTGAAACAATAATAATATAAAATACCAACGCAAAGAATTATTGAATCAATAAAATAAAATATTGAATAAAGAATTCATCGTGAAAATTATTGAGTAGTGCCATCTTACGCATTTAATCAATAATTCAACAATCTTTATGCAATACCGCAAATATCTCTTTGTGCGACCATGCCAGACATCGTATTTTAACCACCGGGTATTCTAACAGTCTTAATTGTAAATAACTACGCCGTTATTTATAACCACCCAAACTTTGTCGCTTTCCTCATCCAATCGCTTTCACATGGGGCCCACACATGGTCATATTTGTGGTTATACGAATATTCCCCGACAAGCATTTAATATTCCACGACCAAACAAATATTCCCCACAAAAATGAATATTTTATAACCACTTGCTTATTTTGAAATATTTGCGTATTTAACCCTTAACTATCCACATTAATCAAATCAACCCTTACTATTTCAAAATAATAAATAAAGGAAATTCCTTTTTATTTAAAAAAATTTCGGGGTCTTACATGAGTCACCAAGATTTGGACATATCCTTTACTTAATGTGTAAGAAAAGGGGTAAATGGGTCATTTTAGTAATTATGCAAACCTTTAGGGTTTAACCCTTAGGGTTTGACCCTTAGGGTTAAAACCTAAAGTTCCCAAAAAATAAATTTTCTAATATTTTAAATTTAGGTTTTCTAAATAGAAATTAATATCTCTAAATTATAATTAGGATTTCTAATTATATTCTAATTTACCAATCATAAATCAATATTGATAATTAGGATTAATAATTCCTAATTAAAATTGCTAATTTAGCAATTAAGTCCATTAGGGTTTCAAACGGAATGATTAGGGTTTTAAACCTTAAAATTAGGGTTTCCCAAATAGTTAATTAGGGTTATCCCTAATTAGGTTTGTAATTAAAATATATAAACCTTATATATAGCATTTAAATTCCCAAATTAGGATTATAATATCCAAATTAGGGTTTTAAATTCCCGAAACTGAAATTAGGGTTTCCAGAACTAATTTCTAGGGTTTTCTTATAAATTGTAAGAATTTTCTAACTGAACGTGGACGTTCTAAATATATACATAGGGTTTGGACACTGATAAAATTTATCTAGTCAACCCTTAACCCTTAACCACATTCTGTACACATAATACCATATTCACAGAACATATACACATATACCCGTAATCCTGAATAATTCAATACCAAAAAATTTTAAATCCACAAAATTCCTTCCTGAAAATATTAATTCCATTCACTTATTTTCTGTCTAGGTTTATTATTCAACCTTTAATCTATCATTTAAGATTTAACTAATTTTCTAAATTCTCGGGTCGTCACAGGTTCTGAGGTTGATTCTGCAAAGCACCAGTCAGTAACGTCACTAGCTGCTGAACTGGGTTATATTACACATTATTGTTGTTGTTGTTTTCCTCAATGGTTCTCTGTCGTGGTGGTTGTCGTCTTGGAGGCATTTTCTGTTAAAATACATCCATTAAATTCTATTCAACCCTTTAAGTATTATATACTTAAATTGCACATCATAAGAGTTTATCACATAACACATAACACTTTGAATAAAAAAATAACTTTTATTTATTCATCATCTTTTAAAAACATAAAAATAATTGCATCATTGCTATTTACATTACTTTCCTGAACTATAATAGTTGCAGGACAACATCATCATCATCATCTATCCTATTGGTTATATCATACCCGGGATTTACAGTTTATTTACTCACTAACCACATATTCAGTATATTCCCTACAATGTCCTACTAAGATACTGCGTAGCCTTACGACGCTCTTCTTTCATAATTTGGAACATTGTCCGGCGATCTAATATGTATGATGGTAGCATCTCAAACTGAATTAGATAACCCATGACCCAATCCTGAGCTCGATTGATCACGGTGTTGAATACGTTGTTCATCTCTTCCATCTTCCTCCTCTTTGCTTGTGCGTCTCTCTCTGCCATTCCGGCTCGTTGATAAGCTTCATTGTACGCGTCTTCGGCTCTTGCCCTCTTGGTAGATTCTTCTTTCAACTTGTTCTTCAACTATGCAATCTCTGCTATCATTCGCTTGTTCTCTCCTTCAGTTTGAACCAGCTTCTCTTCAACATTGTTCAGTCGTTCTTCTCGATCCTGGATCTCGTTGTCCTTCTGTGTCATCGAGGTCTGTTGTTCAACTACTATCTCTTATAACTCCTCGACGGTGTCTTGAAGTTCCACATTGCGATCATACACCTCATCGTACATACGGGCTGCTATCGAATTAAGTGGAAGCTCTTCCTCCTCGTCCTCCTCATCCCCCGACTGTGGCAGCTCAACAGGGTCCTCCTCATCCGTCTCTATCTCATCCTCCTCATCAGGTACTCTCTCCTGCTCAACTACTGTGACCGACTGAAATGTTTTCCGTGGCAGTAGTTGTTCCCAAATCACTTGAATATCTCGAGGCTCCTCCTCTCTAGCCTGACTGGTTCCTCTAACATTAGCCATCCTGTCAACCAAATTTTTAAGTTTAATTACAAGTAATCTTTCAACTCCTCGTACTTAGGGGGATCATCCCTTCGTACAATGTATTGTGCACAAACATTTCAACGCTAAGCGTAAATTATCCCCTAATAATAATAGGGTTGTTCATCTCAGTATTTAGAGTACAAGTCCTCACCAAAGAAAGTTTGGTTTGGATAAGTTTCAAGGTAATTTAGAGTTGATGAACATCAACTAAGGATTAGTTGAATAAAACTGTAATAACATTATGCTATGGAATAATTCATAAGTGAATCAACATTGTGTACTAAGGTCATGCTTTAGGAATAATCTAAGAGCATAAGTATTGAATAATGTAACATACCTTGCTTGAACAATGTTAAGCTAAGGTTAAAACCTTATTTAGAGTTGAATCTTAAGCATGCATAACAAATAGTAAGTTAAATGATAAATGTGACGCCCCCAAAATTAGGTATACATCACCCATCTTGGGTAGTCAGATACATGGTACAGAATTTAAATACAACTTACTAATATAACTGCTGTGTGTATGATACGACATAAACCGTGAGTTTGAATACAAATATTGTCTACTAGATATTATACAAACTCAAAAGGAGTCCTCATTACAATTATTATCACACTATTTCACGTAATTGTGAGGACTACTAATGCTATCCTCTCGGACCATTACTCCGCTCCCCGACTCGTCCCAAATTTATATTCTCATTTCCCAAGAGAATAAAGAAAGAAAGGGTGAGCTCAACTAGCTCAAGAAGAAATATTACGACTAAGATAATGCGAATAAATTATCATTAGCCTACAACAATGTTAAATTGATAAAATAAAATGAACATCAAGTTTAACTACAGCGGAACCAGCAATCCATTAAAAGAGTCAAGTAGAAAATAAAATCTACTATCTTTTATGATTTAAAAGGTTTTTCATCACTGTTATAGCTGAGACTCGGCTTTAATAAATATTTCACATCATCGAATCACCCCTGCACTACGGCCAAGGATATTCTTTAGTATCACGACCACAATTATTCATGCACTACGGGCCAAGAATAGTTGTGTATTCATTAATGGTCATGATCATGCCAACAACTGTCCATCAATGCACTACTGACATTTGAGGATTTTTACCACATCATTTGTAACATTACTTACCATGATTACAATCGAATAGTCTCTCGGTCATAATCATACCAAGTCCATCTATGCACTATAGGCCACGATGACTTTCAACATAATATAAACATGAGGATGATGACAATGATATAAGAATTCAATAAAACAAGTTCAAGAATTATTTTATCCGTAAATTATTAACGTCCAAATTGTCAACAAGATACTTTGCTTTGTAGAGTAAAATTCAAGAATGATCGGAAGAATATTTCCATGAAAAGATATCGATGAAACTCAAATATCAAGGATATTCTACTAATTTCATGGAGTATAGAAGTCAAAGTTTTAACCAACCGGGTATAATAAAGAATGGAATAACAAAAGAAATCACCATGCATGCGATAGTAGATCGCACAGGCGGTTATTCCAATGTAATAATAAATAACGGAACCAGTCCGGCGTCACAAACGCATGCAGACATGGATGTTCCAATGTAATAATAAAGAATGGAACCAGTCCCACAGAAACACACAGATGTGGATGTTCCAATGTAATAATAATAAAGATTTTAACCAGTCCTGTAAAACACACGCATGTGATGTTCCAATGTAATAATAGAAGAATGTCACCAAGTATAGGGTAAACCACAGATACAAAAAGTTATTCCAATGTAATAATAAGAAATGGAATAACAACAGCTTCTCTTCATGAATAAGAAAGAATAACACCCCTTATGAGTACAACAAATAATATTTCCTACCTTAGAAGATTGAATATTAGAAAAGTGAAGTAGCGAGAATACTTTCTTCTTTCTCTATATAGTTTCTCTCTAGAGTTTCAATTGAATTCGTAAGAAATAATGAAGGAATGAGCTTTCTATTTATTGAAAACCGAGGGTGGCTCTTGGTCTTAACAAAGGGTCAAAATGACTCTTGGTAATATTGAAGAGACAACTACTATTCATGAAGGGTAATTAACCCTTGGAACAATCAAGAGGCGCTTAACTCTTGGTAATATTGAAGGGACAACTAGTATTTGCGAAGGGGTAATTACTATTGACGAAGGTAATTACTATTGATGAAGGTAATTACTATTGACGAAGGTAATTACTATTGAAGAAGGTAATTACTATTGACGAAGGTAAATACTATTGAAGAAGGTAATTACTATTGACGAAGGTAAATACTATTGATGAAGGTAAATACTATTCACAAAGGTAATTACTATTGACGAAGAGACTCTTAGATGATGACATATGAGCCCCCCATAAAATAATCAAACTTACCACAAACGTCTCATAACAGACTCTTTATATACATCAAGGATTTAATAAATATTACCACAAATCATTTTATTTTTAATCAACACATTTTTAATCTTTCAACAATTATTAATCATTTATAACTTGTCGTCTCAATTAATAATATAACATATTATACGATGATAATCTTGTGACAATAATTGAATCAATAATATAAGAGATATGATGCGTGAATTATCGTAGCAATAATTGAGTATAGCTAAGTGACTTCTCACGTAAAGCATCAATAATCAATACCGCAGTGCTACTATGCAACCACAGCCAGACATCGTATTTCTTTACCACCGGGTAGTTCAACAGCTTTTAACGGTAACACCTCCGCCGTTATTTTTATAGAAAGATAATTTTGTCATTTTCTAACTACGACAATACTTCCGTTGTGGGGTCCACTAATGATTGAGCCATCCGCATCTAATATTCCCCACAAAAGAATATTCCCCCAACCAAACGAATATTTTATAACAACTTGCTTACTTTGCAAAAAATTTATAAATATTACCCACAACTATAACATTTTATCAAATTTATTCCATAATATTCAAAAATAATATTTATAGAAAATTCATCTTTATTTATAAAAAGTCAGGGTCTTACAACCTCCCATTCTTATGAAATTTAAGCCCTCGAAATTAGGTGGTACGCACTGGTATGTCGAAGAGGTAAGGATACCTTGATTTCATTTCAGATTCTAACTCCCAAGTCATTTCCTCAACATCGTGGTTCCTCCACAAAACTTTGACTTGAGGTATAACCTTGGAGCGTAGAATATGTTCCTTCTTATCCAAAATTTGAATAGGAACCTCTTCATAAGTCAAATCTTCCTCTATTTCGTCTGGTTCTAACTCAATAATATGGTTCGGGTCTTTCACATATTTACGTAACATGGATATGTGAAAAACGTTATGAACACGAGACATATTTGGCGGTAAAGCGAGTCTATAGGCCACAGTTCCTACTCGATCAAGGATTAAAAATGGACCGATGAATCGAGGATTAAGTTTTCCTCTCTTTTAAAATCTTGTAACTCCTTTCCATGGAGCAACTCTTAACAACACATGATCTCCTATATCGAATTCCACGTCCTTTCGATGAAGATCAGCATAACTCTTTTGTCGATTTTGTGAGGTTTTTATACGTTATCGGATCGTTTGTATCTTTTCCGTAGTCATACGTACCAACTCCGGTCCCAACAACGTTGCTTCACCCACCTCATCCCAAAGATACCGAGAACGACACTTTCTTCCATACAACGCTTCGAATGGAGCCATGCCAATACTTGCTTGATAACTGTTGTTGTAGGAAAACTCCACCAATGGTAAGAAATTGTCCCAACTCCCCTTGAAATCAAGGACACAGAGTCTTAATAGATCTTCAAGAGTTTGAATAGTCCTCTCCGATTGTCCGTCATGCCCGAGGATGATATGCCGAAGCTAAATCGTAAGTCTGTGCCCATAGCTTTTTGCAAACTAACCCAAAATCGTGAAGTGAATCTTGGGTCTCGATCAGAAACTATGGATACCGGCATACCATGCAGTCTTACAATCTCGTTTATGTACATACGAGCAAGACGTTCAAGTGTATAAGTTTCTCGTATCGGTAAGAAATGAGCAGACTTGGTCAATCTATCAACAATGACCCAAATCGCATCAATGCCTTGAAAACCTTAGGAAGACCGTGAACGAAATCCATGGTAATGTGCTCCCACTTCCATTCGGAATTTCAAGTGGTTGAAATGGACCTTTTGGTACTTGATGCTCCGCTTTAACTCACCGACAAGTTAGACACCTTGAGATAAACAAATACGTATCTCTCTCTTCATATTGCTCCACCAAAATGTATGACAAATATCATGATACATTTTGGTACTCCTGTGATGGATTGCAAACGGTGTGTTGTGCGCCTCCATCATGATATTATACTTTAAATCGTGGTCGTTAGGAACACAAAGTCCGGAGTTGACTCAAGTATTCCTTCTTCATCGATTCTTGCTTCCTAAGATAGCACCTTCTTGCACTTTCTTCCTCATACGCATCACCTCCGTGTCCTCAGTAGCTTGAGCAACTTTAACTTTATCGATTAAAGTCGGTTCTACTCGTATACTCGCTATCATCACATGCGTCCCTGGAGTCTTTAACTCTATCTCCATCCTTTGCAAGTCACACAAAATGGGCCTTTGCGTTGACAATAACGCACTCGTACTTACATATGATCTTCTACTCAATGCGTCAGCTACCACGTATGCTTTTCCAGGATGGTATTGGATGGTATGATCATAATCTTTCAACAGTTCAAGCCAACGTCGTTGTCGCATGTTGAGTTCCTTTTGAGTGAAGAAATATTTGAGGCTTTTATGATCCGTAAAGATCTCCACTTTCTCCCCATACAAGTAATGCCTCCAAATTTTAAGTGCAAAGACAATAAATACCGCTAACTCTAGATCATGAGTAGGATAATTCCTCTCATATTCTTTGAGTTGTCGCGAGGCATAGGCTATAACTTTTCCATGTTGCATGAGAACACATCCCAACCCTTTGCTCAAGCATCATCATAGATGACAAATCCTCCGAGCCGATGGTATTGTCGTAACAGGTCTTTGAAATAAGTCTCCTCTTGAGTTCTTGAAAACTCTTCTCACATTCTTCGCTCCAACCAAACTTTGTATCTTTTCGAGTCACCGAAGTCATGGAGTAGCGATTCGAGAAAATCCTTCCACGAATCTCCGATAATAACCAAATTAAACCGAGAAAGCTACGTGATTTTGTCAATGATTTAGGTTGTTCCCACTTTGAATAGCTTCAATCTTTCTTTGGGTCAATGATATTCCATGACTTGATACCACGTGCCCAAGGAATGCTACTTCTTCAAGCCGTAACTCGCATTTCTTCAACTTGGCATAAAGCTTATATTCACAAAGCTTTTGGAGTGTCGACCTCAAGTGTTGCTCATGATCTTCACGGCTTTTGGAATAAATAAGGATGTCATCAATAAAGACGACCACAAAGTGATCTAAATATTCCTTGAATACTCGGTTCATCATATCCATGAAGGCAAAGAGGAGCATTAGTCAATCCAAAGGACATGACTAGGAATTCATAATGCCCGCATCGAGTTCTAAAAGCCGCCTTTGGAATGTCATGGTTCTAATCTTCAATTGGTGATATCCTAACGAAGATCAATCTTTGAAAAGAATTTGGCTCCTTAATCGGGTCAAACAGTCATCAATACGTGGCAATGGATACCTATTTTGATGGTGACATGATTCAACTCCCGATAATCAATACAAAGTCGCATACTCCCATCTTTCTTCTTTACGAATAGAATGAGCACCCCAAGGAGAAGTACTAGGATGAATAAAGCCAATGTCTAACAATTCCTGCAGTTGGGTCTTTAACTCCTCGAAGTTCAATAGAGCCATTCGATATGGGCTTTGGAAATAGGTTTTAATGTCTGGGTTCAAGGTCGATACAAAATTCAATTTCACGCCTAGGGTAGGCCAGAAGTTCTTCTGGGAATACGTCAGAAATTTATTAACAATAGAAATATCGCTCAAAACCGGCGTATTTTTGTTTAAATCATGATATGAGCTAAGAAAGCTTGACATCCGCTTTTCAATAAACGAATAGCTTTATGGCTTGAGATGACCGTGATTGATTTTAATGGTTTGGTCGTTTGAATTCGCATAATAGGTTGATTAGGAATATGAAAGCTAACTACCTTACGAAAATAATCAATTTCTGCATGATAAGTAGTTAACCAATCAATCCTAGAATCACGCCAAATGCAAGTATTTTTAATGAAATAAGATCGATAGTAATGTGAGGGTACCGATTTGAACCAAACAAGACTTATAAACAAAGATGGATGTAATGAAGGTTTCTCCCAACGGAGTTTCCACAAATAAGTCAAAGTCTAATTTCTCCTGAGTCAAATTTAATCGATGAGCGCAAGTAGGAGAAATAAAAGAATGGGTAGAAACCCAGATCAAATAAAGTATAGACTTCATTAGAGTTTATGATAAGCTTACCCGTGATGACCTCATTCGGGTTCCTTGCTCTCTGGGAGGTCACAACAAACGCCTCCTCTTGCACTCCACCTGGTTTTGACTTTTCCTCCGAGGCGGCCTTTGGTGCCTCCATCCTAGTTGAATTTATCTTGATGGCGACAAAATCGAGCTAAGTGACCTTCTCTTCCACAATTATAACATGCTTTGACTAAGGCGGCAGCTTCGATTCGATGTGTCCCTCTCCTCCTCATTTTGAAGCATATGATAGGGGTCTTTCTCCTTCCTTAACAACGGTCTTTGGTCCGACGCGTCTTTCCATCATTGTTGAATCTCCTTTTCTTGAAATGTCCATTCTTATTGTTTTGGCCCCGATTACCACCGAAGTGGTTACCATATCCGCCTGTTGATTCCTCCACGCTTGTTGTCACCGCTCGATGACTACTCTCGGGTATTATAATTTTGCTTACCGCTTCTTTTTAGTTGCGTTGACTCGTTATCGCGCTCCACTAATCGAGCCCTATTTACAACATCTCGAATACAAACACGCTTTATGAGAAATAAGATGTTGATGTATCTCCGACTTCAAACCTCTTAAAAACATTCGCGCCATTCTCTCTTCATTATCCACCAAGTGGAACGCAAACCATGATAACTCCGCAAATTTTGCCTCGTATTGCGACACGGTCATATTATTTTGTTCCAACGTGATAAACTCCACCTCCTTTATGTGGCAAATACTTTCAGGAAAGTATTTGTCGTTGAACAGCTCCTGGAACTTCTCCCAAGATATCTTCAGTACAGCAGGTTGAGTACGTTTTACCGATTCCCACCAGTAATCTGCCTCTCCGCGCAACATAAAGGTGGCAAAGGGAACCTTTTGCTCCTCGGAGCATCCCAAGACATCAAATATCTTGGTAATTTGCTTTATCCATGCTTCCGCCAGAAGTGGTTTTGGCTCTCCCTTAAACTCCGGTGGTCCCAGCTCCTTGAATTGTTTAGCGGTGACCGCCCGAGAGTTTTCCGTGTTTCCACCTACGTTTTGGATGAGAGTCGCCTCTACTTTCTTGCAGTTGCATAAATTGCATAAAGCCTCTGAACATTTGATCATTCATCATTTGGTCAGTGTTGTTGTTTGCATGAGGATTGTCGCCTTCCTGATGCACATTATCCTGATTATTGATATGTGGTGAATCAACGATCGCCTGCGCTCCATTGCTATTCTCAACATTCTCAGATGTCATTTTCAGATACTGCCACAAAACAAAAGGTTAATTGACATGTAACAAATTATCCCTATATTCTCGAACACCAATAAAATAGCACATAAACTTAGTAGGTCATACTAGCGAAAGGTATTCCCCCTCTCTCCCTCCTAGTACTATTCTCACATCTTAGCGGTGGATCATATCCCTAAGCTCGATACTAACCGTGATGCCCCAAAATTAGGTATACATCACCCATCTTGGGTAGTCGATACATGGTACAAAATTTAAATACAACTTACTAATATAACTGTAGGTATAATAATACGACATAAATCGTGAGTTTGAATACAAATATTGTCTACTAGATATTATACAAACTCAAAAGGAGTCCTCATTACAATTATTATCACACTATTTCACGTAATAGTGAGGACTACTAATGCTATCCTCGGACCATTACTCCGCTTCCCGACTCGTCTCGGCCTATATTCTCATTTCAAGAAGAGAACAAAGAAAGAAAGGGTGAGCTCAACTAGCTCAGTAAGAAATATTATGACTAAGATAATGCAGAATAAATTATCATTAGCCTACAACAGTGTTAAAATGATAAAATAAAATGAACATCAAGTTTAACTACAATGAAACCAAAGAATCCATTAAAAGAGTCAAGTAGAAAATAAAATCTACTATCTTTTATGATTTAAAAGGTTTTTCATCACAACAGTTCTCTTCATGAATAAGAAAGAATAACACCCCTTACGAGTACAACAAATAATATTCTCTACCTTAGAAGAACCGAATATTGGAAAAGTGAAGTAGCGTATCACTTTTCTTCTTTCTCTATAGTTTCTCTCTAGTTTCAAAGAATTCGTAAGAAATAATGAAGGAATGAGCTTTCTATTTATAGAAAAAGCGAGGGTGGCTCTTGGTCTTAACGAAGGGTCAAAATGACTCTTGGTAATATCAAGAGACAACTACTATTTCATGCGAAGGGGTAATTAACCCTCGGAACAATCAAGAGGCATTTAACTCTTGGTAATATTGAAGGGACAACTACTATTTGCGAAGGGTAATTACTATCGACGAAGGTAATTACTATTGACGGAAGGTAATTACTATTGACGAAGGTAATTACTATCAAGAAGGTAATTACTATTAACGAAGGTAAATACTATTGAAGAAGGTAATTACTATCGATTTAGGTAAATACTATCGATGAAAGGTAAATACTATTCACAAAGGTAATTACTATATTGACGAAGAGACTCTTAGATGATGACATATGGGCCCCCATAAAATAATCAAACTTACCACAAACGTCTCCCATAATGACTCTTTATATACATCAAGGATTTAATAAATATTACCACAAATCATTTTATTTTTAATCAACACATTTTTAATCTTTCAACAATTATTAATCATTTATAACTTGTCGTCTCAATTAATAATATAACATATTATACGATGATCTTGTGACAATAATTGAATCAATAATATAAGAGATATGATGCAATTAATTCATTATGAAGAATAATTGAGTATAGCTAAGTGACTTCTCACGTAAGCATCAATAATCAATACCGTGTCTACTACGCAACCACGCCAGACATCGTATTTTTACCACCACCGGGTAGTTCAAATAGCTTTAACGGTAACACCTCCTACGTTATTTTCATAGAAAGATAATTTTGTCATTTTCTAACTACGACAATACTTCCGTTGTGGGTCCACTTAATGATTGACCCGTCGTATTTAATATTCCCCACAAAAAAAATATTCCCCAACCAAAACGAATATTTTATAACAACTTGCTTACTTTGCAAAATTTATAAATATTACCCACAACTATAACATTATATCAAATTTATTCCATAATAATCAAAAATAATATTTATAGAAAATTCATCTTTATTTATAAAAGCTGGGGTCTTACAATAAAACTTGTTCAAGATTGGTCTGTTAGAATGTAGAAATTTGCATGCTAAATAACAAGTTAATAATTTGTTCAATATCAAGATATAAGGTTTAGGAGCTTGCACGATATAATTAGGGTTAAGAAACTTGCACAAAGAAAGCTTAGAGTTAGAAAAACTTGCTCAAAGAGAGTTTAAATACTTGCACAATTATAAAAGTAGAGTTAGAGAACTTGCCTCGTGCGTAGGTTAAACAATCACTACTCACATTCACCACAAGTCCTACACATACCATATGTATTGACAATACACATTAGTTACACTAACATTAGTTTCATATAGCTCACTAACAACATCACATCTTTTCATGAACATCATTATTTAGCTATATTACAACTACTTAAGTGATTATGTCATTGCACCATATACACATTAACAACTTGATACAACATCCTATTACATGTCCAACATGTTATGATTAGGTTATACTAATACACAAAGGATTGCACTTGCATTCGCGCATCCCAACGCCCTCCGATTGTCTCCAAATACACAACAGTCCTAAAGATGGCCATTTTTACCCTTCATAATGATTTCAAATTGAAAACTTTAAAGAAAAAAAGTTATAGGCCTATTCGTCCTCGTTCCAAATAATCTTGAATCGCATCAATCGGAGTTCGTATGAAGAAGTAATGCCCATTTTAGTAAACTCTGTTCTATAAGATTTTTTTTAAAAAAACTTTGGCTTAGCAGAATACACCCCCCCCCCCCCCGCCGGGGGTTTTTACTCTGGGGGGACCAGCCGGGGCTGGGGTCCCTTCTGCGTTTTGCGATTTTATGCTCTGTAACTCTACGGAAAGCCAAATTAGGCCTTCAAGCTCCTTTCTAACAACCATACCAACCTATCTAAGGTGTAATAGCTTTACAGAAACATAATCTAATGTTTTCTAATGCGTTTCTAGCCATCTAAACAACATAAACATCCAAATTACAACCATTAATTTTTACTATTTTTGCTAAAACTTCACTTTTTGAAAGTTTCAGTGAAAATCATCACTGTGATTATGTTTTTCAACCAAAATAGTTAATTCAAAGTACCTTGTTTATGTTTATTCATCCTCTTTCAAATTCAATAGTCAATTTATAAATTAAATAACTAATTAAACCTTAATTTAACTTTAAACTAAGCCTATTCATATAAACTCACTGTAATATGGTTTTCTTCACAATTTACATACATAACATGAATTCATTGACTATACTCATATACAAACTCATGAAAACAGTTTCACAACAACTAATTTATCATATAAAACTATATATAACAAATAATTCATCCTCTACAAATATTTTACAGAGAATTTTGGAAGAGAAAACTAAAACTTTAAAAATAAAAGAATTAAGATGATACCTTAGTTTTAGAAAATGATAACTTTCCCTTTGATGAACAATCTTCTTTTCCCCAATTCTTCTCTCAAAGCTTCTCTAGAATTCTCTCAATTTTCTTCTTCTCTTTTTTTTTTCTTCTGAGTCTTTCTTCTCTATTCTAACTTATGTACTAAAATATAACGTATAATAATAATATAGGTATTAAGTATATAATATAATTATAACTTTAACTGACATTAGTTATAATTTTATTTGAAAATCAAAAGCCATAAGGCTTGTTTGACTAGCTAACTAAAAATAACCCATTAAATCTTACACCTAGTTTGGTAAACATTTTTAAATTAAAGACTTAATATGCATTAAGCCTTATTTGGCAAAACTGAATTAAACTCCTTTAATTTATTTTAATAGCTCCTTTATAGTAAGGTTATTTGTCACACTTTTATTTAATTAAATTTTTAATAATCAATTTAATTAATTCTAATAATAATTTATTAAATTACTTTAACACATAAATCAATACAACATAATTATAATTTTCTTTATAATTATAACTTTATTTAATCAATTCTAACACATCATTTTAATTACAAATTCAAATTAAAATATAATAGTTCATTTAATCATTATAACTCTCTAATTTAATTATTAAATTAAATTAGTATATTATCTCATAACAATTAATTTTCTTAACTCCTTAATTATTTACTTAACAAATAATTCACCAAAGTAAATCAAATCAATTTAAACAAATATCTATTCAACGATAAACATATCCATTAAATATTTATATAATTCAATAAATATTTAAAATTACAATTTAAAATTCTTGATTGTTACAATGCCGTCGTACGAATATTTCCTGTTAAAATGAATATTCCCTGACACAACGAATATTTTATAACAACTTGCATACTTTGCAAAATTTGTAAATATTACCCACAACTATAACATTATATCAAATCCACACCATAATATTCAAAAAATATATTTCGAGAAAATTATTCTTTATTCATAAAAGTTGGGGTCTTACAAATTCACCATGCATGCGGTAGTCCGCGTAGACAGGTTATTCCAACAGAATAATAAAGAATGGAATAACAGAAGAATTCACCATGCATGCGTGAGTCCGTCGTCAGCGTAAAGTTATTCCAATGAATAATAAAGAATGGAATAACAGAATAATTCACCATGCATACGGTAGTCCGCGTAGACAGGTTATTCCAACAGAATAATAAAGAATGGAACAACAACCCTTTCGAGTATTGAAAGAAATTAACTCTCTTCATGAATACGAAAGAAATAATACCCCTTACCTTAGAAGAAAATTGGATACTGAAATAGTGAGGTAGCAGACTTCTTTTCTTCTTTCTCTCTATAATTTCTCTCTATAATAATTGCTCTTGTGAGACTTAGTGAATTGGTGAGAATGAAAGAAGAATGAGCTTCTATTTATAGGAAAATATAGTTTCAATAATTGCACGTTTTGGGGCTCAAAATATTACAGTATAATACCTTCCTCTTTTTCTTCATTTTTAATTTAGTCCTGCAAGTATTATCAAACTTGCACCACTTCCCTTAATAGTAAATCATGTGAATCAATAGTAAATCATGTGAGTCAATAGTATAATCATGTGAAAAAAAACTATTTACAGTATAGTACCTTCATCTATACCTCCATTTTTAATTTAGTCATGCAAGTATTATAAATCTTGCACCAACTCCCCTAATAGTAAATCATGTGAATTAATAGTACACAGATGTGAACACATAGTTATAAGCATGTGAATTAATAGCAATTAATTGCTCATTTATTCGGTGAATTACCCGATTGGTCAATATAACATCCAGACATCAATTATTATCGAAATAAATGTCAATTTCCACTAACACTAATAATTTCCACACAATGGAACTATCAATTTCATCTTTAATCAACACGAACTTATTTATCATTAATATTATAACTCGCAATATTTAACAACCAGGTCGTTCCCAGGAAAGAGAGGGCTTTTCGATAAGGATTTCTCCCTATTGGCGTGCAATTAGATTATCTAACCTCTCCTTGACAGAACTTCTAGTCGTTGTCAATATTGTAAATAATAATATGAATAACTTTGTCGTCTCAATTATTGATTTAATAACATAACATATTATGCAGTTGATATTGTGACAATAATTGAATCAATAATATGAGAGATATGATGCAGCAATTACTGTAGCAATAATTGAGAATAACTGAGTGACTTCTTACGTAAGCATCAATAATCAATACCGTGTGATATTATGCAACCATGCGTATTACTGTACTTTTACTACCGGGTAGTTCAACAGTTTTAACGGTAACACTTTTGCCGTTATTTTTATAAAAAAGATAATTATATCTTTTTCTAACTACGAAAATACTTCCATTGTGGGGTCCACCAATGATTGTGCCATCGTACGAATATTTCCTGAAAAAAAGAATATTTCCCGACCAAACAAATATTTTATAACAACTTGCTTACTTTGCAAAAATTTTCACATATCACCCTTAACTTTAACCTTTTATCAATTTAACCATTTACGAAATAAAATAATAGTTATAAGAAAATTGAATACTTTCATTTCATAAAATTCGGGGTCTTACAATCTCCCCTCCATATGAAATTTTGCCCTCGAAATTTACATACGTACCTGGTATTCGAAGAGATGAGAATACCTTGCTTTCTTTTCGGATTGTACCTTCCCGGTTATTTCCTCTGTATAATGATTTTCCCATTTCTCATCTCTTGTATTTTAGATATCATTCTAGAATATATCTTCAAAATAAAGGTTAATTGACGTATCAAGTAAAAATTTCAGCTTAGGTAAGTCACACACTAGCAAAGTATATTACTCGTCTCTCCCCTCCTAGTTCTAAACTCATATCTCCGCCAGTGACCATATCCCTAAGCTCTGATATTAAATGTGACGCCCCCAAAGCAGGTATACATCACCCATCTTGAGTCGCCAGAAAATACACTACTGACAACTACATTTATACAACTGTCGTGCAGAAAACGACCATAGTTAAACTGTGAGTTTTAATACAAATATATATAACTCTCATGGTGCCTTGACCACAAGACCTTACAATGGTACCTTACATAAAGGTACAGTCAATGACTGTTTTAGAAATTAAAATCTTTGGAAAATACTCAAAAAAAACCTTCGTACATGGGAGGCCATGCGTCTAGGTTATAATAGATATTATATGTCCACAGAATTATCCTTGGTTGACCCAATAGTCCCCAAAGAAAAATAAGAAGATTGCTATCATCTTCTTTATAATGGTGAGTCCTCTCTTGACATATAATTATCTCTATTGTCTCCAATTGAGAATTATATTTCAACCAAACTCCAAGATTATATAAGTAGTGCTCGTAGATATACTCAGCAAGTGGATGTGCATAACCCTGCCTTTTGATAACACGAAGTCGTCTGTCATTAGACATATTATATGATAGTGGCAAAAAAGCCCTTCCAAAGTTGGGTTCACCTCACCCTATTTGGTTCACCAAAATCAATGGTTAAAATGATGTATAAAATACGACACACTTATCTATAATTCTCAATAAAATTATTTCCATACTGTTTTAAGGGAAACCTCAACAGCTATAGACCACCGTTCTAATCCCCTGTTACCCTCGCTCGACCCAGCTATACTCTTAATACCTGAAAGGAATTGTGAATCAAAAGGGTGAGCATAAATAGCCTAGTAAAGAATATTATGACTAAAGATAATTTACATTATCAATAGCCTTCGTCAGTGATAAATTAGAGATTTAGAACATATGGTAGGTGATAAAACTTTTCACCCATAGTTGCAGCGGAACGAGCAATCCATTAGAAGAGTCAAATAAACCATAAAGTTTATTATCTTCTCCATGTTAAAAATCCACCAACAATGTTTTATCCCTATAACATCAGTCAACAATTCCTGTCCACAATCAGGTGAATAACTCATAATCATAATTGTGATTCTAAATTTCTCTTCGCATCCAGGATGAAGATAATTTTCATCACATGTCTTTACCTGAAACATCAAAGACCATGGTTATACCAAATCACAGTTCTTGTTCATAATCATTCTAATAAATTCATCTTTCCACTACAAGCCAAAGATATTCATTAACAATTCATCTGTGCACTACAGGCCAAAAATATTCAACAACAGGTCATCTTTGCACTACGGCCAAAGATATTCAACAACAATTCATCTTTGCATTACAGGTCAAAGATATTCAACAACATGTCATCTTTGCACTACGGGCCAAAGATATTAATATCTCAAAGAAATATATAATCATTTCAGAATCTATATAAATAATAATTATAACCATGTTGATCAATTCACTTTTGCACTTAAGCTAAAGATATTCAATTATAAATTCAATGGTCATGATCATACCAAATCACAATTCATCTTTTACACCATCGGCGAAGAGAACCCATAGTCACGTTCATACCAATAATCTACCCATCTTTACACTTAAGTCAAACAGAAATTTCATCACCAGGATTATAAAAATGTTATATATGATAATAAAAAACAATATGATCAAAACATGGATTTAATTTCAAGAATAAGATTCATCAATCAACGATAATTTGGTCAGAAAAAGAAATCAATTTTGTCATGAATAGTAACTAATGAATAGTAACTCGTGAATAGTAACTCATGAATAGTAACTCATAAATTATAACTCATTAATAATAACTTGTATTCATAAATAATACCATATACGTGAATAGTACCCATAAATAGTACTCCGTGAATAGTACTCATAAAAAGAAAATACAAAAGAAAATGATAATCCATGACGAGTACAAAAGAAATGATATCTCATACGAATATAATATAATATACGAAACTGCAAATGGATTTTCACCCACCATGCGGTAATCTACGTAGACAGATCATTTCCACAATTTAATAAAGAATGAATACGAAAGGTCATTCACCATACATGCTGTAGTCCGCGTAGACAGGTTATTCTAACAGAATAATAAGGAATGGAATAATAGAAGAATTCACCATGCATGCGGTTGTCCGCGTAGACAGGTTATTCCAACAGAATAATAAAGAATGGAATAACAGAAGAATTCACCATGCATGCTGTAGTCCGCGTAGACAGGTTATTCCAACAGAATAATAAAGAATGGAATAACAGAAGAATTCACCATGCATGCGGTAGTCCGCGTAGACAGGTTATTCTAACAGAACAACAAAGAATGGAACAACAACCCTTTCGAGTATTGAAAGAAAATAACTCTCTTCATGAATACGAAAGAAATAATACCCCTTAGCTTAGAAGAAAACTGGATACTGGAATAGTGAGGTAGCAAACTTCTCTTTTTCTTTCTCTCTATAATTTCTCTCTATAATAATTGCTCTTGTGAGACTTAGTGAATTGATGAGAATGAAAGAAGAATGAGCTTCTATTTATAGAAAAATATAGCTTCGATAATTGCACATTTTGGGGCTCAAAATATTACAGTATAATACCTTGCTCTTTTTTTTCATTTTTAATTTAGTCAATCAAGTATTATCAAACTTGCACCACCTCCCCTAATAGTAAATTATGTGAATCAATAGTAAATCATGTGACTCAATAGTATAATCATGTGAAAAAAACAAATTACAGTATAGTACCTTCATCTATACCTCTATTTTTAATTTAGTCATGCAAGTATTATCAATCTTGCACCAACTCCCCTATTAGTAAATCATGTGAATCAATAGTACACACATGTGAACACATAGTTATAAGCATGTGAATTAATAGAAATTAATTGCTCATTTATCCGGTGAATTACCCGATTGGTCAATATAACCTCCAGACATCAATTATTATCGAAATAAATGTCAATTTCCACTAACACTAATAATTTCCACACAATGGAACTATCAATTTCATCTTTAATCAACACGAACTTATTCATCATTAATATTATAACTCACAATATTTAACAACCAGGTCGTTTCCAGGAAAGAGGGGGCTTTCCGATAAGGATTTCTCCCTATTAGCGCGCAATTAGATTATCTAACCTCTCCTTGACAAAACTTCTAGTCATTATCAATTTTGCAAATAATAATATGAATAACTTTGTCGTCTCAATTATTGATTTAATAACATAACATATTATACAGATGATACTGTGATAATAATTGAATCAATAATATGAGGATATGATGCAACAATTACTTCGTAGCAATAATTGAGTATAACCGAGTGACTTCTTACGTAAGCATCAATAATCAATACTGCGTGTGATACTTATCGCGAACTACGCGTATTCATCGTACTTTTTTACTACCGGGTAGTTCAACAGCTTTAATTGAGAACACTTTCGCCGTTATTTTTATAAAAAAGATAATTCGGTCATTTTCTAACTATTACAATACTTCCATTGTGGGGTCCACCAATGATTGTGCCGTCGTACGAATATTTTCTGACAAAAAGAATATTCCCCGACCAAACGAATATTTTATAACAACTTGCTTACTTTGCAAAAAATTTCACATATCACCATTAACTTTAACCTTTTATCAATTTAACCATTTACAAAATAAAAAAATAATTATAAGAAAATTGATTACTTTCATTTCATAAAATTCAGGGTCTTACATTTATTATTTATAACAAATAAATAAACCTCTAATTAATTATTAAATTAATTAGAACAACATTAAAATTATTTAACAACTCATTTAATTTAATTATCTCAATTAAATTCTCACTTTGATTCCAAAAATAATTATTTAAATCAATAAATAAATCAACAAAATATTTATTTAATAAAATAAATATTTAAAAATTAATTACAAAAGTCTCGTTCGTCACAAATAACTCGGCCTCCGTATATCGGAATCGAGTTTCGTAAATTGTAACATGTGCCTAATATCTATGAAGTTCTATGTCTATATTTGTGTGTCATTTTGACACCTGAGGCGAGTTTTGGTCTCTTTTTTTGACTATTTTTCTAAGTTTTCGTAAATTAGACAAACGAGCTGTTAACTCGGCCTCCTTATATCAGAATCGAGTCCTGTAAGTTGTTACGCGTGCCTAATATCTATGAGGTACTATGTCAATGTTTGCGTGTCGTTTCGACGCCCGAGTCAGATTTTGGTCTCTTTTTGACTATTTTTCTAAGTTTTCGTAAGGTAGGACAACGGACTGATAACTCGGTCTCCAGATAACGTAATCGAGTTCCATAAGTTGTAACGCATGCATAATGTCTATGAGATGTTATGTCTATGTTTGTGTGTCGTTTCGTCGCCCGAGTCGGGTTTTGGTATCTTTTTTTGACTATTTTTCTATGTTTTCGTAAGTTAAGCAAATGGGCTGATAACCCGGCATCCGGAAATTGAAATTGAGTTCCTTAAGTTTTAACGCATGCCTAATATCTATGAGGTGTTATATCTATGTTTTCGTGTCATTTCGTCACCCGAGGCGGGTTTTGGTCTCTTTTTCGACTATTTTTCTAAATTTTTGTAAGTTAGGCAAACGGGCTGATAACCCTGCCTCCGTATATCGGAATCAAGTTTCATAAATTGTAACGCGTGCCTAATATCTATGAGGTGTTATATCTATGTTTGCGTGTCATTTCAATGCCCGAGCCGAGTTTTGGTCTCTTTTTTGACTATTTTTCTAAGTTTTCGTAAATTAGGCAAACGGGCTGTTAACTCGGCATTCGTATATCAGAATCGAGTCTCGTAACTTGTAACACGTGCCTAATATCTATGAGGTACTATGTCAATGTTTGCGTGTCATTTCGATGCCCGAAGATAGTTTTGGTCTCTTTTTGACTATTTTTATAGATTTTCATAAATTAGGCAAACGGGCTGATAACTCAGCCACCGGATATCGGAATCGAGTTCCATAAGTTATAACGCGTGCCTAATATCTATGAGATTCTATGTCTATGTTTATGTGTCATTTCGTCGCCCGAGACGGATTTTGGTCTCTTTTTCGACTATTTTTCCAAGTTTTCGTAAATTAGGCAAACGGGCTGATAACTCGGCTTCCAGAAATTGGAATCGAGTTCCATAAGTTATAATGCGTGCCTAATATCTATGAGGTATTATGTTTATATTTGTGTGTCGTTTCATCGCCCGAGGCGGGTTTTGATCTCTTTTTCTACTATTTTTCTAAATTTTTGTAAGTTAGGCAAACGAGATGATAACTCGGCCTCCGTATATCGGAATCGAGTTCCATAAATTGTAACGTTTGCCTAATATCTATAAGGTTCTATATCTATGTTTGCATGTTGTTTCGACACCCTAGACGGGTTTTGGTCTCTTTTTCGACTATATTTTTAAGTTTTCTTTTATTTAGGTAACGGGCTGATAACTCAGCCTTCGTATATTAGAATTGAGTCTAGTAAGTTGTAAAATGTGCCTAATATCTATGAGGTGCTATGTCTATGTTTGCTTGTCGTTTCGACGCCTGAGGCGGGTTTTGGTCTCTTTTTTGACTATTTTTCTAAGTTTTCGTAAGTTAGGCAAACGGGCTGATAACTAGGCCTCCGTATATCAAAATTGAGTTCCGTAAACTATAACGCGTGCCAAATATCAATGAGGTGCTATGTATATGTTTTCGTGTCATTTCGACGCCCGAGTTGGGTTTTGGTCTCTTTTTAGACTATTTTTTTATGTTTTCATAAGTTAGGCAAATGGGTTGATAATTCGGCCTCTGTATATCGAAATTGAGTTTCACAAGTTATAATGTGTACCTAATACCTATGAGGTACAATGTCTATGTTTGCATGTCGTTTTGACGCCCGAGGCGGGTTTTTCGTCTCTTTCTCGACTATTTTTCAAAGTTTTTATTAGGTTAGGCAAACGGGATTATAACTCGGCCTCCGTATATCTAAACTGAGGTCCGTAAATTGTAACACGTGCTTAATATCTATGAGGTACTATGTCTATGTTTGCATGTCGTTTTGACGCCCGAGGCGGATTTTGTTCTCATTTTTGACTATTTATCTAAGTTTTTGTAAGTTAGGCAAACGGGCTGATAACTCGGCCTCCGATTATCGGAATCGAGTTCCATAAGTTGTAACACGTGCCTAATATCCCTGAGGTTCTATGTCTATGTTTTCGTGTCATTTATTCGCCCGAGACGGGTTTTGGTCTCTTTTTCGACTATTTTTCTAAGTTTTCATAAATTAGGCAAACGGGCTGATAACTCGGCTTCTAAAAATTGGAATCGAGTTCCATAAGTTATAACACGTGCCTAATATCTGTGAGGTACTATGTTTATGTGTCATTTCGTCGCCCGAGGCGGGATTTGGTCTCTTTTTCTACTATTTTTCTAAATTTTCGTAATTAGGCAAACGAGATGATAATACGGCCTCCGTATATCAGAATCAAGTTTCGTAAGTTGTAACTCTTGCCTAATATCTATGAAATGTTATATCTATGTTTGCGTGTTGTTTCAACGCCCTAGATGGGTTTTGGTCTCTTTTTCGACTATATTTTTAAGTTTTCTTTTATTCAGGCAAACGGGCTGATAACTCGGCTTTCGTATATCGGAATTGAGTCTCGTAAGTTGTACAACATGCCTAATATCTATGAGGTGCTATGTCTATGTTTGTGTGTCATTTCGATGATGGAGGCAGGTTTTGGTCTTTTTTTCGACAATTTTTCTATGTTTTTGTAAGTTAGGCAAACGGGCTGATAACTCGGCCTTCGTATATCGAAATCGAGTCCCGTAAGTTAGACAAACGTGCTGATAACTCGGCATCCGTATATCGTAATCATGTCCTGTAAGTTGTAAAGCGTACCTAATATCTATGAGGTGCTATGTCTATGTTTGTTTGTTGTTTCAACACCCAAGGCGAGTTTAAGTCTCTTTTCTGACTATTTTTCTAAGTTTTCTTAAGTTAGGCAAATGGGCTGATAACTCAGCCTGTGTATATCAAAATCGAGTTTCGTAAACTATAATGTGTGCCTAATATCAATGAGGTGTTATATCTATGTTTGTATGTCGTTTCGACGCCTGAGACCGGTTTTGGTCTCTTTTTTGACTATTTTTTTATGTTTTCGTAAGTTAGGAAAATGGGTTGATAATTCGGCCTCCGTATATCAAAATCGAGTTCCGTAAGTTATAATGCATGCCTAATATCTATGAGGTGTTGTATGTATATTTGTGTGTCGTTTCGTCGCCCGAGGCGGGTTTTCGTCTCTTTTTTGACTATTTTTCAAAGTTTTTACTAGGTTAGGCAAACGGGCTTATAACTCGGCCTCCGTATATCAGAATTGAGTTCCGTAAATTGTGACACGTGCCTAATGTCTATGAGGTACTATTTCTATAATTGCATGTCGTTTTGACGCCCAAGGCGGGTTTTGGTCTCATTTTTAACTATTTTTCTAAGTTTTCATAAGTTAGGCAAACGGGCTGATAATTCAGCCTCCAGATATCAAAATTGAGTTCCATAAGTTGTAACGTGTTCCTAATATCTATGAGGTGTTATGTTTATGTTTGCGTGTCATTTCGTAGCCCGAGACGAGTTTTGGTCTCTTTTTCGACTATTTTTTTAAGTTTTTGTAAGTTAGGCAAACGGGCTGATAACCCGGCTTTCGAAAATCAGAATCGAGTTCCATAAGTTGTAATGCATGCCTAATATCTATAAAGTGTTATATCTATGTTTTTATGTCATTTCGTCGCCCGGGGCGGGTTTTGGTCATTTTTTCGACTGTTTTTCTAAATTTTGTAAGTTAGGCAAACAGGCTGATAACTCGGCCTCCGTATATCGGAATCGAGTTTCATAAATGGTAACGCTTGCCTAATATATATGAGATGTTATAGCTATTGTTTGCGTATCATTTCGACGCCCGAGGCGGGTTTTGGTCTCTTTTTTAACTTTTTTCAAAGTTTTTACTAGGTTAGGTAAACGGGCTGATAACTCGGCCTCCGTATATCGGAATCGAGTTTTGGTCTCTTTTTCGACTATTTTTCTAAGTTTTCGTAAGTTAGGAAAACGGGCTGTTAACTCGGCCTCCGTATATCAGAATTGAGTCCCGTAAGTTATAAAGCGTGCGTAATATCTATGAGGTACTATGTCACTGTTTGCGTGACATTTTAACGCCCAAGGCGGGTTTTGGACTCTTTTTCGTCTATTTTTCTAAGTTTTCGTAAGTTATAGAAACGGGATGATTACTCGACTTTCGGATATCAGAATCGAGTTTCATAAGTTATAACACGTGCCTAATATCTATGATGTGCTATGTCTATATTTGCATGTCGTTTTGTCACCCGAGACTGGTTTTGGTCTCTTTTTTGACTATTTTTCTAAGTTTTCATAAATTAGGCAAACAGGCTGATAACCCGGCTTTCGGAAATTGGAATTGAGTTCCATAAGTTGTAACGCGTGCCTAATATCTATGAGGTGCTATGTCTATATTTGTGTGTCATTTCGTCGCTTAAGGCGAGTTTTGGTCTCTTTTTTGACTATTTTTCTTAATTTTTGTAAGTTAGGCAAACGGGTTGATAACTCGGCCTATGTATATCGGAATCGAGTTTTGTAAGTTGTAACACTTGCCTAATATCTATGAGGTGCTATATCTATGTTTGTTTGTCGTTTTGACGCCCGAGGCGGGTTTTGATCTCTTTTTCGACTATTTTTCTAAGTTTTCATAAGTTTATACAAATGCGACAATAATTCAGATAACTATATGTTTGACAATAATCAGCTTTTAGCGTTATCATGTTACTACCCTCCTGATAAAACCATAAATGTTCCTTAATGTTCATTTCTAGCAAATCACGCCTCGACTTGTTGTTGTCTTTTGTTCTACCACTGGCATCTAGGACTGTATAAAAAATGTTATCAAATACGTTGTGACGCCCCCAAAAATAGGTATACATCACCTATCTTGAGTCGCCAAATACATGATACAGAAATACAAATACAATCTTAAATATACAACAAAAGCTGTGAGTTTAAATACAAATATTGTCTTCTAGACAATATCCACTCTCAGATTAAGTCCTCATTACATTTATTGTCACACTATTTTATAAAATAGTGAGGACTACTAAGACACCATCTCGGACCGTCACTCCGATCCCCGACTAGTCCCGACTACGTTCTCATTTCCTGAAGAGAACAGTGAAAGAAAGGGTGAGCTCAACTAGCCCAGTAAGAAATATTATGACTAAGATAATGCGTAATAAATTATCATTAGCCTTCAACAATGTTAAAATCGATACAATATAACAAACATCAAGTTTAATCATAGATGAACATGCAATCCATTAAAAGAGTCAAGTAGAGAATAAAATCTACTATCTTTTATGATTTAAAAAGTTTTTATCACTTTTATCAATTGAGACTTAGCTTAATAAATAATCCACATCATCCCTGCACTACGACCAAGGATATTCATTAGGGTCACGACCACAAATTATCCATGCACTACGGGCCAAGGATATTCGTGTATTCATCAATGGTCATGATCATGCCAACAATCATCCCATCAATGCACTACGGGCCAATGAGGACTTTTACCACATCATTTGTAACATTACGGTCATGATTACAATCAATAATCTCTGGTCATAATCATACCAAGTCCATCTATGCACTACAGAATACGAGATGACTTCAAAAAATATAAACATGAGGATGATGACAATGATATAAGAATTCAATAAAAACAAGTTCAAGAATTAATTTATTCAGGAACTAATAACGTCCAAATTGTCAACATGATACTTCTTTGTAAAGTAAAATTCAAGAATGCTCGTAAGAATATTTTCATGAAAAGAAACCGGATGAAGCACAAATATCAAGGACATTCCACTAATTTAAGTGGAGTATAAAAGTCAAAACTTTAACCAACCGAGTATAATAAAGAATGGAATAACAAAAGAAATCACCATGCATGCGGTACTCCATGATGGCGAGTTATTCCAACGAGAATAATAAATAACGGAACCAAAGTCAAGGCGTATACGACCGGCTGTGATGTTCCAATGTAATAATAAGGAATGGAATAACAATGAAATCACCATGCATGCGGTACTTGGCATGACAGTTTATTCAATGAGAATAATAAATAACGAGAATCAGTCGTGAAATTCACAATCGGCGTAGCGCTCCAATGTAATAAATGAATAATAAAGATCGAACCGTGTCCCACAGTAAAAGCACGACGAGGATATTACAACAAAATAATAAAGATTTAACGGAACCCGAATCAAATGTAAAGCATGATATATAATATTCCAATGAAATAATATAGAATGGAATACAAATGAGAATTTCACCAAGTATAGCTCCAGCGTATCTGAGTTATTCCAATAGAATAATAAAGATGGAATAACAGAAGTTCTCTTCATGAATACAAAAGAAATAACACCCCTTACCGTAAAAGAAATTTGATATAGAAGTGGTGAAGTAGCAGGACACTTTTCTTCTTTCTCTCTATAGTTTCTCTCTCTAGAGTTTCAGTGAAATCGTAAGAAATAATGAAGGAATGAGCTTCTATTTATAGAAGAATGGAATGCATAGTAACTAATTCATGAATGGTCCAGATTGATTTATTTTAATCGAACGGTCCATATTTAAAGCAAAATCTTTTAAATAAAATATAATATATTCTATTTAAAATCTAATAAAACGAATAACTTTATAAAAGATTTTACTATGAAAATACTATGCATAATAAAATATAATATATTCTAATTATTGTCTAATAAAACGAATAACTTTATAAAAGTATTCTGTTTTATTTAAAAAGATTTTACTATTAGCCTAATAAAACGAATAACTTTATAAAAGTATTTTATTTTATATAAAAAGTTTTTCTGTTTTATTACGTTAATAATACGAATAAAACAAAACTTCATCATTATTATTATTCACACTATTAATCGACCAGATTGTTCCCAGGAAAGAGGGGGCTTTCCAATAAGGATTTCTCCATATCGGCGCGCATTTAGGTGACCAAACCTCTCCTTGGCAGAACTTCTAGACATCATTAATAATGCATATAATAATATTAATAACTTCGTCGTCTCAATAAAATATTGACAATAATTGAATAAAACTGAATGACTTCTCACATAAACATTAATAATCAATACCGTGTGCTACTATGCAACCACGCGTAGTACTGTACTTTTACTACCGAGTAGTTCAACAGTATCAACGGTAAAACTTTCGCCGTTATTTTCATAAAAATATTTTTGTCGTTTTCTCAATCCAACAATAATTCTGTTGTGGGGTCCACTAATGATTGTGTCGTCGTACAAATATTTCCTGTTAAAACGAATATTCCCCGACCAATCGAATATTATATAACAACTTGCGTACTTTGCAAAATTTATAAATATTACCCACAATTATAACATTATATTAAAATTCATTTCATAATATTCAAAAATGATATTTATAGAAAATTCATTTTTATTCATAAAAGTTGGGGTCTTACATACGTTTTTCTCAGTATGCATCTGATCTAAACAATGACTGATGTAGAGTGTAGCCCAATTAGGCAGGTCAAAGAAATGGAACGGTGTGTCCAGTTGTAAACCTTAACGTAACCGTAAGCTTCCCTAGAGGTGAAAAATTCAAATGACTAATCCAACTCAACACTGTTGTCCCAAAAAAATAGTTAGGTACTTGACGTTTCTCTGTTTTTCAATTAAATTGGCTACTCAGCCATCAATAACGATGTTTAACCGGTAAAAACTGTCTAGAAGTTGCAAAGAAACTCATTTTCCCCCATGTTTGAGCCTTATAGCTTTAACTAAACTCATGTACACGGGACATGACAAGCCCCCATAAGTCGACCATCCACTGATCATTCCTAACGCTGGAAAGTCATTTATTGTCCACAGTAAAGCTGCCCTTATGTCAAAGTTCTGTTTAAGAGATACATCATAAGTTTTATCACACAACATCTTCAACTCTTCAACTAATGGCCTGAGGTAGACATTGATGTCTTTACTTGGACTTTTATCACCCGGAATCAATAAAGGCATGAACATGTAGGGATTTTTCATACAAATTAAAGGTGGGAGGTTATACACAATAATAATCACCAGCCAAGTTGAGTAGAGCTTGGTGTACGGCCCATTAAACGGATTAAAGCCATCCGTAGCAAGTGTAAGCCTAACATTGCGAACCTCTTCAGGAAAAGAGGGGTGCTTTCTGTCAAAAATTTTCCACTCAAGCCCATCTGTCGGATGCGTCAGTTGACCCTCGACTATGTCCCATGTTAAGTGCCACCTCATATACTCGATGGTATATGTTGACATGAACAACCGATGAAGCCTCGGTGCAATGGGAAAGTAACGTAAGACCTTTGTCGGCATATCTTTTCCCTTTTTCTTGCGATGTTCACAGTATCTACTTGTACCGCAAATATCACATGACATTTTATCTTTATTGACATCACCGTAATACAACATACAGTCATTCTCACAAGCATCAATCTTCTCATACCCTAGATTAAGCCTTTTGACCATTTTCTTCACATCATAGTACGACTCCGATAAATTATTACTTGCAGGTAAGAATTCCTTCACAATGTTTAGCAGTTTATTAAAACCTCTCTTGCTACAATCATGCTCGTTCTTGAAGTGTAAAAGCTTAGTCACTGCGGATAAGACGATGTGCTTTTCATGCCCGTCATACAGTGGCATCGCAGGTTCATGCAATAACTCATAGAAGCCCTTAGCCCCGTTATTTAGCTCTTTCTCGATGCTACCGTCATCCCTGTCTGTATTCCATTAGAAGAATAAACCTGTAGCTTTGACTATCATGTTTGTACAGTTAAAGGTTTCGTCACCTTTGTATTCCGGTTCTGATTTATGTTAATCGAACCAGGTTTCCCCATGATAGATCCATGTCGTATAACCCTGGTTGAACCCATACGCAAATAGGTCACACATGACATCACTCCTTTCCTTCCACACTTCATTCACACACCACTTACAAGGACATCTAATCTCATCGCCGCTAACTTGAGAAACTGTTCAACCCCACTACGGTACTCAGAGCTAAGCCCACTCTTATCAGTGGCTACCCTATGTTCCATCCAACTTTGATCAACAGACATCTTGGACAACAGTCTGCTATATATATGGAAAGTTAGGCAAACACAATCAAGTCTTCAGGTTAATATATATGCATGGTTATGATTTCCTAACTTCATCTCCCACTCTAATGGGTCAGGCTTATATCCCATTCTCAGATGTGTCACCCCACTGATGCCAACAACTTGAACACATCTTTAAATTTTTCAGAAATTTTGGCAACACCTCCCCATGGTCTTTAAGTACACGAAATAGACTAACACATCGTATTCTAAATATGTACCCGAAGAACATCAAGAGATACATACTGACCGAAAATTCTCAAAATATAAAGACGTGCTCAAGTCGTTAACACCAACCTAAGTGAGATCAAAACATACAAGAACAGTCCCAAAACGGGGACTATTTGAGATTCGCTTATACTAAGTGAACCTCAAACGGGTTTCTAATCTTCCTAAACTCACTATAAGAAAAAGGCTTACCAGCGACCACGACTATCATGCGGTCACTGATTTAGTAATAGCGACCGATATATGCGACCTTTATTTACTCCAGTCGCTATATTATATCGTATTGCACGTGTGCTTGTTGAGCTGATGCGCTTAGCCCATTTGCCTCCCAAATAGGATATGTTGGCATTTTGTGGCACCCATCTTGAGTGTGATGCCCCAAAATAGGTATACATCACCCATCTTGAGTCACCAAATACATGGTACAAAATTCAAATACAACTTAATTATACAACGATATAAATGTAAAATACGACAAAACATAATCTAATAGTTTTAATAAGAATATTGTCATCTAGATAATATCCACACTCAATGGAGTCCTCATTACATTTATTGTCACACTATTTAACGAATAGTGAGGACTACTAATGCTATCATCTGGACCATCACTCCATTCCCAGACTAGTCCCGCTATATTCTCATTTCACGAAGAGAACAATGAAAGAAAGGGTGAGCTCAACTAGCCCGATAAAAATATTATGACTAAGATAATGCGAATAAATTATCATTAGTCTTTAACAATGTTAAAGCGATAAAATACAATAGACATCAAGTTTAATAGCGATGGAACAAGCGATCCATTAGAAGAGTCAGTAGAGAATAAAATCTACTATCTTACATGGTTTAAAATATTTTCATCAATTTTTATCGTTTGAGACTCGACAATAAATAAAACACATCATCTAATCATCCTTGTACTACGAGGCCAAGGATATTCATTAAATCATCAATGGTCATGACTATCTTAGAACAATCCACAGTCATAATCATACCAAAAACTATCCATCAATGCATTCTACAGACCATTGAGGACTTTTACCATATCATTTATAACATTACGGTCATGATTATACTTAGAATGATCCTGTCGTAATCATACTAAGTCCATCTATGCACGTAAGCCAAAGATGACTTTCATTACAATATAAGCATGAGGATGATGACAATGACATAATAATTCAATAAAACAAGTTCAAGAATTAATTTATCCGAGAACCAAAAACGTCCAAATTATCGACATGATCTTTGCTTTGTGGAGAAAAATTCAAGAATGCTCGGAAGAATATTTTCATGAAAAGATCTTGGATGAAGCGCAAATATCCGGGATATTCTACTAATTTCATGGAGTATAGAAGCCAAAACTTTAACCAATTGAGTATAATAGAATATATGAAACTCGCAAATGGATTTTTGCCCACCATGCGGTAATCCACGTATCTGAGATCATTTCCACAATTTAATAAGGAATGAATACTGAAAGGATCATTCACCATGCATGTGGTAATCCACATAGACGAGTTATTCAATAGAATAATAAAGAATGGAATAACGAAGGATTCACCGTGCGTGCGATAGACTTCACGCATGATTCGACGTTATTCCCAACAAAATAATAATGAATGGAACCGGTCATGCGTAAATGCATAATGGAACTAGGATATTACGACGAATAATAAATAATGGAACCCGGAACGTAATTAAATGCGTAAATACACAAACAGAGGATATTTAAACGAGAATAATAAATAATGGAACCGAATCGAAAAAAATGCATGCAAATAAGATATTCAAAGAATAATAAATAATGGAATAATGCGAAGATATTACACCATGAATAATAAAGAATGGAATGGAATAACAACGAGAATTTCACCATGTATGCGATACTTAGCATAGACATGTTATTCAATAGAATAATAAAGAATGGAATAACAACAGAAATTTCACCATGTATACGGTGAGTCCATAGCATATCTGATTATTCAACGAATAATAATAAGGAATGGAATAACAATAGCTCTCTTCATGAATACGAAAGAAATAATACCCCTTACCTTAGAAGAAAATGGATATTGGAAAAGTGAGGTAGCAGACTTCTCTTCTTCTTTCTCTCTATAATATCTCTCTCTAGGGTTTTAGTGAATTTATAAGAAATAATGAAGGAATGAGCTTCTATTTATAGAAGAACTGAAAGTGGCTCTTGGTCTTAACAAAGGGTCAAAATGACTCTTGGTAATATTGAAGAGACAACTACTATTTGCGAGGGGGCAATTAACTCTTGGAACACCGAAGAGACAAGTAACTCTTGGAAAACTGAAGGGACAAATAACTCTTGGAAAACTGAAGGGACAAATAACTCTTAGAAAACTGAAGGGACAAATAACTCTTGGAAAATCGAAAGGACAAGTTACTATTAAAACTTTAAACCAACGATCCATATTGATTTACTATTATAATTTCAACCAACGATTGCGAAAAAAATTAGCACATCTCCTCATGGAATAATATTGTACTCAAAAAATGATTTGGATGAAAAAAATATATTTTTTGGGTGAATAGTACCACATGAATAATATTTTTGGGAATAGTAACTCGTGAATAGTACCCATACACAAAAATGTCCCAAATACCAATAAAGTGAATAATAAATGAATAGATATTGTGAATAATAATTAAGTGAATAGTAACTTTGTGAATAGTAACTTCATGAATAGTATTCGACACAAAAAAGTGCCCCGAATACCGATTGAACAATATAACCTCCAGACATCAATTATTATCGAAATAAATGTCGATTTCCACTAACACAAATAATTTCAACACAATGGAACTATCAAATTCATCTTTAATCAACACGAACTTATTCATCATTAATATTATAACTCACATATTTAACAACCGAGTCGTTCCCGGGAAGAGGGGCTTTCAGATAAGGATTTCTCCTATTGGCGCCGCGATTAGGTGACCAAACCTCTCCTTGTGAGAACTTCTAGACATTGTAAATATTGCAATTTAATAATATGAACAACTTTGTCGTCTCAATTATTGATTTAATAATATATCATATTATGCGAGATGATCTTTGTGACAATAATCGAATCAATAATATGAGAGATATGATCACGACAATTCTTATAACAATAATTGAGTATAAGCGGTGACTTCTTACGTAAGCATCAATAATCAATCTGGTGTGCTACTATATGCGACCCGCGCGTATTCTTTACTTTTTTACTACTTTGGGTAGTTCAGCGGTTTTAACGGTAACACTTTCCTTAGTTATTTTTATAAAAAGATAATTACGTCATTTTTACTTACGACAATACTTGGTTGTAGGGTCCACCAATGATTGTGTCGTCGTCTGAATATTCCTGTTAAAAACGAATATTCCCGACCAATCGAATATTATATAACCACTTGCTTACTTTGCAAATTTTGTAAATATTACCCACAACTATAACATTATATCATATCCACACCATAATATTTCAAAAATATATTTAGAGAGAAATTAATCTTTATTCATAAAAGTTGGGGTCTTACAACCTCCCTTCTTATGAAATTTTGTCCTCGAAATTAGGGTGCGTACACAGTATATCGAAGAGGTGAGGATATCTTGACTTCATCTCGATTCTAACTCCCGGTCATTTCTTCCACATCGTGGTTTCTCCATGAAAACTTTGACTTGAGGTATAACCTTGGGCGTAGAATATGATCCTTCTTATCCAAGATTTTAACGGTAACTCTTCATACGTTAAATCTTCCTCTATCTCGTCCGGTTCTAATTCATAATGTGGTTGGGTCTTTCACATATTTACGTAACATAGATATGTGAAAAAACATTATGAACACGAGGCATACTTAGCGGTAAAGCGAGTCTATATAGGCCACGATTCCTACTCGATCGAGGATTAAAAATGGGCCAATGAATCGAGGATTGAGCTTTCCTCTCTTTCCAAATCTTGTAACTCCTTTCCATGGAGCAACACGTAACAACACATGATCTCGATATCGAATTCCACGTCTTTTCGATGAAGATCGGCATAACTCTTTTGTCGATCTTGTGAGGTTTTTATCGTTGTCGGATCGTTTGAATCTTTTACGTAGTCATACATACCAACTCTGGTCCCAACAACGTTGCTTCACCCACCTCATCCACAACATCTTTGGAGAATGACACTTTCTTCCATCTGGCGCCTCTCGAAATGGAGCCATGCGATACTTGCTTGATAAGCTTTGTTGTTGTAGGAAAACTCCACCATGGTAAGAACTTGTCCCAACTTCCTTTGAAGTCGAGGACCTGAGTCTTAATAAATCTTTAAGAGTTTGAATAGTCCTTTCCATTGCCCATCCGTTTGAGGATGATATCTTAGAACTAAATCGTAAATTCATGCCCATAGCTTTTTTGCAAACTAACCCAAAATCTTGAAGTGAATCTTGGGTCTCGATCGAAAACTATGGATCTTGGCATACCATGCAATCTTACAATCTCGTTTATGTACATACTAGCAAGATGTTCAAGTGTATAAGTTTCTCGTATCGGTAAAAATGAAGCGAACTTGGTCAATCTATCAACAATGACCCAAATCGCATCTATGCCTTGAGAAACCTTGGGAAGACCGATGTGAAATCCATGGTAATGTGCTCCCACTTCCATTACGGAATTTTCAAGTGGTTGCAATGGACCTTTTGGCACTTGATGCTCGCCTTGACTAGTTGACAAGTTAGACACCTTGAGATAAACCCCACTATCTCTCTCTTTTCATATTGCTCCACCAAAATGTATGTCAAAGATCACGATACATTTGGTACTCCCGAGATGGATTGCAAATGGTGTGTTGTGCGCCTCCATCATGATTTTATACTTCAAGTCGGAATCGTTAGGAACACAAAAGTGCAGGAGTTGACTCAAAGTATTCCTTCTTCATCGATTCTTGCTTCGGAATAGCACCTTCTTGCACTTTCTTCCTCATACGCATCGGCTCCAGTGCGTAGCTTGGCGACTTTAACTTTATCGATTAAAGTCGGTTCTACTCGTATATTATACCATCATCACATGGGTCCTGAGTCTTTAACTCTATCTCCATCCTTTGTAAGTCATACAAAATGGGCCTTTGCGTTGACAATATCGCTTTTCGTGCCGCGTATGATCTTACTACTCATCGTCGACTACTTCGTTAAGCTTTTCGAGGATGGTATTGGATGGTATGATCATAATCTTTCAAAAACTCAAGCCAACGTCGTTCTTGCGCATGTTGAGTTCCTTTTGAGTGAAGAAATATTTGAGGCTTTTATGATCCGTATAGATTTCCACCTTCTCTCCATACAGTGTAATGCCTCCAAATCTTAAGCGCCAAAAATGACGGTGACGACTCTAGATCATGAGTAGGATAATTCCTCTCATATTCTTTGAGTTATCGTGAGGCATAGGCTATGACTTTCCCATGTTGCATGAGAACACATCCTAACCCTTTGCACGAAGCATCCTTTGTAAATGACAAATCCCTCCAGTGCGGATGGTATTGTCGAGCAGTCTTTGAAATGAGTCTACTCTTGAGTTCTTGAAAACTCTTCTCACATTCCTCGCTCAATGAATTTTGTATCTTTTTGAGTCAAGTTGCGTTAATGGAGTAGCGATTGAGAAAACCCTTCTACGAATCTCCGATAATAACCCGACTAAGCCGAGAAAGCTAAATACTTGATCACGACTTAGGTTGCTCCCGACTTTGAATTGCTTCAATCTTTGCGAATCAGCGGATATTCCATGATTTGATATCACGTGCCCAGGAATGCAACTTCCTCGAGCGAAACTCACATTTCTTCAACTTGGCATATAACTTGTTTTCACGAAGCTTTTGAAGTGTCGACCTCAAGTGTTGCTCATGGTCTTCACGGGTTTTGGAGTATATGAGGATGTCATCAATAAAGACGACCACAAAGTGATCCAAATATTCCTTGAATACTCGGTTCATCATGTCCATGAAAAGCGGCGGGAGCATTAGTCGATCAAAAGACATGACTAGGAATTCATAATGCGTCTGGGAGTTTAAAGCGATCTTTGGAATGTCATCGGTTTTAATCTTCAATTGATGATATCGAGGAACGAATCGATCTTTGAAAAGAATTTGGCTTACTTACTGGTGGTCAAAAGGATCATCAATCTGAGGTAACGGGTACCTATTTTTGATGGTGACATGATTCAACTCCAGATAATCAATACAAAATCGCATACTTCCATCTTTCTTCTTCACGAATAGAGCAGGAGCACCCCGAGGAGGCGTCTTAGGATGAATGAAACCTATGTCTAACAATTCCACAGTGGTTGGGTTTTAACTCACGAAGTTCAATAGGAGCCATTCGATATGGGGCTTTGGAAATGGGTTTTGTCTGCGGTTTCAAGGTCGATACAAAATTCAATTTCAAGCTCTAGGGGTAGGCCAGGAAGTTCTTCATGGAATACGTCAGGAAATTTATTAACAATAGAAATATCATTCAAATCTGACGTATTTTTATTTAAATCCGTGACATGGGCTAAGAAAGCTTGACATCCATTTTTTCAATAAACGAATAGCTTTATGGCTTGATATGATAGTGATTGATTTTAGTGGTTTGGTTGCTTGAATTAAGTATAATAGGTTGGTTAGGAATATGAAAGCTAACACCTTACGAAAATAATCGATTTTAGCATGATGAGTAGTTAACCAATCAATCCTAAAATCACATCAAATGCAAGTATTTTCAAAGAAATAAGATCGACGGATAAGCGTGCGATTACCGATTTGAATCAACAAGACTTATAAATCCGTGGATGTAATGAAGGTTTCTCCCAATGGAGTTTCAATAGATAAATCAAAGTCTAATTTCTCGGAGTCAAATTTAAGCGTTGAGCGTAGTAGGAGAAATAAAGGAATGGGTAGAACCGGTATCAAATAAAGTATAAACTTCACTAGCGTTTATGATTAGCTTACCGTGATCACCTCGTTCGGACTCCTCGCTTTTTGGGAGGTTCGACAAACGCTCTCCCTTGAACTCTGGATTTTTGTCTTATGCAGGACACCTTTTGATGCCTCCATCCAATGGACTTGACTTTGGTGCACGACAAAATCGGGCTAGGTGGCCTTCTTTTCACAATTATAACATGCTTTGGGCGCATCGTGCGGTTTGACTTATATGTCCTTCCCTCCACATTTGTAACATATCTGACCGATGGTCGTTCTCCTTCCTTAACAACGGGTCTTTGGTCTTGGCGTCTTTCCATCTTTGTTGAACCTTCTCTTCTTGAACTTTCCACTCTATTATCTTGGCCATGATTACCACCAAAGTGGTTATCATTTACGGCATGTTGATTCCCTCCACGTTTGTTGTCACAGCTTGATGGCTACTACCCTTGGTATTATCGACTTGTCGGTTTGCTCTCTCTTGGTTGGGTTGACTCATTATCGCGCTCCAATAATTGAGCCCTATTCACAACATCGAATACAAACCACGGTTTATGAGAGATAAAGGTATTGGCGTATCTCGGGTTTCAAACCTCTTAGAAACATCCGTCGTCATTCTCTCCTCATTATCAACCAAGTGGGATGCTGGCCAAGACAACTTCGGCAAACTTAACCGTCTTTGCGCCACGGTCATATTGTTTTGCTCAAGCTTGATGAACTCTACCTCCTTCATGTGATGAATACTTTCGGAAAAGTACTTGTCGTTGAAACGACTCTTGGAACTTCTCCCAAGACATCTTGATCACGGCGGGTTGAGTCGCTTCTGATTTCCACCGATGTCTGCCTCTGCTTGCCCTTGAACATGAAGGTGGCAAAGGAACCTTTTGCTCCTCGGAGCATCCCAAGACATCAAATATCTTGTTGATCTTGCTTTATCCACGTCTCCCTTAAGTGGTTTTGGCTCTCCAAAAACTCGGTGGTCCCGGCTCCTTGAAGCGCTTAGCGGTGGCCGTCGAGAGTTGTCGGTGTTTCCACACGCATTTTGGGCGGGGCCACTTTCTCTGATGTTGCATGAATTGCATAAAGCCTCGACCATCCATCGTTCACCATTTCATCGGTGTTATTGTTTTTATGAGGATTATTGTCTTCTGTTGCACATTACCACAGGCATTGATGGTTGGTGACTCAGCGGTCTCATGTGCTTCATTGCTTATCTCAACATTTTGGATGCCATTTTCAAATCTTTTGCAACAAAACAAGGGTTAATTAACATATCACATATTATCCTATACTACGTGACCAATTAAATACCAAATAAACTTAGGTAGGTCATACTAGCGAAGAAATTCCCGTCTCTCCCCTCTAGTTCTTGCCTCACATCTCGGCCGGGGATCATATCCTAAGCTTTGATACTAAGCTGTGGCGCCCCCAAAATAGGTATACATCACCCATCTTGAGTCGCCAAATACATGGTACAAAATCTGAATACAACTTAATTATATCTGACGATCGTGTAAAATACGACAAAACATAATCTAAGAGTTTTAATAAGAATATTGTCATCTAGACAATATCCACACTCAATGGAGTCCTCATTACATTTATTGTCACACTATTTAACGAAATAGTGAGGACTACTAATGCTATCATCTGGACCATCACTCCATTCCCCAGGCTAGTCTCGGCTATATTCTCATTTCACGAAAGAGAACGGTGAAAAGAAAGGGTGAGCTCAACTAGCCCGATGAAATATTATGACTAAGATAATGCGAAATAAATTATCATTAGTCTTTAACAATGTTAAAGCGATAAAATACAATAGACATCAAGTTTAAGCTGCGGTGAACAAAGCAATCCATTAGAAGAGTCAGTAGAGAATAAAATCTACTATCTTACATGGTTTAAAATGTTTTCATCAATTTTTATCGTTTGAGACTCGACAATAAATAAAACACATCATCTAATCATCCACATACTACGGGCGAGGATATTCATTAAATCATCAATGGTCATGACTATCTTAGAACAATCCACAGTCATAATCATACCAAAAAACGTCCATCAATGCATTACGAGTCCGCTGAGGACTTTTACCATATCATTTATAACATTACGGGTCATGATTATACCAAATGATCCACGGTCATAATCATACTAAGTCCATCTATGCGCGTAAGCCAAAGATGACTTTCATTATAATATAAGCATGAGGATGATGACAATGACATAATAATTCAATAAAACAAGTTCAAGAATTAATTTATCCGAGAAACCAACAACGTCCAAATTGTCGAACATGATCTTTGCTTTGTGGAGAAAAAAATCAAGAATGCTCGGAAGAATATTTTCATGAAAAGATCTTTGGATGAAGCACAAATATCCGAGGATATTCTACTAATTTCATGGAGTATAGAAGCCAAAACTTTAACCAATTGAGTATAATAGAATATATGAAGCTGCAAATGGATTTTCACCCGCCATGCGGTAATCCACGTGATCTGAGATCATTTCCACAATTTAATAAGGAATGAATACTGAAGGATCATTCACCATGCGTGTGGTAATCCACATGAACGAGTTATTCAACGAATAATAAAGAATGGAATAATGAAGGATTCACCGTGCGTGCGATAGTTGCATGACAGTTATTCCCAGGAATAAATAAAGAATGGAACCCAACAAAATAATATTGAATGAGAATAATAAATAATGGAACGTTCAAAAATGCGTAAATGCACGAGCCATAGGATATTCTAACGAATAATAAATAATGGAATCGTGCGTAATTAGCGCAGACGGGATATTCAGCGAGAATAATAAAGAATGGAACTAGGTCGGTAAAATTTTACATGACACGAGGATATTCAACATAATAATAAAGAATGGAATAACAATAGAAATTTCACCATGTATGCGGTACTTAGCATGTAGGCGAGGATGTTATTCAAATAGAATAATAAAGAATGGAATAACAACAAAAATTCACCATGTATACGGTACTTCATATATCTGATTATTCAACGAATAATAAGGAATGGAATAACAATAGCTCTCTTCATGAATACGAAAGAAATAATACCCCTTACCTTAGAAGAAACTGGATATTGGAAAAGTGAGGTAGCAGACTTATCTTTTTCTTTCTCTCTATAATTTCTCTCTCTAGAGTTTCAGTGAATTCATAAGAAATAATGAAGGAATGAGCTTCTATTTATAGAAGAACTGAAAGTAGCTCTTGCTCTTAATGAAGGGTCAAAATGACTCTTGGTAATATTGAAGAGACAACTACTATTTTAGAAGGGGCAATTAACTCTTGGAACACCGAAGAGACAAGTAACTCTTGTAAAAATGAAGGGACAAATAACTCTTGGAAAACCGAAAGGACAAGTTACTATTAAAACTTTTAACCAACGATCCATATTGATTTACTATTATAATTTCAACCAACGGTCTGAAAAATTAGCACATCTCCTCATGGAATAATATTGTACCCAAAAATGATTTGGACCGAAAAGAAATATTTTTTTGGGTGAATAGTACCCCGTGAATAGTACTTCAGGAATAGTATTGGGTAAAATCTAATTACGCACAACACACAAGTATACATGGTCAACAAGTAATAAAGTGATAAGTTGAGTATCGTTCCCACAGAGAATTAGTTAACAAGAATTACCAAGTACTAACATATAACCAATTTAATCTTATTTAAACGAACGATTTAATAATTTAATTTAAAATAGTTAAATAAACTATTACTAACTATCCCTAGAATGAAACAATATATTGAAGACTTGAGATTATAATTTCACTTATTGTTTCATTTAAGTCAACACACTTCCTATTAAGCCAAGTTATCTATACTGGATTGTTAATCAAGAACACGAAAGTAAAATATGGCCATCTCTCAATGCACCATATTCATATCAAATCAAATCCACAGATGATAGAATCAAATTGAACACCCTAATTAACTAACCCACTATATCTCTATGTGAATTACCATTAAAAAGGGTTTAAGCACAAGTTCTTATTAGACTACATATGGTGTAAAGGCATATCTCTATCCTAAACATGAATCATGAATTCCATCTATGCAAAAATCAAAAACATATGCTATCATGATCAGATCTAAATCTATACTTCATCTCTCGAGTTCATATAGATTATCACGATAATTATTAGCTAGGCAATTAAGCAATCAAGTCTAAATCATAATAGACAATCCAAATATAGCTAATAAGACTAACAAAGAAGCATATCAAAGTAAACTACACGATAAGATCCATAGTAACCTCAAACAAAGAATTAGTTCATGATTATTGAATTAAAACTAATAATCCACAATTGAATACACATTAAAAGACAAAGATAGAAGAAGATAAGAAGATATAATCTATTGTCCGTAGATTTGAAGCTCCCTCCTCGCTCCTACTTTGAATCTTCAATGGTCTCCGAGTTGCTTCAATCTCCAAAACTATTTAGAACTAGTGTTTTGATCTAATCTAATCTAATGGAATCATATTTCTCCTCTAATCTCCCCTCTAATCCTTCATATTCTCCTCCTTTTATAAGCCTTTTTACATGTCTTTAAGTCCTCTTGGAAGTCCTTGAGTCAATTGGATCGAAACAATCCTTCTCGAACTCAAATTTGGCCAAAAAAACGTCTTTTCTACGCATACCCCATTTGCTGGCGGTTTAGGCTTGTCTGAGGCCCGTCGATTGGGGGTCCTTCTTGTCTAGCAGTCTGCTATGCCGCCCGGCATTTTTTTAAGGAAAGCCCACCCCGTGAAATACATTTCAGTCACACCATCCTCTGGTAAAACGGCCATAACGTTTGATCCGGGAGGAGTTACGGGGCCTGCCACCTATCAAATCTAAGATATCGACGAGCTCTACAACTTTCATTCTTTGATGATTGAGAAATTCTGGTTGGATGAAGGTTGAAATTGGGCTGGAAGTGACTGCTATGAAAATGGCTAACCAAAACAGCTAAGTTCGACGTCCGTTGGTACAAAGATCATAACTCTTGCATCCGAACTCCGATTAGAATGATTCAAGATGTTCCAAAAAGCTACAAAGACGCTCTACAATGTAAGCCAAGTTCCAAGCCAACTAGAGTCCTATTGCTATACATGCTCAAAAATCTAATTTCCAGCAGTTTTAGTATCACATTAGGAGTGCCATAATTCGGGACCCCCCGCCTCGGTGGGGGTGTAAGCTTATAAAATGCCCGCCCTGGCGGGCTAGGCTACTGAAGTCAGGAATGAAGACCCCCCACCCCAGCAGGGGTACAAGGCTAAAATAGGCCCGCCCCGGCGGGGGTGGGTTCTGCAAATCATTTGCTGAGCTTTATGGTTTCTTCCAAATTTGCACCATTTGACTCCAAATCATCCCATTTGACTCCAAATATACGTTAAATGCCGCAACAACCATCCTACACATAAAAGAACATAAAACATGTAAAAACGAACATGAACATAGGAAATTAGCAACAAATAAGCATGAAATAGACACCGATTCGTGTATATAAAATCCACTTATCAAAATTTCCCAAACTTAAACCGTTGCTTGTCCCCAAGCAACACAATAAAACAACAATGCTATGCAATGCAACTAATCTACATGCCTACGAATCCAACAGTAATGATAGAAATAGGTCTATTCAACCGGCCTTAGAGAAATCAAGTAAACATGATAATACATCATATCAAAACTCATCAGTAACTTCCCAATCAATCATCAAATCTTAAACTGTTATCACTAATATAGTGCGTGTGTGCTTCACAACAATGTTAACTGATATAAAATCAAATTTAACACATAACAAGTCTCTTCGAAGGCATCATACAATGTAAACTCAAGAAATCCAAAAACAAGCTAGATTCAACTAAAATCAAATAATTACCAATATCGAGGGTTAACATGGGATACATATGCTTTATTTTTCATATATGGGGGCTTTTTGCTCTTATTTTCCGTTTTATTCATTTTTATTTTATTTTATTTTATATACACATAGTTATGCAATGTCTTAATCCCTTAGGCTTTTCAATGCTACCTTAACGAGCTTTACAACGACGACTCACCATTAATACCTTAGGGCGCTAGGTGTAAAGACAATCCCCTCGGGCTTACTTACTCAAGTAACAAAGGTCACAAAACTAGACAAGCACGCCACGGTGTTTATTCATACTTTTTTCTTTTTTTTTTTCTTTTTTTTACAATATAGCTTATATACCCCAAATATTCCCCCAAACTTAGGTTCTTATCTAACTTTAGCCATCACTACTTATTCTTGTCATTCTTTCATTCAAACTAGCATTATCCTTTAGAGTCCCATTATGTATCAATTTAAACTCAATCAATCAACATGGTTGTTTCTAACGTGCTAGCCTTGATTATACCAGTTTCAAACAGGAAAAGATTCAATTCATAACAAGAAATCACATCAAAACTCTAATATTCAGTACTATACTTGTCTACTCAATCCCAATCTCATCATTGGCCAAAATAAACTGTAAGTATCTAACAGCTGGACACATGCAAGATGAACTAACTATTATTTTTGATTATTTGATTTGATTTTTTATTTTTTTTAAAAGAAACTGAATATAATGCTATTCAAACTATACTATTATGCAACTACTTATGTTGTTGTACTATATGAATGCAAACATAATGAACCTAAACAAAATTAACAACATATGCAAAATAACATAACATAAACATGAAACTAAACATGCAATAAAGAACTAAACTGAACTCCACCAAACTTAGCAATTACAATATCCTCATTGTAATAATATAGCGGTAAGTAGAAGAGAACTTCCCTGTAATTATCTAAGCGTGAAGTGATGGCGGCGACGGCGGCGACGATCATTTTCCTATCCATTGAACCTCCAATACCTGTAATAAAGAGAGACAACATGGATTAGATTAGCACTTTGGAATATAACGTGATTCCTATCTACTAAATAAATTAGGAAAACATATAAAAAAAATAAAAAATTCATGGGTTGCCTCCCAGTTAGCGCTTGAATTACAGTCTTTCAGCCTGACTTTGTCTGGTCAACGCTATCCAATTCCTCTTCGATAATTGAGGAACCCTCCATCCATCGAAAACAATGTAGCTTTTGGTAGGTTCCCATTAGTGATAGCCATTGCATTAAAGTCACCTAGCATGCTTTAATTTGGTATGATCTCATTACACAACTGGTTCTTCATCTTTCTCATCCCACCCCGCGCACTATGGCTTCGAAGTTGTACTCATTCTTACATCTCCAAGAGCTTTGCCGACGACATAACTAACAATCAAACAAGGTTTTGCAAATCTAACCAAATCCTTGAACTTTAGTCGAGAAGGCACTTGAGGCATTAATAACATTGGCTCATCCTCGTTAGTACTCATAGTTAGCTCTTCACCGACCTTATTTTCATTATCCCCACTTGTCTCCTCTTTTTCAACATATCATGGCTCATCCAGTTGTAGATTTGGCTCGGGCACTTCATCAATCTCGGAATCCTCGTCATAACACCAATTATTTTAAGGACAGTTGTTCAGGGCTTTGAGCATTTGATCCATCTGGTTCTGCTGATTTTAAATTGATATCTCTTGATTAATCCTCCTCTCCTCATTTGATGCTACGAACTTGGACCACAATTCCTCCGACTTTGAATTATCTGTCTCAGTCTCGGAAGCCATGTATTGAGGACCATAGGTTGAGGTAGTGACGAGTTGTTCCATCCGATTATTAAAATTTTGGGTTGACAGCTCTTGGCTAATCCTCATCTCCTCTAGGTTTGATATGCCCTTCAATATTACATCCCTCGGATTTGGCTTTTCTTCTTGTGGCAATAGAGGTGGACATGAAAATTCAGGTGTGTATGTTGGATTTGGAGCGTTGTATTGGTTTTCATAAGTATAGCTCCATGACGAATCAGGGTGATACCCCCAAACTTGATGATAATTAGCATATGTATAATCGTTGAGGTATTCACCACCGTGTTGTCCCGGGCCAAAACTAATGGTGCATTGATGACTCAGATGATTACCAGCACAATAATTGCAAGTAACTGCTATCCTTCGATTACGTTGGGCTGCAATAACGTCCAACTTCCTAGAAAGTGTCTCAAGTTGCACTGATAATGAAGAAAATACATTAAGACCATCAATCCTCGCTCCCCTTGGTTGAGTCATATTCGAATAAGGCCATTGATAATTGCATCCAACCATGGTACCTGAAAAGAGAGAAAAATAGAAAGAGAATTAAATAAAAAGAAAGAAAAAAATGTTTAAATTAAGACTAATTTGATTGAAGCTAATATTGGCAAAAATTATATTAAACTAATTCCCCGGCAACGGCGCCAAAAACTTGTTGGGTAAAATCTAATTATGCACAACACGCAAGTATACGTGGTCAACAAGTAATAAAGTGATAAGTTGAGTATCGTTCCCATAGAGAATTAGTTAACAAGAATTACCAAGTACTAACATATAACCAATTTAATCTTATTTAAACGAACGATTTAATAATTTAATTTAAAATAGTTAAATAAACTATTACTAACTATCCCTAGAATGAAACAATATATTGAAGACTTGAAGAATTGATCTGAAGTGGGGGTGTAAGGGCTTGGATTCGGGGGGTTTCAGATTTATGGTGGTTGTTGGATCCGCTTGTCGACGGCGGGGAGGACATCAGCGATGGCTAAGATCAAATTAGAGCCACGAAAGTAACGACGATTGCTTCCCGAGCTAAGACGACAAATTGTCCAATCCGACGAGATCTCTGTTCTCTGATCTGTCTATTTACTTTGATAAGTTAGCAAATAAGTAAATAACTTGTTGTTTCTTTATTTATTCATTTTTTTTAATTCGAAACAAATGCCTTAATGTAATTGTTTGCAGTGATACCAGATTTATAAGCAATGATACATGATTGTTCCCTATATGTTGTATTGCCTTGAATTTGTCCAATTTTATTGTTATACTTAATACACGATATTTTTTGTGCTTCTTTTTTGATGTATGTCATTGATGTTTTGTTCGATTGAAGAAGAAAAGGAAGCTTTCGATGGCGGCATAAATTATTTTTGTTTATGTATTTTGTTGCCAAATTTTTCTATTATATTTTTTCTTTTTCTCTTTCCTACTCGAACACCATTGATGAACTCAATGCTTTGAGGAGTGGATTATACTCAGATCTAGATTTGTTCAGATCCAGATTTGAACTTTTAATTTTCAACGATTTCTCCGCTGATTATTTTTCTTTTGAAGAATCTGATTTCAGCTCCTACCTCTTGTAACTAATAACATGATCCTCTATTTTGAATAATAAAAAATATATATGAATTCATTAATTTTATATAAATATATTTATAAAAATTACACATTAATATATTTTATTATTAATTAATTTAATTAATATATTTTATTTAATTACTTTACTTATTTGTTAATATATTTTTAATTACTTTACTTATTTGTTAACATATTTTTAATTAATTTAATTATTTGTTAATCTATTTAATATTTAATATTTATTTAATGATTTCATAATATAAATAATAATTATATTAGTTTTCAAAATAAAATAATAATTAATTTTCAAAATTTTAGTTATATTTTGAAGTTTAAATTTATTTTATGAATTTTAATTTTAAATTTGTGCTTATGAAAATATTTATGAATAATGTTAAAGATATTACTCAAATTCAAAATTTACTCAAATTTCTTTTTTTTTTCATAATATATGTAATATATCTAAATATAATAAAAGATAAATTTGTCAAAAAAATATTAATAATTTTTCATTATTATTATTGAGGGTATTATGATAAAATTAGTAATATAACATGTTAGAAATTTATATGTTATATTACTAATTTTAATTTTATCTAAAGATGGGTTAATTAAATTAATGAAATTAATGAGTTATTTAAATTAAAAAATTTATATATTTATGTATAATTTATATAATTTATTTAAAATTGTACCATCTTTTGAAAAAAGATTTTTTTTATATGCTATAATACCAAACAAGTATTAATGATTAAAATAAATTTAAAAAAATATTTTTATTGTACTTTTATTTTGAATGGATTATTTTATTTTATTTATTTAATTTTGATTATTTTAGCATTAAGTTTATATGAGTTTCCATCTAGGCATGTCAAAAAAAATTGTCTGACGTGCAAGGTTTTCTCTCTCTTACATGGCAGCTGATGTAATTTTTTCGTCCAAAGTCAAACAATTTAACAGAATTTGTAACGGTTTGTAAAAAAGTTGTAGTTTAATGAGTTGAATGTAAAAAAAATCAGTTCGATGATGCATTTGTAAACCGACCCTTAGTAGAGTGAGCAAAAATGTATTTAACCCCAATGGTCTCCAAGTTGCTTCAATCTCCAAAACTATTTAGAACTAGTGTTTTGATCTAATCTAATCTAATGGAATCATATTTCTCCTCTAATCTCCCTTCTAATCCTTGTTATTCTCCTCCTTTTATAAGCCTTTTTACATGTCTTTAAGTCCTCTTGGAAGTCCTTGAGTCAATTGGATCGAAACAATCCTTCCCGAACTCAAATTTGGCCAAAAAATGTCTTTTCTACGCATACCCCCTTGGCCGAAGTTTAGGCTTATCTGAGGCCCACCGGTGGGGGTCCTTCTTGTCTAGCAATTTCTTATACCTTGGGGGACATTTTGTTAAGGGAAAGCCCACCCCGGCGGGGGTACATTTTCTATCATAGCATTCTCTAGTAAAACGGCCATAACGTTTGATCCAGGAAGAGTTACGGGGCCTGCCACCTATCAAATCGAAGATAACAACGAGCTCTACAACTTTCTTTCTTTGATGATTGAGAAATTCTGGTCGGATGATTATTGAAATTGGGGTGGAATTGATCGCTCTGAAAATGGCTAACCAAAACAGCGAAGTTCGACGTCCGTTGGTACAAAGATCATAACTCTTGCATCCGAACTCCGATGAGAATGATTCAAGATGTTCCGAAAAGCTACGAAGACGCTCTACAATGTAAGCCAAGTTCCAAGACAACTAGAGTCCTACTGCTATGCAAGCTCAAAAATCCAAGTTCCAGCCGGTTTTAGTATCACATTAGAGTTGCCATAATTGGGACCCCCACCCGACACGGTGTAAGCTTATAAAATGCACCTTACGTGAATAGGCAACCGAAGTCGAATGAAGACCCCGCCCGGTGAAGATACAAAACTAAAATAGGCTCGCCCGTGGTGGGTTTTCAAATCATTTCTTTGAAACTTCATGGTTTCTTCCAAATTTGCACCATTTGACTCCAAATCATCCCAATTGACTCCAAATATTCGTTAAATACCGTAACAACCATCCTACACATAAAAGAACATAAAACAAGTAAAAACGAACATGAACATAGGAAATTAGCAACAAATAAGCATGAAATGGACGCCGATTCGTGTATATAAAATCCATTTATCAAATAATAACCCCGTGAATAGTACCCCGACACGAAAAGTGTCCCAAATACCCGAGTGAATAATACTAGAGTGAATAGTAATCGGGTTAATAGTAACTCGTGAATAGTATTCCTACACAAAAAGTGCCCCGAATACCCGATTGAACAATATAACCTCCAGACATCAATTATTATTTAAATAAATGTCGATTTCCACTAACACAAATAATTTTAACACCATGGAACTATCAAATTCATCTATAATCAACACGAACTTATTCATCATTAATATTATAACTCACAATATTTAACAACCAGGTCGTTCTCAGGAAAGAGGGGGCTTTCCAATAAGAATTTCTCCCTATTGGCGCACAATTAGGTGACCAAACCTCTCCTTGATAGAACTTCTAGATATTATAAATATTGCAATTTAATAATATGAACAACTTTGTCGTCTCAATTATTAATTTAATAATATATCATATTATCACGGATAATCTTTGTGACAATAATCGAATCAATAATATGAGAGATATGATGCATCAATTCTTCATATGCAATAATTGAGTACAACCGAGTGACTTCTTACGTAAGCATCGATAACCAATACAGTGTGTGCTACTATGCAACCACGCGTGACACTTTACTTTACTAGGGTAGTTCAACAGTTTTCTGGTAACACTTCATTTATTATTTTTATAAAAGATAATTTTGTCGTTTTTCTTCTACTACGTGATACTTCCGTTGTCTTGATCCACCAATGATTGTCTTGTCGTCTGAATATTCCTGTTAAAATGAATATTCCCCGACCAATCGAATATTATATAACCACTTGCTTACTTTGCAAATTTTGTAAATATTACCCACAACTATAACAGTATATCATATCCACGCCATAATATTCAAAAATATATTTCGAGAGAAATTAATCTTGATTTATAAAAGTTGGGGTCTTACACCATCTCATTAAAAAATAGCGACCGTATGTGGTCTGTGATGGCAGTCGCTGATCAAATTTAATTTAATCAGTATCAGACATTTGTTCGACACAACAGACGAAGGAAAAAAAAGAGGGAGTAGAATATAGAGAAGAGGGAGAAGGAGGAGAAGAGAAGAAGGAGAAGAGGGACGCCACTGACGAGTGAGTTTTATACTAATAATTTAGTGCGTTTGAGCTTAATATTTTGGTTGTTTTTAAGTGTTTGTGTCTATACATGCATGTTTTATGTTGTTTTGTAGGAATTGGGATAAAAGTTACTTGGATCGACGTTTGGGGTGGCTAGATTCGCGTTTTTGGCTTGCCATTTACACAGCAGTCACTTCAGAGCCAATATGAGTATTGCTACAGACCTTATTTCGAAATATTTAAAGAATTAAAGTTGTAGATCTACTTCTCCTCTTTCCGAAACATTTTAAATCATCGAAATCGGAGTTCGGACGAAGAGGTTATAGCCATTTTCCCAAAAGACGTCGGAGCAAAAAATTTCCAAAAAAGTGGCAGCGCCGGGGCGCCCATTTTTGGCCTATGCCCAGCGTTGGGGCGCTAGGGAGCAGAGTTTGAGCGTTGTGCCCAATCTTTGAGGTCTTTGAAAGGGCTTGAGTGAGGCCTGACGCGTTTTGGGGCGAATTTTGACACCTTTTTGACTCCAAATTGGATTGGGTTTGTTCTTAAGCTACAAATTGGAATTGTAACCTATAAATACATGATGTAAGGCATAAAATAAAGGGAGATTACATAGATTTGCTTAGATAAAATACTCCATTAGATTAGAATATAAACCCTAGTTCTTAATTAGCCGTTGAAGATTGAAGCAAATTGAAGAACACTGAAGATCAAGAGCAAGAGCAAAAGGGGAGCATCGAGTTCTTGCGACAATGATTCTATTCTCTTCTCTTATCATACTTTTATCTTTTAATTTTTATTCAGTTGTGGATTCTTGGTTTTAATTCATTAATTATGAACTAACTCTTTTATTAAGATTTCATTTGAACCTTTTATGGCTATAAATTAGTTATTTGATTTATTCCAATTATATATGTCAAAGTGAGTTGTTTATCTTGCCTTATGCTTATTGATTAATTATCTGATCAGTAATTACCTTGTTACTCTAGAAAGAATTAAAAGAGGAATTCTAGGGTTAGAACTGGGCATGATATCATGTGACTTAGTTATTTGCAAAATGAATAATTAGGTTTGTGAATTGAATGGAAATATATGTTCACCGCATGTAACATATAAGGAATTGGGATTGAAAAGAGTTTAATTCAATTGTTTTGCATAGGAATATAGCAAGATTAATCTGGATTAAATAGAAGGCAATTGATCACTTGGAAAAGGACTTTTGGCATTTGAGAATTCCTATTAACAATTCAGTAGGCATAAATATTGGGATAATTGTATAATTAATTTAGAGTTCATAATTGGGAATATTGAAGTCTTAATACTTATTTATCTGAATTCATTCAAATCTTAGTTTTGTTTATTTGATTTATTTTAGAATAATTTCTTTTAATTGTTAATTTAGTTTTCTTAATTAGAAAAATCATAATTTACAGTTGTTTAAATAAAATTGATTTGATTTAGAGTTAGTATTTGGTAATTTTTATTAAATAATTCCTCGTGTGAACGATACTCTAATTTCACTTTATTACTTGTTGACCGTGTATACTTGCACGTATTCATTGATTGCAAAATCGACCAACAAGTTTTTACGCCGTTGCCGGGGAATTAATTTAATTGTTTTTTACCAATATTAATTTCAATCAAATTAGTCTTAATTTAAACATTTTTATTTTTATTTTTCATTCTCTTCCTATATTTCTCTCTTTTCACGTACAATGGATGACTTTGCGTATCAATGGCCATACACGAGAATGACTCAGCCAAGTGGAGCGGAGATTGACAGACTTGAGAAACTTTCTGCATTGTCAGCACAGATTGAGACATTTTCGAGGATGTTTGAAGCTTTTGAAGCTCAACGTCGTCAAAGTGTGGCAGTTACTTGTGATTATTGTGCTGGAAATCATATGAGTCATCAATGCGCCATCATTTTCAAGCCGATACAGTATAGTGGTGATTACCCCAGCAATTATGTCTATCCCAACAACTATCACCAGGATTGGGGGTATCACCCGAATTTTTCACGGAGTAACAATCAAGCTTAAGCACCTAGACAACAAAACACATCCAGATTTCAAAATCAGACTCAGCAACCAGAGAGGAAATCAAGTTTTGAAGAAGCCTTGAAAAAATTCATTAAAGCTTCTGAAAAAAAGAACGAGGAAAATGAATTTTTTTTTAATCAAATAAAGCTGAATATGCAAAGCCTAGGTGCGTCGATAAAGAATCTGGAAAATCAATTGGGGCAGATAGCACATGCGTTGAACAACCGTCCTCAATACACTTGGCCCTATGACATGGATTCTGAGATTGATGGAGAGCCCGGACAAAATCTACAACTAGATGAGCCACAAGATGTTGAAAGAGAGAAAATAATTGGGAACCAAGTAAAGGAGATCGACGAAGATTTGACTGTAAGATTCAACGAAGATGAACCGATTTCATTAGTGTCCCATGTGCCTCCTCCACCAAAGTTCAATAATCCGGGCAGTTTTGCAAAACCATACCCAATTGGCAGTCATGTTGTCGGCAAAGCTCTTTGTAACATAAGAGCTAGTACAGTTGTGGAGTCATGGTGGGATGAAAAGAAGAAGATAGAGGAAGATCCCATTATGTTTATTAAGCTTCAATGCCCCAATCTCATCATAGACATAATGGAGAAAACACCTAGTTGTTGGACGTTCTTAATAGGGAACCTATCTACAAAGAGCATGCTAGGTGACTTTAATTCAAGGGTTTTTGCTAATGGGAACCTCCCAAAAGAGACATTGCTACTGATGGATGGACGATTCTTCAATTTTCAAAGGGGAATTGGATAGAGAATTGAAGAAGTCAGGTTGAGACTATAAAACAAGCGCTTATTGAGAGGCAACCCAAGTTTAATTTTTATTTTTTATTAGGTTTTATATAGTAGTTTTGAATATGCATTTATTTAGAATTTAATAAATATGTTTCTATCATGGTTAACAGGTTATTCAAGTCAAATTCAAGTGTGGTGCCCAATTTGTTCCATGTGCCTAGCAGATTCTCCAAACTTAGCAGACAAAGAAGAAGATTGCTATATTTTCAGGGAAGTCCTTTACTTTAATTTTTTCTATTTTAGCCATTGAGGACAATGTCTAGTTTAAGTTTGGGGGCATTTTAGTGTCGTATTGCATATAGTTAGTTATCTGCATGGTAGTTCAATTTTTTTTATTTGTTAGCATTGTGTTTTTTAGGTTGCATATAATACATGGTAGTTATTTTCATATTCATATATGTGTTGCATTAGTATGTGTTTATGTAGTATAATTGCATTTTTTTTCATGAATCTATGTGATAGGTTGGTGTGGTCTTAGCTCGGTGTGACGCCCCCAAATCTGGTTCTCTTCCAACCTGACAGATGGTGCTACACGGTACTACCATTCATTCATTCATTCAATTGAATAGTCTCAAAAGGACTAATATAACTTCTATATAACCAAAATAATATTACATTCCCCAGGTTCTTTGTAACCCATTCGTTTGTTCTTGTCATAATATCAAATATATTGCAATCGTTCACCTATACTATTACATAAGTAATCTAAGGGTTTGTCTTCGCCTTGCCCTTGTCCTTGCCTGAGCCTTCGGTCCGCTCGATCTTGGTACGTGTTCATATGGTTCAAGCAAGTGAGCATGACTAGCTCGAATGAAGTACTACAATTCTAATAAATAACATGATTGAAACATAGAACTTATATATCTTGATGGCGAACAATAGTTCACAATCTACTATCGATAATTCAAAATAACACTTCTTTTCATTCAAAACGTTTTCCAACAACAATATTTAGTAGAATATCAACTAAGGCTCGGAACTATGAGCAGTTCATAATTTCTTTTGAAAAGGACAACCCGGCACTAAGTCCATAAGTCCGGCATAGCTTACGAGCACTTTTGGGTGATCAGCCCATAGTACTCTATGTTGATCAACACTACATTCATTAAACGTGTATACGTTTAAGTTGTGGCAACCTCACGTGCCTATCGTTAAATGACAAAAACATTTTAGCATACTTGGTCTTCGATTGAAAACCATACCAATATAACTTGGTAAATATAAATCATGCTTGATAGAATCATAATATAAGTCTAGCCGAAAGAATTGGCTTTAGACTTCATCGTTCAAAACTTCATGTGAATGAATACATGAATTACAAATGTGACGCCCCCAAAATTAGGTATACATCACCCATCTTGGGTCGCCACTTATATGGTACAGAATTTAAATACAACTTACTAACATAAGCGCCGTGTACAATCTGACATAAAGCGTGAGTTTAAATACAAATATAAATACACTAGATATTATACTGAAACTCAAAAAAAAGTCCTCATTACAATTATTATCACACTATTTCACGAAATAGTGAGGACTACTAATGCTATCTTGGGACCATCACTCGTTTCCCAGGCTAAGTCCCAGACTATATTCTCATTTCTGAAGAGAACGGTGAAAGAAAGGGTGAGCTCAACTAGCCCGATGAAATATTATGACTAAGATAATGCGAGAATAAATTATCAATAGTCTTGAACAATGTTAAAGCGATAAAATACCATGACAACCGGTTTAAGCTGCGGCTGAATATCACAATCCATTAAAAGAGTCAAGTAGAAAATAAAGTCTACTATCTTTTAGGTTTTAAAAGGTTTTTCATCACTTTGTTATAGGCGAGACTCGACTTTTAATAAATATTCCACATCATCGAATCATTACACTTTTCTGACGAGGATATTCTTTAGTATCACGACCACAATTATTCATGCACTACGGGCCGAGAATATTTGTGTATTCATTAATGGTCATGATCATGCCAACAATGCGTCCATCAATGCACTTTCTGACCTTTGAGGATTTTTACCACATCATTTGTAACATTACGGTCGTGATTACACCGAATAGTCTCTGGTCATAATCATACCAAGTCCATCTATGCACTACAAGTTCTGAGATGACTTTAAAAAATATAAACATGAGGATGATGACAATGATATAAGAATTCAATAAAACAAGTTCAAAATTATTTTATCCGGGAATTATTAACGTCCAAATTATCAATATGATCTTTGTTTTATAGAGTAAAATTCAAGAATGATCGGAAGAATATTTTCATGAAAAGATCTTTGGATGAAACACAAATATCGAGGATATTCCACTAATTTCATGGAGTATAGAAGTCAAAGTTTTAACCAATGGGTATAATAAAGAATGGAATAACAAAAGAAATCACCATGCATGCGATAGACCTTGCAGACGAGTTATTCAGCGAGAATAATAAATAACGAGAACCGGTCGGTGAAATTCACAAGCGGGATGTTCCAACGAGAATAATAAAGATGGAACCCGATCGGTGTAAAACACACGAGATAGGATATTCCAGCGAGAATAATAAAGACGGAACCAGGTCCGATGTAAAACACACGAGACGAGGATGTTCAGCGAGAATAATAAAATTTTAACCCGGTCCGGTGTAAAACACACGCAGAACGGGATGTTCCAACAAAATAATAGAAGAATGTCACCAAGTATAGGGTAAACCCATTATCTGAGTTATTCCAGTGAGAATAATAAGCAATGGAATAACAACGATTCTCTTCATGAATAAGAAAGAATAACACCCTTTACGGATTACAACAAATAATACCCTTACGGGTACAACAAATAATACCCTTACATTTGGTAGGAGATTGAATCTTTACTGACGATGTAATGTAACAAAAAATACTCTTCTTCTTTCTCTTTATTCTCTCTATACTTTCTCTCTCTATAGCTTGAATGAATTAAGTGAAAATAATGAAGCCCTGAGGCCTCTATTTATAGAAGATTTCTAACTTAGCTTTTCTTAGTGTGAAAAGGCAAGTGGCTTGTTGATTTGGTTTGGCCTTTTGTAATGTGAAACGACAAGTGGTTCGGCGCTTTTGTAATGTGAAACGACAAGTGGTTCGACGTCGGTAAAGGTAATTACTATTAACGAAGGTAAATACTATTGACGAAGGTAAATACTATTCACAAGGGTAATTACTATTGACGTGAAGGTAATTCTTATTGATGAAGGTAAATACTATTCACAAGGGTAATTACTATTGTGAAGGTAAATACTATTCACAAGGGTAATTACTATTGATGAAGGTAAATACTATTCACAAGGGTAATTACTATTGTGAAGGTAATTACTATTAATGAAGGTAAATACTATTCACAAGAGGTAATTACTATTGACGAAGAGACTCTTAAATGATGACATATGAGCCCCCCATAAAATAATCAAACTTACCACAAATCATTTTTTTTCATCAACACATATTTAATCTTTCAACAACTATTAATCATTTATAACTTGTCGTCTCAATTATTGATTTAATACTATAACATATTATCACGGATGATCTTGTGACAATAATTGAATCAATAATATAAGAGATATGATCACGAATTCTCACATAGCAATAATTGAGCATAGTGGTGACTTCTCACGTAAGCATCGATAATCAATCTGAGTGTGCTACTTATGTCTGACTCACGGCAGATTCATTGTACTTTAACCAAGGGTAGTTCAACGAGTTTTAACGGTAACACCTCCGCCGTTATTTTTATAAAATATTTTTATCGTTTTCTCGATCAAGCCAATAATTACATTGTGGGGTCCACCAATGATTGAGCCATTTATGCGAATATTCCCTAACAAAAGAATATTCCCCACCAAACGAATATTTTATAACAACTTGCATACTTTTGCAAAATTTATAAATATTACCCACAACTATAACATTATATCAAATTTATTCCATAATATTCAAAAATAATATTTATAGAAAAATTCATCTTTATTTATAAAAGTTGGGGTCTTACAACAAAACTTGTCCAAACTGAACTGGAACAAGGGTTAGAATACTTGCCTTCAGCGTCTGCTTACTGATTAACACACGTACACTTTAAGTCTCTACATTTCTACAATACATGATCATATAACATACCACATTATGTTATATATAATCAATTATGTATACTATTATATCTTACCCTTCATCTCAATGTAAATCCGGACTTAGATATACTATTATGGGTTTCCGGCTTTCATTACGTCATTCATATTTCATTCACTTTCAATTGATTATTAACTCTTAATCATCATGCATTAGTGTCTTATAAGTACCTTACAATGTTATGTTTATATCTCATTTCATTACTAACAAGTTCCTTTTCATTCTACACTTGTAAACATATTTGTCCATCAAAATTCTAGAATAGTGCCAAAGCGGCTTTCATAACTCGCATCTCTCGTGCATGGCGGGAGTTAGCGATATCTGCAGTTCGACCTCGGGCTTGGTAGCGGGCTTTAAGGCTATGAGTCGCGCCGCGGCGCGGACTCTATGACTCCGATAATTTTGCAGATTTGAAAATTTTACGAACTTCCGAGACACATAACTTCTTCGTTATAAGTTCGAATTGGTCCGTTCAAAAGCCTACGGTTCACAAATTTGATACTCTGCGTTCATGCAAGAATTTTATCTATTAAACCGTTTGCTAAAATTTCACCTATAAGTTCATTTTTAAAAAGCGATAAGCGTCAGTGAACGTTCAACGCTTTCGTTTCTTAGATTCTAAAATCGAAATTCGGTCATTTTGAGTCCATAACTCTATAATGCCAAATATGACTTGTCTCCATTGAAAACCAACATTTCGACTTCAAACACAAAATCGACTTCCATTCAGGAATTTCACGAATTCGATGATAATCGTCGATCGTGTGAATTTAATGAAAACTACATTCTTAATGATTCTAAATGGATTTCAACCAACATATGATCATCGAAGTTACTTATTACACCAACTTATAATCAAAGTAGGTTTTGACTTATTCTCATAAGTCAATGAGTTAATCAATTTATGAACTACAATTCTTCATGCTTATGACTTACTATAAACTTAAGTCCATCAATCAATGTTCTCATACTATATTCAACATACTAACATCATATGCCAAACATATGCTAGGTTCTTCATGATTCTAACAACTTATTAGAGTTCAAGTTGCTTATTCAACTTATTCGACTTAAGTTCATTCATTAATAACTTATTACATGTTCTTAACGACTAATCCCACTTCTCTATCAATCCTATCATATAAGAGATAAAGATATAATAGATATGAGTCTTACCCTTGAAGACTATGACTTCAATTCACTTTGGAAAATCTAACAAAGGTTGAAGTGGCTTATAAGTGCGTAAGTGGCTTATTCTCTCTACCAAATAAGTAGCTTATCTTGAGAGGAGTTGGATGAAATTTGATCAAGCAACAAAATAAAATGAAGCTTGGTATTTATAGGCCACTCAAAGCTAGGATAAAATGGTCATTACACCATCCCACCTCCTTATTCCACCTCCTCAATCCTCCACCTCCTTACTATTTATAACCTAGCCATTAAGTAAACTTGCTAGCCACTTTTAAAACTTGGTCACCACACTTTTGTTTGCCCATCAAGCTTACCCATTTCCTACTAGGTTTGACCCATGGATCAAGGTTTTTCATTGGGCTTTGATAATTAATCTAACTACTTTCTTTATGGGCTTGTGCTACATAGTTTGGACTAATGATATATCAAACACTTGGGCTTGATTGTCACATTATATTGGACTTCTATATTAGGCTATTAATCCTACAAGTCCATTACCTTAATTTACATACCTTAACATTTATACCCTAGCATATAATCTTCATATACTAACTTCATTATATTAATTAAGTAATATATGTTATTTCATTCTTCATACATAATAGTACAATACGTCGTATTATACTTACATCCATTACTTCATATAATGTATACACATTATATGATCACAACTTTATTTCCTTAATGCTTAATAAACCTAACGTTCCCAAATTAGGTCCACATGCAAAATATTACGTTTTCCATACTTAGATTATTATTACATAATCAATATCGCCTTGATATTATAACGTTATGTATTTCTCGAAAATTCAAAAATAATTCCCGAGCAGAAATCGATGAATAGTGTTTTTCAAAAAATTTCTCGAAAAGCTTTTATTTTCGTCTTAGAAATTCAAACACCTTAATTCATTCACGTAGTTAAAATACTACGTTATTCCGACGTTTCTAGGTTATATAACGACATTCATCTTCTCAACACGTAATAATAATAAATAATATTATTTTATTCATTATTAAAAGTGATTACAAAATGTTCAATTTTCCGGGGCGTTACACTCGGCCTATGATAATATTGGTTTGCATGTTAACTTAAACAGTGTTGATAATTGATGATGCGTTCTAATTTTAATCATGATGATAATCTGAGCCTGTCTTAAACTTATGTAACCGGTTAACACTTAAAGTTTAACTGTGTTAATCCACTTGGTTTAAGGGTTTCATAATTTGTTTCTGAGGGAAAATCTTGGTTAAAATTTAAAGAAATTAGTGAACTAGCAGTAAAGATTGGAATGACGTAAAAGCTTGAGTTTGGGGGAATCTATGGGATATATATATTACAAAAAGAAAAAAAGAAATGATGAAAAGAAAAAAAAATAAAAAATCCAGAAAAAAAAAAGAGAGAATAAACACCATGGCTTGCTTGTCTAGTTTTGTGGCCTTTGTTACTTGAGTAAGTAAGCCCGAGGGGATTGTCTTTACACCTAGCACCCTAAGGTCTTAATGGCTTGGGAGTCGTTGGTCGAAAACTCGTTAAGGTAGCACTAAAAAGCATAAGGGAATAAGACATTGCACAACCATGAGAAAAAAAATGAATAAAACACGAGAAAGAGCAAAAATGCCCTCGTGGTTAAATAAAAGTGTAAATAAATCTTGTATTTACCCTTAGACTTTGCAATTGTTTAGTTTTAACTGGAGTTGTCATGTTCACAAAAGTAATTGAATTGGAACCGAAATTTTCCTTCTAAGAAGTTTGTTATGTGATTATCTTGAACTGTGGTTGGTTAGAATGGTTAACAAGCACACACGCACAACATGGGTGATGACAGGTTTGGATTAACTAATTGGTTAGAGTTATGGATTTTGACTTGATTGGATATATTGTTTGAGTATCATTGGTATCTTTGAGGCATGTTGCTATATATCATACTAATTTATTACAGGGTTCATAGTATATTAGAAAGTAGATCATACATATGCATTCATGTAGTTGAGTTAGTTTGTTTATTTTTAGTTCTTTTATGTTTTTGCTTGAGGACAAGCAAAGGTTTAAGTTTGGGGGTATTTGATGAGTGAGTTTTATACTCATAATTGAGTGCGTTTAAGCTTAATCTTTTGGTTGTTTTTAAGTGTTTGTGTCTATTCATGTATTTTTTTATGTTGTTTTGTAGGAATTGGGACAAAAGTTACTTGGATCAATGTTTGGGGTGGCTAGATTCGCGTTTTCGGCTTGCCATTTACACAGTAGTCACTTCAGAGCCAATTTGAGTATTTCTTGGGACCATATTTCGAAACCTTAAAGAATTAAAGTTGTAGATCTACTTCACCTCTTTTCAGAACATCTTGAATCATCAAAATCGGAGTTCGGACGAAGAAGTTATGGTCATTTTCCCAAAAGACGTCGGAGCAGAAAATTTCCAAAAAAGTGGCAGCGTCGGGGAGCCCATTTTTGGCCTATGCCCAACTGGCCAAGGCCTTTGAGGGAAGCGATGTTGAGTGTCATGCCCAATTTGGGAACTTGGCGAAGGGCTTGGTGCGACATGGACGCGTTTTGGGGCGAATTTTGACACCTTTTTGACTCCAAATTGGATTGGGTTTGTTCCTAAGCTAAAAATTGGACTTGTAACCTATAAATATATGATGTAAGGCATAAAATAAAGGGATATTACATAGATTAGCTTAGATAAAATAATCTATTGGATTAGAATATAAACCCTAGTTCTTAATTAGCCATTGAAGATTGAAGCAAATTGAAGAACACTGAAGATCAAGAGCAAGAGGGAGCATCGAGTTCTTGACAATGATTCTATTCTCTTCTCTTATCATACTTTTATCTTTTAATGTCTATTCAGTTGTGGATTCTTGGTTTTAATTCATTAATTATGAACTAACTCTTTTATTAAGATTTCAATTGAACCTTTTATGGCTATAAATTAGTTATTTAATTTATTCCAATTATTTATGTCAAAGTGAGTTGTTTATCTTGCCTTATGCTTATTGATTAATTATCTGATCAGTAATTACCTTGTTACTCTAGAAGGAATTGAAAGAGGAATTCTAGGGTTATAACTGGGCATGATATCATGTGACTTAGTTATTTGCAAAGTGAATAATTAGGTTTGTGAATTGAATGGAAATATCTGTTCACCGCATGTAACATATAAGGAATTGGGATTGAAAAGAGTTTAATTCAATTATTTTGTATAGGAATATAGCAAGATTAATTTGGATTAAATAGAAGGCAATTGATCACTTGGAAAAGGACTTTTGGCATTTGAGAATTCCTGTTAACAATTCAGTAGGCATAAATATTGGGATAATTGGATAATTGTTTTATAGTTCATAATTGGGGATATTGAAGTCTTAATCCTTATCTGAATTCATTGAAATCATAGTTTTGTTTATTTGATTTATTTTAGAATAATTTCTTTTAATTGTTAATTTAGTTTTCTTAATTAGAAAAATTACAATTTATAGTTGTTTAAATAAAATTAATTTGGTTAAGAGTTGGTATTTGGTAATTTTTATTAAATAATTCCTCGTGGGAACGATACTCTACTTTCACTTTATTATTTGTTGACCGTGTATACTTTCACGTATTCATTAATTGCAAAATCGACCAATGATTGCATATTGCCATCGCCATTGCTGCATTTCTTGAACCGACCTTGCCACAGGTAATATCATACTATTGAAGGTATCATTTAATTTGAGTAATTGAAGGGTTCTTCTACAACATTTATATTGTGTCTTTGGTGGGTTTTGGGGGAAGGATTCACAAGTATTATACTATTGTAGGTACATTGGTATCATGGACCTCTATTTAGACCGTAGTTGGATGGCACGAAAAAAGTCAAGTGCCCAAATAGGTGCTACAGCTGAATTTAGAGCTGGTTGCCAAATGTTTTTGGAGTATGTGTATAGTCACCCGGAATATGTGATTGGTTAGAACAAGATAAGATGTCCTTGTTTGAAGTGTAAGAATTTTAATTATATGGACAGAGATGTGGTAAACTATCATTTACTTGGTTATGAAAAATTACGAAGAATGTTGGTGGGCACATGGGCAGAGAAGAGATGGTGGCATCACAGAAGTACACAATCCGGGCAGTAGTACTTATCGTATGAATGAAATAGTTCATGATATTGCAGGGCCAGATTTTGATTGGGAACAAGGCATAGAGCAACCTATAAATTCTGATGCCAAAGACTTCTTTAAGTTTTAGATGAGGGTAGCGAGCCATTGTGACATGGTTGCACCAAACACACTACATTGTCTGTAGTGGCGACATTACTTGACATCAAGGCTGATCACAACATGAGCCATGACTATTACTATTGTAAGAAAATGGTGAAGAAGTTGGGTCTTAGATACCAAAAGATCGATGCATGTCCCAAAGATTGCATGTTATTTTATAAGTAAAATGACATATGAAAAGGTGCACGTTTTGCAGTCATGATCGGTTTAGGCCTAATAAAGAGGGTGTGACTACAAAAAAACAACTATACCGTTAAAGATTCTAAAGTATTTTCCAATAATACATCGGCTAAAAAGATTGTACATGTCTTCAAGAACAGCTAAACATATGAGTTGGCATGCAAAATCTCCAGCTAAAGATGGAGAAATAAATCATCCCGCAGATGGGCAGGCTTGGAAAGATTTCAACTTAGCACATCCTGGGTTTGCATTGGAACCTATTGCCCACAAGGATGCAGTTTGGGCTGAATTTCAGGTATGTTTTTTTTAATTATGACAAATAATATAATTACTAAACTAAATTATTTAGTAGTGTTGGATTATATGTTAATAGTATCGTTTTATTATTATTGTTGTTGTTTTATTTACAGAAAAGGTATAGATGGGAGGATGCACAGGCTTCAATTGATCTGAACACTATTTTGGCGAAAAATGCAAAATCAAAGATAATTTGAACAAAGAACGACAAAAATCCCTACACAATGCATCAATCGACCATCCAGGCCAAGGAGAGGAGTACATGCACGAGCATAGCTCCTGGTGGTGCACCCAGTCCATATGGGCTAAGATGTGTGCCCAATGGAGAGTTGAGAGCTGGGTCAAAAGACGCAAGACTACCGCCACTAACAGATCCTCGGGTGTAGCTGATGGCGAAAAGGTGAAAAGGAACTACTCTGGCGGCGGCGGTATATCACAATTAAAGATATCAACGCCGAGAATGCGTATGAATAGTTTTAATATGTTTACAATCATGAATTGTAGACTATCACATGTTTACTGAGTAATATTAGAGTATGTTTTGTATAGGAGTCTCGGTCTTAAGGTCAGCCTATTCATTGGTTGGATGTGTATATGGCCACCCGTGATGGTCTGCCTAATGCTATCCAGATAGCGGTAATAAGTTTTAACAACTTTGATCTTGTTTATCAAGTTTTATGTCATTCTTTAGAATTTTATATTTATTTTTAACCATTTAATTGTTAACATGATGACATGATACTTATAAGCGTTTATTGAATGAGCGCTTTCCTGAAGGCACCCCACGTCTGCCAATTGATCAAGAATTGTGGGAGAGGGCGTCTGTTGTGAAGAAGAACTACGTCAAAGGTCAAGGACAACGACGACGCCCAACCTTCAGTGGCTCAAGCGGCTCTACTAACCAATCTTCACAGTCATCGAGTCATCCAGCTATTCATACTCCTGCTGACTGTGTGAGAGCTATATGTCGAGATCGCGATCTTCTTCGTATACTGGGTAGGCATCTGGCGGCTCTGAGTCCTGATGAGTTAGCTGATGCAATGGCGGCAGTAGCAGCATCACAACATGAGGATGGCGACGAGGTAATTAATCATATACTGTTGTGTTTTATTTGTTGTATATTGTCGTAATACCAATATCAACATATATACTATATATGTAACTTGTTTTATTATTTTGTTAATTACAGGTCGGTGATCAACGAGAAACTAATTTAGACAATGATGCATGAAGACCGACCTAGTCTTGTTTTCTAGTTATTTATGAGCCTTGTACTTTTATATTCATTCTTTGGATGATTATATGTTACTTAAAGATTAGATTTGTTTATATTTCTTCAGTTCATATTTGTTTTTTAATGTTTATATAGTTTATACTATTTTGGTGTATATGTCGGTATATAGATAGATGTTTATATTGTTGTGCATGTGGTGGGTTATATAAAACTTGGTTGGAAGTTTATATATACTGTCTGTTGTGTATTGGGATATAAAGCAGGTACAAAATAGGTAAATTTTTTTGGGAAATCTGTTAAACAGGGAAAAAAAATTATACATCAGCGACCGCACACGGTAGCTAATACTCATTAACGACTGCTAGTTGGATTACGGTGTTAGCGACCGACGCGATCGCTACTGGCGGTCGCTGACACGTGGTCCACGTCAGCCTTAGGCCTTGACTTAGCTTAGCGACGATCCCGGTTGCTAATATCGGTTGCAGATAATTCAGTCGCTAATAGTGGTCGCTGATGTGCATCCCAGGGACCAGATTTCATATAGCGACTATCGGCCGACCGATTTGATCATGAGATATCTATCGATGACCAAACAAATAGAGGTCGTGATAATCGATATAAATAGGCCTTTTTCTTGTAGTGACTATATGAAAATATGGACATGTCAAGTCACAAGGAATAACTTTTATTTGTCAATGTAAAATGTAAAGTTTTTACATTCATTTCAAAACTATTAGAGTGATAAACTATTTAGGCATATCTAAAAAATACAGTATGTCATAACATTATTATTTATTGCTAACAGGAGTCTTTATTAAACTTTTCCTTAGTAGCACAAACTAGGCAAACAACTAATCAAATTACTACCATGCCAAAAGTTGTATAACTATAATATCAACAAGCTCTTTTTGCCCATAAAATCATATGAAAACATGAATGACAATAAGTGCTAGCAACTTCCCTGAGATGATGAAGCAACATAGATTTAATCATTGTAAGTCCAAAAACTAAAAATCATATAAGAAATCTAACATTATTGAATATTGGCTAAAATTAAACCCTTTGGCTTTGTATATACTTGTGTTAAACTACCAACCATTTAAGAAAGGACAAGAAAGAAAAAAGGTGAAGCCATATATAATTCTTATCACTAGCCTCATTCCCAACAATTCAAGAAAGGACAAGAAAGAAAATTGAAATGATTTCAAATTAAATCAGTAACTATAAACAAAGAAGGAAACTATGTTGATTCCTCTACTAATGTAAGTTATCATGATATTTTCTTATAGCACCATAACTGAATTTTATTAAATGCTATTCTATTGTGTTTTTTTCTTCTGTGTGTATAAATTTATTACAGAAGTAACCTTCTCATTGTGAAATGGAGAGAAAATGGAGGACCGACGAGGAATTTGTCAAGTAACTAAATAAGAGCCAGAAACCAAATAAAATACTTGTGAAAACCATCAGCAAGAAGCTAAACCTACAAAAATAATGTACAAATTTCTTTAAAGCACTAATAATCTATTTGTAAAATTCCGAAATTTTATCATTCTCCTCTTATACAAAAATATTACACAGATAATGACAAATACCACATGTAAGGAGACAAACAAATTTTAGATGTTCTACAACTGCAACTATATATAACTACTGGATGATATCAGTTTGAACATAAGTAGTACCAAAATCTGGCCAAAGAAGTTTAGCTAACTGGTTTTTAGTGAGATTAAATTTTTGGTGTATAATATAAAGTTAATAGAAAAATATGTTCAAAATAAAAGCAAACCAAACAGTTCTGAAAAAGAGGCATGATATCATATGAAAGCAAACAAACTCTATGCAATCTCATCCAAAGAGAAACACTACTACTTTAGTGGATTATTAACAGCGTAAAGCTTCACCATTAGAAATAAAACTATTGCAAAGAGAAAATATAAATGGGAAAGTCGATGGTCGGAAAAGCAAAAGAAAAAATTGAACAAAAGAATTAAACATAAACCATCACAGCTCATGTGGAAACAAAAGAAAAAAATATATAATTTAACAATATAATATTCCCATCAAGGCCAATAAAATCAATGTTAAGCAATCTATGAAATTTCTATTTGGGGGAAATTAGACTGTAATTGTATAAGAAGATAGAAGTAAGGTTATTTTTGGGGGGAAATTTGAATTGGGAAAACTTATATTGAGAGAGACAGAAAGGGACGACGATGAGAACTCCCTAGCTCGGCGACGATGAGAGCACGGCGACGACGAGAGGAAGAGGGAAAAGAAAAAAATCGCGCGAAGAAGCAAAACTTGAAATATTAAAATGGGTCAAATTAAATAAGAGTCATTCTCGATGGCAATGCCATCGAGATAGAGCCCGTCGAGACTGAGTCAATACCGACAGCGAAATCCCATCGCCAATGACTTTAGACCATCACCTTGTGCCTTTGTCGCGCGCGTGAAATGTGTTTTTTGGCACGAATGAGCAAAATGAGGTCACCATCGTGGCAGCGATGAATTAGCGACAACCAGCTGCCCGCGTGTCGAATATATACCGTCGGCAATGACCTATTATTTTGTAGTGATATCTATCGTTTGATAAAGAGTACAGTTATAAGGGGAGCTGCTGCCACTACAGCTGCTGATATTGATGATATTTCGTTGTGGCATATGTGGTTGGAGCATATGGGAGAATGTGGGATGTTGGAATTACAAAGAAGAAATCTGTTGAAAGGGGTAAAATTGTGCAAACTTGATTTCTGCAAGTTCTTTGTTTTGGGAAAATAGTGTACTGTGAAGTTTAGGTGTGCAGCGAACAAAACTAAGGGAATACTTGACTACGTGCATATGGATGTTTGGGGACTAGTGAGAGTAGCTTCAAAAGTGGGATCTCTGTATTTTGTGACTTTTATCAATGATTTTTTTCAAGGAAGGTTTGGGAGTACTTTATGTGACACGAGTCTGAAATTTTTGAGAAATTTAGGGTGTGGAAAGATGAAGTGAAAAATCAAACAGGGAGACAAGTTAAATTCCTCATATCAGATAATGGGACAGAGTACAAGTATGAGCCTTTTGTGAAGTTTTGTGAAGAGCATGGGATTCAAATTCATTGGATTGTTAGGAAAACACCACAGCAAAATGGGGTGGCAGAGAGAATAAACAGAACTATAGCAAAGAGAGCACGGTGTATTAGATTGAAAGCAAGGCTTTCGAAGGATTTCTGCGTAGAAGCAGTGAGTGTAAAAGTTTACATTATAAACAGGTCATCGAGTACTGCTCTGGATAGTAAGGTAACACAGGAGGTCTGGACAGGCAAAGAGGTAAATTATTTAGGTATGCAGATTTTTGGGTGTTCAGCCTATGTTCATGTTCTTGGTGATGAGAGGTCAAAGCTTGATGCAAATTCCAAACAATGCATCTTTCTTGGGTATAAGAAAAGAGTGAAGGGGTACAAGCTTTGGGATCCAAAATCAATGGAAGTTGTGATCAGTAGAGATGTGGTTTTTGATGAAGCTTCTATGATTAAGGCATATTAAGAAATTCAAAAAATCGATGTTGGGGAATACACCAAAGAAACAAAGAAATGAGATGTCTGAGATTGAAATTTGAAAGTTGTGACACTGGCAATCCACCGCTAGTGGAACAGGTTGATCAGAAGCAGCATGAAAGTATAGCCTCAAGGAGACCCAGACGCACTATCAAACCACCGGAAAGGTATAGGTTTGAGGACATGGTTGCATATGCACTATCTACCACTAGTGGGGATCCATCTACTTTTTAGGATGCCATTGTTAGTTCTGAAAGGGACAAATGGATTGAGGCCATGGTGGAGGAAATGGAATCATTGAAGAAGAATATGACTTGGGAATTGACAAAGTTTCTTAAGGAAAGAAACTAGTGGGGTGCAAATGGGTATACAAAAAGAAAGAGGTTGTATCAGAAAAGGAAAGGGAAAGATTTAAGGCTCGATTAGTTGCAAAGGGATACTCACAGAGGAAGGGGATTGACTATGATGAGGTGTTTTCTATAGTGGTGAGGCATACTTCAATCAGGATTATCTTGGAATTGGTGGCTAGCTATGATCTAGAGTTAGAGCAGTTGGATGTGAAAATAGCTTTTCTCCATGGTGATTTGGAGGAAGTTATATTCATAGAGCAACCTGAGGGGTTCAAGCAGCCAGAGACTGAGCACATGGTTTGCAGGTTAAAGAAATCACTATATGGGTTGAAGCAGTCTCTGAGACAATGGTACAAGACGTTTGATTCCTTCATGATCCGGATCGGGTTCACTCATTGTGAGTATAACTGTTGTGTTTATGTTAAGAGTCTTGAGGATGGTTCACATATTTTTCTGTTACTTTATATGGATGATATGCTTATTTCTGCGAAGAGTATGGTTGAAGTCAACAAGTTGAAGGCCTTGTTGGGAAAGGAGCTTGACATGAAGGATTTGGGTGCTGCTAAGAAAATACTTGGGATGGAGATTCGCATAGATAGGTCAGCTGGTAAGTTGTGGTTGTCCCAAAAGAATTATGTGAAGAAAGTGTTGGAGATGTTTAGTATGACTACTGCTAAATAGCTCAGCACTTCATTAGTGAGTCATTTTAGGCTATCTACAACACAGTGTCAAACGTGCCTTATGCGAGTGCAGTTGGTTGTTTGATGTATGTTATGGTATGTACAAGACCCAATTTGGCACATGCAGTCAACACAGTGTGCAAGTACATGGGAAATCCAGGCAGAGAGCACTGAAAAGCGGTCAAGTGGATATTCATATATTTCACAGGTACTGCAGATCTTGGGATTATGTTTGCTAGGCAACATGATTAGATATCAGTTGTGGGATATGTAGATGCGGATTATGCTGGAAGGTCAGATGACTTTAGGTCTACAATAGGGTATGTGTTTTGTGAGAATCCAGAATTTTACGAATAAATTTTTTTTATTTATTTAATATTTATATTGATTATCAATATTTTGCTAAGTATCTATGATACAAGTCTAGGGAAGTGGTCAATTTGTGTATTGACTAAGAAATATGAGTAGAATTGTGCTTAACAGAGAATAGAAACCCTAACCCTAAGTCCAGATAAGGATTCGGTAGAAAATACAGTTACAATAATTATATTGATGAATATGTGTTTGTACGACATAGAATTGATGATCAGTGATTAATCGATTAGGGTATAAACTTTGTAAACCCTAATAAGGGATTAAAAACCTTAATCGAATGTCGGATTACCAAACCCTAATCGATAAACCCTGATTTTAATTTTAGAACCCTAAAATCTAATTAGGGAACCCTAATACTGGTTATCAAAATCTAAGGATTAAAAATATTAGGGAAGTATGTGAAATGACTAAAATAACCCTATAGATAATATGAAAATTACCAAAATACCCTTGGTAGTGGTAAAAAGACCAAAATACCCTTGAGCTTATCTTTTAACAAAAGATAAACACAAATCTTGGTGACTCATCACCAAGATTTGCCATATGTCTAATTCCAATATATAAATGACCAAATTAACCTCAAGGTTGAATGGGAAATCACAAAAGTTCCCTTAGTACATAGGAAGTTACTAAAATATCCTTTATCTTCCAAATTTTGGTGATAAGCTTAAATCTATGACTCACCACTCTAAAGATTTGACACATATATTAAATTATACTACACCAGCCATAACATGACATCTAGCAACAATTGGATGCAATGAATCAAACTTAAGATGGATTAAAATCCATTTAACCTTTACTTTAAATACCCATGTATGGCTATACTTATGCTCTCTAGCCTCACAAATTCTACACTTAAAATATCTCATGTTATCACCCCAAATCAGCCCATAGCCAGCTGGATCAGAATCATAAAGGAAGGAATTAGAGTTTTGCTTAAAAGGTAAGAATATAAACCCTAATCCTAGATCTTGGAAGCTATATTAAAGTTGTGATTTAATATTTATATATATGCTATAACATGTTAATAAGTGATCTGGGTTGCTAAAACACCAATCCATAACATTTAAAAGCTTCAAAATGAAGATTTGAGAAAATAATCAAGAACCCTAAAAGTGTTTCTGACAACCGAATGTCAGGCCCCTTAGATCCGAATCTGTTAGATGTTTGGGTTGTTTGATGTATTATATTTGTAGTATGTTATGAGCTTAGTGATCTAGAAGTGGAAACAGGAGCATATGATGTATAGATTGCAAGATATTAGTGGTCAAAACCCGTTGACCGATAATGTTTTCAATTTCTGGAAAACTCAGAACTTCAAGAACATGGTCTGACAAGATCTTTATAGGCTCTGATCTTTACTCTGACAAGTGTATGGATCGTATAAGTGTTATACTGTTGAACCCTGACATGTGGACTACAAGCCCATGCCAATAGATCACTCATTACATCAAACGAGTGCAAGATATGATAGATTAAAAGTAGGGTCTCGGCTGGTTACCCGTATTTACGGGTAACCCGAAGTTATTAGCCGTGCACGACGATCGATTTGACCGTCTAAATTCTGATCCTCTGATATTGTTATGCACCTTTAGATGTTGTATTAGTGTAGTATGACATGTATACTATATAATGATTACCATATCTAATACATAGGATCCAAGTTATTGGATGTTGAAGTAGGTGGTTTGACACTGATCGAGTTTCTGGGTTACCTAGAAACTCAAGATCAGGCCTTGAGGGGTATTTTGACCATCTATAACTCGCTTATGTGATGTAATTAGATCACCCTATTAGTTTATTCTCATAGTACTACATCAGTACTACACCTTTGAACCATTTGCATGATCAAAAACATCATCAGCTAGGAATTAAAGTCGGTCAAACCTACCTATTGAACATTGACTTTCGTGTTCTTCAGTTGGCGAAGAACACAAATAGCAACAGTTCTGTCACTATAAGTGACCTTTAGCGACAGTTTAGTTTAAAAATAATAAAAATAATATTATAAATAGAAATAAATATCAAATAATTATTATAAATTAATAATAAATTCCTAAAATACATTTTTAAATTATAATAAGTAATTTTTAATATTTTGATATAAAATTTCATTAATATTAAATTTATCGAATATTAATGATAATAAAATTAATTAATAATGCTAGTACATTAATTAGTTAAAATGATAATAAATCATTTTAAATAATAATAAATCAAACTAATGATTTAAAAATCATTATCGGTGATAATAAATTATTTAAGAATAAATTTGATGATTTAATAATTATTATAAATGATTAATAATTATATTAATGATTGATAAAATCATTTTTAAATTAGATAATAATAATAAGTTATTTTAAATAATAACAAATTATTTAAAAATGAAACTAATGATATAAAAATCATTATCAATAATAGTAAATTATTTGAAAGTCATATTGATGATTTAAAAATCATTATGAATGAAAATTAATTACTTAAAAATAATATTAATGACTCTAAAGTCATTTTGATTATTAATAAATTAGTTAAAATTAATCATTGAGAAATGGTTTTAAGCCTCTAGAAATTATTATAAATAATACTTAAAGTAATCTGTAAACTCTTAGACAAAGTTTACTCGAAAGACAATACAATAACTATCCTATCAAAGTATAAAACACTGAATAGACATCGAATACAACCTAGACACTACTAAATTGATTAAATATCAATTGTTATTGGTTCTAATTACTACAATGAACATATTTAGGTTGTGTAGATAGTTCTGAGTATTATAAATTAGCTGATCGTCGGGCAGGCAAGTTTTTCTGCACTTTGTATAAACCTCATATTTCAAATGCCAGCTTCATTTAAATTACTTTATTAAATGAAAATTTGATATTTATCAGTTATGATCTGGTGATACATAGTGTTTATGAATTCTGTTATTCAAAGGTTATGATTTATTGTTCAAACATAACCAAATCATATGAGTTATTGTTGTGGAAAAATGTTTTTGATTTAATATCAAAACATAGTTTGCGAGAAATCAATTTTGTTTGGTACAAATGTATAAAAGCATAGTTTGTGAGAAACCAATTTTGTTTGGTACCGATATATTTACTGACACTATTAAAACCGGCAGTGAGGAACTGTCGGTGGGCAATTATGGTTGTCCTTGGCAGTAGTAAACTATCTCCATCTCCGACATTTATATCAATGATCGGACAATATATAGAGGATGATATGCATACTCTTAGTTTTGTTTGGTTGAGCGGATTAACACGGGTTGCTAAGTCTATAGGACTGACAGTAACTCAAAATGAGCAGGGTTTAGCTGACAAACCTCAGTATATATTTATTGTGACTCCCCCAAAACATGTATACATCACCCATCTTGAGTCGCCAGATATCACACTACAGAAATCAAATACAAACTTAATTATACAACTATCGTGTAAAATACGACAAAACATAAGCTGAGAGTTTAAACACGAATATTTTCTTCTAGACAATATTCATACTCAATGAAGTCCTCATTATAATTATTATCACACTATTTCATAGAATAGTGAGGACTACTAAAGTCATTTATCCTAGACCATCACTCCATAACCCGACTCATCCCAACTATATTCTCATTTCCTGAAGAGAACAGTGAAAGAAAAGGGTAAGCTCAACTAGCCCAGTAAGAAATATTATGACTAAGATAATGCAGAATAAATTATCCATAGCCTTCAACAGTATAACAACTGATAGAATACAATAGACAACAAGTTTTAGATCAACAACTACAGCGGAATAAGCAATCCATTAGAAGACTCAAGTAGAACATAATGTCTACTATCTCTTCTAGATTAAAAGTCCATCGTTAATATTTTATTCCTATAATACTCAACAACAGTTCTTTGTTATACCCAAGACAAAAAAGAACTATCATCACCTGTCTTCACCTAAACCACCAAAGATTATAGTTAAATCCACAATTCATATTTATAATCATGTAAATCAACAGTTACTCCTTGACACAAAGGCTTAATAGAACGTTTACTCAATATCCTTACCCCAAAGGCTAAAGATATTAAAATGTAATAACAATGATCATACCCGATCGGTTGTCTACCTTTTATATGGGCCAAAGATATTCAACTATAAAACCAATGGTCATGATCATACCAATCAATTAATACTGTCGATTGCACTTTCTGACGAAATATATTTAGCTGTTAACTAATGGTCAAGATCACGCTTAATCACATCATCGAATTATCCATGTACTACGGGCCAAGGATATTCGTTATTATCACCAGTGGTTATGATCATGTCATACACCTGTCCATCTTTGCACGTAAGCCAAAAATATACAACTGTAAAACCAATAATCAACAGTCCATCTATGCACGTAAGCCAAAGATGACTTTCATCACAATATAAGCATGAGGATGATGACAATGATATAAGCATTAATCAAACGAAATCAAGGATAAATATTAAAGACTTTAAATTTATCCAGAGTTTAAAATATCCAAATTGTCAACATGATACTTTTGTCTTTGTGCGATAAAATTCAAGAATAATATTCATGTACCAAAAATAATTTGAATGAGAAAAAGAAATATATTTTTGGTGAATAGTACCCGTGAATGAATAGTACCTATGAATATAGTACTTAGGAATAGTACCCCGGCATGAAAAGTATCCTAAATACCCAAGTGAATAATACTAGAGTGAATAGTAACCGGGTGAATAGTACTCTGGCACGAAAAGTGCCCCGAATACCCGAGTGAATAATACTAGAATGAATAGTAACTGAGTGAATAGTAACCCATGAATAGTAACTCGTGAATAGTACTCTGGCACAAAAAGTGTCCCGAATACCCGAGTGAATAATACTAGAGTGAATAGTAACCTCAACACAAAAAGGTAGAAATTCCATAATAAAATTCATACCATTATTTCGACATAATGATATTGAAAGAAATAATATCATTTACGAAGAAATAATAATACCCCTTACGACTGTTGAACGAAAATAATATTCCTACGAATATTGAACGAAGATTGTGACGCCCCCAAAACAGGTATACATCACCTATCTTGAGTCGCCAGAAAATATACTACTGACAATACTATTTATACAACTGTCGTGCAGAAAACAACCACAGTTAAACTGTGAGTTTTAATATAAATATATATAATTCTCGTGGTGCCTTAACCACAAGACCTTACAATGGTACCTTACATAAAGGTACTGTCAATAACTGTTTTAGAAATTAAAATCTTTGGAAAATACTCAAGGAAACCATCGTACATGGGAGGCCATGTGTCTAGGTTATGATAGATATCATACGTCCACAGAATTAGCCTTGGTTGACCCAATAGTCCCCAAAGAAAAATAAGAAGATTGCTATCATCTTCTTTCTAATGGTGAGTCTTCTCTTGACATATAGTTATCTCCGTTGTCTCCAATTGAGAATTATATTTCAAATAAACTCCAAGATTATATAGGTAGTGCTCGTAGATATACTCAGCAAGTGGATGTGCACAACCCTATCTTATGATAACACGAAGTCGTCTGTCATTAGACATCTTGTATGATAGTGGCAAAAACGCCCTTCCAAAGTTGGGTTCACCTCACCCTATTTGGTTCACCAAAATCAACGATTAAAATGACGTATAAAATACGACACACTTATCTATAGTTCTCAATAAAATTATTTCCATACTATTTTAGGGGAAACCTCAACAGCTATAGACCACCGTTCTAATCCCCTGTTACCCCCGCTCGACCCAGCTATACTCTTATTACCTGAAAGGAATTGTAAAGCAAAAAGGGTGAGCACAACTAGCCCAGTAAAGAATTTCATGACTAAAGATAATTAAATCATCAATAGCCTTCGTCAATAATAAATCAGAGATTTAGAACATATGGTAGATGATAAAACTTTTCAACCATAGTTAACGGTGAACGAAGCAATCCATTAGAAGAGTCAAATAGACCATAAGGTCTATTATCTTCTCCATGTTAAAAGTCCACCAACAATGTTTTATCCCTGTAACATCAATCAACAATTCTTGTCCACAATCATGTGAATAACTCATAATCATAATTTTGATTCTAAATTCCTTTTCGCACCTAGGACGAAGATAATTTTCATCACCTGTCTTTACTTGAAACATCAAAAATCATGGTTATACCAAATCACAATTCTTGTTTATAATCATACTAATAAATTTATCTTTGCACTACGGGCCAAAGATATTCATTAACAATTCATCTTTGCACTACAGGCCAAATACATACAACAAATATTTTAGAAGAGTCAGTAGAGCATGATATCTACTATCTTCTACAAATTAAAGTATATAATCAATATTTTATCGGCGAGACTCGACAATAAATAATTCACATCATCGAATCATCCACCTTTTCTGACGAGGATATTCATTAGTATTATGACCACGAATTATCCATGCACTACGGGCCAAGAATATTCGTGTTTTTTTCAAATAATAAAATGATTATCTGAATAATCCTGGTTATAATCATACCAACAACCGTCCATCAATGCACTACGGGCCAATGAGTATTTTTACCACATCATTTGTAACATTACGGGTCATGATTATACCGAATGATCCATGGTCATAATCATACCAATCAACAGTTCATCTATGCACATAAGCCAAAGATACTCATCAATCAATAGTTCATCTTTGTACGTAAGCCAAAGATATATAACTATAAAACCAGTAATCAACAGTCCATCTTTGCATGTAAGCCAAAGATATACGACTGTAAAACCAATAATCAATAGTCCATCTATGCACGTAAGCTAAAGATGACTTTCATCACAATATAAGCATGAGGATGATGACAATGATATAATCATTAATCAAACGAAATCAAGGATAAATATTAAAGACTTTAAATTTATCCAGAGTTTAAAAATATCCAAATTGTCAACATGATACTGCTTTGTGGAGTAAAATTCAAGAATAATATTTATGTACCAAAAATAATTTGGACAGAAAGGAAATATATTTTTAGGGTGAATAGTACCCCATGAATAGTATCCTGTGAATAGTACCTCGTGAATAGTACCCCAGCATGAAAAGTGTCTCAAATACCCGAGTGAATAATACTTGAGTGAATAGTAACCCGTGAATAGTACTCCGACACGAAAAGTGCCCCGAATACCCGAGTGAATAATACTAGAGTGAATAGTAACCGGGTGAATAGTAACCCATGAATAGTAACTCGTAAAAGAAAAATACCAAATAAAATGATATTCTATGACGAGTACAAAAAAATGATATCTCATACGAGTATAATAGAATATACGAAACTGCAAACGAATTTTCACTCACCATGCGGTAATCCAAGTAGACAGATCATTTCCACAATTTAATAAAGAATGAATACGAAGGATCATTCAACATGCATGCGGTAATCCACATGGACAGGTTATTCCAACAGAATAATAAGGAATGGAATAACAGAAGAATTCACAATGCATGCGGTAGTCCACGTAGACAGGTTATTCCATTAGAATAATAAAGAATGGAATAATAGAAGAATTCACCAGGCACGCGATAGACCGCACAGACAGGTTATTCCAACAGAATAATAAAGAATAGAATAACAGAATAATTCACCAGGCATGCGATAGACCGCACAGACAAGTTATTCCAACAGAATAATAAAGAATGGAATAACAGAAGAATTCACCAGGCATGCGATAGACCGCACAAACAGGTTATTCCAACAGAATAATAAAGAATGGAATAATAGAAGAATTCACCAGGCATGCGATAGACCGCACAGACAGGTTATTTCAACAGAATAATAAAGAATGGTATAACATTCCTTACGAGTATTGAAAGAAAATAACTTTTTCATGAATATGAAAGAAATAATACCCCTTACACAATAATAATATCCCTTTCTCTCTATAATTTCTCTCTATAATAACTGCTCTTGTGAGACTTAGTGAATTGGTGAGAATGCAGGAAAAATGAGCTTCTATTTATAGAAAAATATAGTTTCGATAATTGCACGTTTTGGGGCTATTTATTCGGTATCTGTTACTTGAAATAGTTGCTTATATTCATGTTCTTAGTTACTTTTCATATATTTTATGTTATTTTGTAGGCTATGACATGACATTGGCATAAATAAGCAAGGAAAAGAAATTCGGACATCTTTTGGACTAAAATACGCAAGCAAATACAAGAAGGGAATATTGAAGAACTTTTAACACCAAGTTGGATGCATGTTCTTGGCTTGGAACTTGGATTTTATGGTATCTCCACTTCTTAGCTTTCTGAAACATCTTGAATCATCCCAATCGGAGTTCGGATGTGAGAGTTATGGCCTTTTTATCAACGAAGATCAAAGCTACGAGTTGTCATACTTGCCAATTACATAGCATCTACTTCAAGTCCGATTTCTGCCTTGATCAAATTCGAATTTATCAAATCTCAAAGAATGAAAGTTATATATCTCGACGTTATCTTTGATTTGATAGGTGGCAGGCCCCGTAACTCCAAGCGGATCAAAGGTTATGCCTATTTTACCAAAGGAAGTCATGAAGAAAAATACGATAGCAGCGATCGCTAAATAGGCCTAGTAGCCAAAGGCCACACGGCCAACATCATGTTGGACCAGATGCCGGAGAGCGCTTAGAAAAACTTAGGCAGTGACTGAGCGTACTAAGGCTGTGGAAATGAGCTATTTTGGGTTATTTGGTGTCCAAATTAAGCTAGAATAGGATTCTTAGTGGCCTAACTTGCTAGGATATCCATTAGAACTCTAAATACTTGAGTTTAACTTGGATTGAGAGGCTAATTCTAAGACTTTATAAAATCCCTCTTGGGATAGATTTCTATTATCTAATTCTTTACTTTCTTTCTTAGATTAGGAACCCTAGATTAGATTAGAATTGGAGATTAAAGCAACTTGGAGACCATTGAAGATCAAGAGCAGGAGCTTGAGGAAGATGGAGATTTGCTGACAAGAGATTTATTCTTTACTCTACTCTTTTTTTTTATCTTTTAATGTTATTTCAAGTGTGGATTCTTAGTTTTAATTCAATGAACTAATTCTTTGTTTAAGATTACAATGAATCTTATTGTGTAGTTTATTTTAATAAGCTTCGTTGTCAATTATTATGTTCTATCATGAGAATTGTCTATTGTGATTTGGACTCAATTGTTTAATTGATTGGTCATTAATTACCGTGATAATCTGTATGAACTCGAGAGATGAAGTTTAGATTTAGATATGATCATGATAGCATGTGTTTGTGATTTCTGCATAGATGGAATTAATGATTCGTGTTTAGGATAGAGATATGCCTTTACGCCATATGTAATCTTATAGAGAACTTGTGCTTTAAATCCTTTTTAATTGTAATTCACATAGAGATATAGTGGATTAGTTAATTAGGGTATCTTGCTTAATTCTATCATCTGTGGATTTAAGTGAGTATGGGTATTATGCATCGAGAGGTGGTTTTATCTACTTTAGTGTTCTTGATTAACAATTCAGGATAGAGAATAATTGATGAGAAGTGTGTTAACTTAAATGAAGCAGTAGGTGAAGTTGTTATCTTAAATCTCCGTAATCTTAATTTAACTAGTGGTAATTAGAATTAGTTTAATTATAAATTGAAATTCATTCGTTTAAATAAGATTGAGTTGATTACGAGTTAGTACTTGGTGATTTTTATTAAATAATTCTCTGTGGGAATAATACTCAACTTATCACTTTAATACTTGTTGACCAAGTATACTTGCGTGTTGTGCGTAATTAGATTTTACCCAACAAGTTTTTGGCGCCGTTGCCGGGGAATTAGTTTAATATTTTTTACCAATATTAATTTCAATCAAATTAGTCTTAATTTAAACATTTTTATTTTTAATTTTAATTCTCTTACTATATTTCTCTCTTTTCAGGTACCATGGATGACTTTGCGTATCAATGGCCATACACGAACATGACTCAACCAAGGGAAACGAGGATTGATGGACTTAATGCATTTTCCGCAATATCAGCACAGATTGAAGAACTTTCGAGGAAGTTGGACGTTTTTGCAGCCCAAAGGAGTCGAAGGATGGCAGTTATGTGTGACTATTGTGCTGATAATCACCCGAGTAATCAATGCACCATCAATCTTGGTAGAGATAAAGATGCGGTGGTGAATACCTCAACGATTATACATATGCTAATTATCATCAAGTTTGGGGGTATCACGGGATTAAATCGTGGAGCTATACTTATGAAGACCAATACTACGCTCCAAATCCAACATATCCATCAAATTTCTCAAATCCACTTCCAATGCAACAAGAAGACAATTCAGAGTTCAAGGAATTCATGTTAAGGATTATAGCAGAAAAAGAAGAGATGATAATGACTCAAGAGTTATCAACCCAAAATTTTAATAATCGAATGGAACAACTCGTCACTACCTCAACCAATGGTCCTCAATACATGGCTTCCGAGATAGAAATAGAAAATTCAAGGCTGGGGGAATTATTGTCCAAGTTCATAGTAGCTGAGGAGAAGATGAGTAATCAAGCGAGGTCAAGTCAAAATCTTGTGGATCGAGATAGACCAAATTACCAACGTCAGTAAAACAACCTTCCTCGAAACACTTGGCTTTATGACATGGATTCCAAAATTGATGGAGAACTAGAACCAAATCTGCGACTGGATGAGCCACAAGATATCGAAAGTGTGGAGACAATTGGGGATAATGAAATAGAGGTCGACGAAGATCTAAATGGGTCTCCACTAAAGATCAGTCTGATTTGAAAAATCATGCCCACTTGGTAGTCATGTTGTCGGCGAAGCTCTTGATGACATAAGAGTGAGTACAATTTTGAATCCATGGTGGGACGAGAAAGAGAAGATAGACGAAGAGCGCATTGTGTGTGATAAGCTTCCATGCCCCAAAGTGATCACATACACAATGGAGAAAACACCTAGCTGGGGGACGTTCTTGATTGAGATCATACCAAATCAGAGCATGCCTTTAAAGCAATGGCTATCACAATTGGGAACCTACCAAAAGCTACATTATTTCCAATGGATGGAGGATTCCTCAATTTTCGAAGAGGAATTGGGTAGCGTTGACCAGACAAAGTCAGGCTAAAAGACTGTAATTCAAGCGCTAACTGGGAGGCAACCTAGGAATTTTTATATTTATATGCTTTACTAGTTTATTTAGTAGATAGGAATTAATTTGCTTATTAAGTTCTCTTACCAATCCATAGTGTTATTCTAATCCATGTTGTCTCTTTTCATTGCAGGTATTGGGGGTTCAATGGACAGCCAAAAGATTATGGAAAGGTTATGCAAGTCAAACTCAAGTGTGGTACCCGATTCATTCCAATGTGTTTAACCTATTCTTCAAACTTCGCAGACAAGGAGATAAATTGCTATGTGTCAGGGAAGTCCTCACTTTTAATTTTTCCTATCTTAGCCATTGAGGACAATGTCTGTTTTAAGTTTGGGGGTATTTATCATGTTTAGTATTTACTTGGGCAATGTTTTGATGGAATTTGATTTTGGCCAATGATAAGTGGGTGGTTGATATTGTTAACTCTTGGAGAATTGATGAGCATGCTTAGTCTATATTTTAACTAGTTAGTTTGGTTTCACATTACTTGTGAAATTTTTGAAAATTTTTACACATATCCATTTGTTTAGCCAGTTGGGATTGAAATTTTTTGGGCTAAATGCTTATGAAAGATACCATTGTAACTTGAGAAATCTTATTTGAGCATCATTCGAAGTGAAAATTAGGCACTCACATAAGTTTGGGGGAAATCTTGGTGTATTTATGAAATAAAAAATATTGGAACCTTCCCGAGTTGAATAATTGAATCTTGTGGTGGGTCGAGATGGAGCGTAAAATGCACTCCCCATAAACACAGGCACGAGATGGAGCGTAAAACGCACTCGTTCGATGAAAAGTGGAAAGCGAGATGGAGCGTAAAACGCACTCGTTCAATGAAAAGTGGAAAGTGAGATGGAGCGTAAAACGCACTCACTAAATAGAAAAAAGAAAATATGTATGTTTGAAATACTTGGGAAGGGTTCTTACGTGCTTAAAAGTTTAAATATCCAGTTGATCCTCAAGAAAAATTTGTGTTATGTCTATATTAGCGGTGATTGATGTGATAAGAAGTTTTGAAAGTCATTTTTGAAAATCTTTTATGAGTATTGGTTGATTTAATCTAAATCATGACTGGATTGAACATGTGGATGCATACACGCACTTAAAGGATCAAGAGTAGATGTGAGTCTAATGACAGTTGTTGAAATTTTAGACATTACATTGTTTGGAAATTTTTTACGGGTTATCATCTGTTGTAACCTTTGAGGCCATTGATCGAATTCATATTGATTCATTGTTTGGGTGGATCATTGCTAGAGGATGAATCTGTCTAATTTACGCTTTTGCTTGAGGACAAGCAAATGTTTAAGTTTGGGGGTATTTGATAAGTAGATTTTATATCTATTTATCTGGTATCTGTTACTTGAATTAGTTGCTTATATTCATGTTCTTAGTTACTTTTCATATATTTTATGTTATTTTGTAGGCTATAACATGACATTGGCATGAAGAAGCAAGGAAAAACAATTCGGACATCTTTTGGACTAAAATACGCAAGCAAATGCAAGAAGGGAATATTGAAGGACTTTTAACACCAAGTTGGATGCATGTTCTTGGCATGGAACTTAGATTTTATGGTAGCCCTACTTCTTATCTTTCCGGAACATCTTGAATCATCCCAATCGGAGTTCGGATGTGAGAGTTATGGCCTTTTTATCAACGAAGATCAAAACTAAGAGTTGTCATACTTGCCAATTACATAGTATCTACTTCAAGCCCGATTTCCGCCTTGATCGAATTCGAATTTGTCAAATCTCAAAGAATGAAACTTATAGATCTCGACGTTATCTTCGATTTGATAGGTGGAAAGCCCCGTAACTCCAAGCGGATCAAAGGTTATGCCTCTTATACCAAAGGACGTCGCAGCAGAAACTACGCGTAGCGCGGACCGCGCTAAGCGCTTAGTCCACCGTAAACACTTGCATGCACATGTGAAAGCACGCCCGAGGCTTAGCAATGGTCAAGGCAGGCGCACTAGGTGGGGAAATGAGTCATTTTTTGGTTTTTGGTGTCCAAATTAGGCTAGAATAGGATTCTTAGTTGCCTAACTTGCTAGGATATCCATTAGAACTCTAAATACTTGAGTTTAACTTGGATTGAGAGGCTAATTCTAAGACTTTATAAAATCCCTCTTGGGATAGATTTCTATTATCTAATTCTTTACTTTCTTTCTTAGATTAGGAACCCTAGATTAGATTAGAATTGGAGATTGAAGCAACTTGGAGACCATTGAAGATCAAGAGCAAGAGCTTGAGGAAGATGGAGATTTGCTGACAACAGATTTATTCTTTACTCTACTCTTATTTTTATCTTTTAATGTTATTTCAAGTGTAGATTCTTAGTTTTAATTCAATGAACTAATTCTTTGTTTGAGATTACAATGAATCTTATTGTGTAGTTTATTTTAATAAGCTTCGTTATCAATTATTATGTTCTATCATGATAATTGTCTATTGTGATTTGGACTTAATTGTTTAATTGATTGGCCATTAATTACCGTGATAATCTATATGAACTCGAGAGATGAAGTTTCGATTTAGATATGATCATGATAGCATGTGTTTGTGATTTCTGCATAGATGGAATTCATGATTCGTGTTTAGGATAGAGATATGTGCCTTTACGCCATATGTAATCTTATAGAGAACTTGTGCTTTAAATCCTTTTTAATTGTAATTCACATAGAGATATAGTGGATTAGTTAATTAGGGTGTCTTGCTTAATTCTATCATCTGTGGATTAAAGTGAGTGTGGGTATTATGCATCGAGAGATGGTTTTATCTGCTTTAGTGTTCTTGATTAACAATTCAGGATAGAGAATAATTGATGAGAAGTGTGTTAATTTAAATGAAGCAATAGGTGAAGTTGTGATCTTAAATCTCCGTAATCTTAATTTAACTAGTGGTAATTAGAATTAGTTTAATTATAAATTGAAATTCATTCGTTTAAATAAGATTGAGTTGATTACGAGTTAGTACTTGGTGATTTTTATTAAATAATTTTCTGTGGGAACGATATTCAACTTATCACTTTAATACTTGTTGACCACGTATACTTGCGTGTTGTGCGTAATTAGATTTTACCCAACAAGTTTTTGGCTCCGTTGCCGGGGAATTAGTTTAATATTTTTTACCAATATTAATTTCAATCAAATTAGTCTTAATTTAAACATTTTTATTTTTAATTTTAATTCTCTTACTATATTTCTCTCTTTTCAGGTACCATGGATGACTTTGCGTATCAATGGCCATACACGAACATGACTCAACCAAGGGAAACGGGGATTGATGGACTTAATGCATTTTCCGCAATATCAGCACATATTGAAGAACTTTCGAGGAAGTTGGGCGTTTTTGCAGCCCAAAGGAGTCGAAGGACGACAGTTATGTCTGACTATTGTGCTGACAATCACCCGAGTAATCAATGCACCATCAATCTTGGGCCGGTACAGTACGGTGGTGAGTACCTCAACGATTATACATATGCTAATTATCATCAAGTTTGGGGGTATCACCCGGATTCGTCATGGAGCTATATTTATAAAGACCAATACTACACTCCAAATCCAACATATCCATCAAATTTCTCAAATCCACCTCCAATGCAACAAGAAGACAATTCAGAGTTCAAGGAATTCATGTTAAGGATTATAGCAGAAAAAGAAGAGATGGTATTGAGTCAGGAGTTATCAACCCAAAATTTTAATAATCGAATGGAACAACTCGTCACTACCTCAACCAATGGTCCTCAATACATGGCTTCCAGATGTAAATGAGAAAATTCAAGTGGGGAATTATTGTCCAAGTTCATAGTAGTGAGGAGAAGATGAGTAATCAAACGAGGTCAAGTCAAAATCTTGCGGATCAGATAGAGCAAATGACCAACGCCGTAAACAACCTTCCTCCAAACACTTGGCTTTATGACATGGATTCCGAAATTGATGGAGAACCCGAACCAAATCTGCGACTGGATGAGCCACAAGATATCGAAAGTGTGGAGACAATTGGGGATAATGAAATAGAGGTCGACGAAGATCTAAATGGGTCTCCACTAAAGATCAGTCAGATTTAAAAAATCATGCCCACTTGGTAGTCATGTTGTCGGCGAAGCTCTTGATGACATAAGAGCGAGTACAATTTTGAATCCATGATGGGACGAGAAAGAGAAGATAGACGAAGAGCCCATTGTGTGTGACAAGCTTCCATGCCCCAAAGTGATCACATATACAATGGAGAAAACACCTAGCTGGGGGACGTTCTTGATTGAGATCATACTGAAAGTAGTATGCACACAAGCCAATCATGTTTGATGATAAAGCATATACTTTGTAACAATCTTATTCATTTATTAATAAAAAGTATTAATTTATTAAAGGCTTTTAATTATCTACATGATGCTGTTTTATAATATGTGATAAACCCATAGTTTTAAGCAATGCTTTTAGAATAATGATGATGATCATTCTAATGAGATCTAAATTCTTAGAAAGCTTAAAACTAAAATAGTTCCCAATCATTGGATTACTAAATTGGGGATTAGTGAATCCGGATAGATTGGTACATACGTTGCTTGCTCATTGGATGAGGATGATTGATCTCATGATCATTTGTGTGGAGACACTAAAGCAAGTATGTAGGTGCTTATTAGAGAATAAGTTCACCGAACGTGGCTCGCTAAGGAATACCTAATGGAGTTTTATTTGCTGTCGATAGGAATTCTGTAGTGATAGTAGTACAAGTAATCCTTGGACTTGAGATCATCATAGTATCTTGTGTATGATGAGTTATACTTTGACTTATTCCTTAAGACCCTTAGGGTATATCAAAGGGTATGCTTGGGTATAATAAGTTGTACATGGAGATAATGTATGATCAATAAAGAATCTACCACTTCTAATAAAAGAAGAGAAATGTCCTATGTGATTCGATAAATGACAACCCAAGTAGTCCTCCTTGGCGGCGAATGAAATTAGAAAGGAGTTTCTAATTTGCATTATTTGAGTTGTGCATTTAAGGATCGAAATACATATAATTAAATAAAATAAGACTTGACAAGAATTTCATGTCTTATATTTAATTGGGACATTGTATGGTGGAAGGATTGAATTGTCTTTAGTAACTATTTACTCAAAGGTTCTTTAATGATTAATGTTGAAATCTATATTATCTGGAAAGTAGTTGATCGCTAGGGAGGTTTATCCTATTGTAGAATAAATATTATTTAAATAAATTAATTGTTTAATTTATTTATTTAAATAAGATTAGAATTGTTCTAATTGATTTATTCACAACCGGTTTAATATGGAGAACCTAAAGGGTCACACCATAAAAGGAAGAATAATTATTTAAGAAGTTAATGGCATAATCGTAATAATATATTAAGTATATTTAATTTAATCTATGGTGATAGAATAAATTAAATAGCTTAATATTTATTATTTAATATTTTAGAAATATTAAATATAAATTAATAAGAGGAGTCTTATTAATATTATTACAATTATTATTATTTTAATTTCTAAAAGAGTTTAGGAATTAATTTAATATAAGTACTCTCATTTATTCCTAATTGGATTAGGAAGGAAAATTAATTAAAAGAGTTTAATTAATTATCCCTAATAAGATTAGGGAGCTTAATTAATTAAAAGAATTTAATTAATTAAATAAAACCCAATTCTTAATTGTTAAGATGGGTTGCCCACATCTATAAATAAGAGGAGTCTTATTATGGGTGTTATGGGTTGTTGACTTTTAACAACTACGTAATAATTCCAAGTTGTTGGGAGTATGCTTTTTCTATAGAGATAGAAAATTAGGGTTTGAGCCAAATACCCACTTCTTGAATTTTATAATTCCTTGGTGGATCACCTCTGAGAGCCAAACATATGGGTGGCTAACGTTGATCAAAGGAAGGAACAAAACCCTTGGTGGATTCAAGTTGAACGCGAAAGGATTTGGAGGTGAACTTGTACACGAGGAAGCTTCGATCTTTAAGGGTATGATTTTAATCTTTATCTTTTCGTTTAATTAATAATTATGCATAAAGGGTGATCCGGGTATATGGTTTGTAAATTTTTAAACTCTGATTTTTACACGCTTACGCATTATTTTGCAATTTGATTGTAAGATATGAATATTACAAACCTAATAAAGGCATCGAGCCAAACCTTTATGCGAATTATTAATTGTTCAAATTTAATATGTATATTGATATGTGTTTAGAACAATTTAATTGGGCATAATTTTATTGTATAAAATTTATTAAATAAAAAAAAATAAATAAATAAAAAATAAACTAGATTTTGAAACTGGTTTTTAAAACTGGATTAAATCCATTTTTAATTGCATACCTGATTAAAGAGAAAACAAGTTAATTTTTTTTTTCATTACGCATAAATCAAGGCATGCAAGCCGGAAAACAAACAAAACAAAAAAAAAAAAAAAAGAACTTCAATTAATTAAAAGTTAGTTAACTGACCCGAAAAAAAAAAAGGATACACGAGTCATTTTTTATTTTTTATTTTTACTGAGTCTGCAATGCACAAATGAGCCGCATGTTATTGTTTCAAGCATGCATGTGAAATCAATCTCATGTGTCATAAATATAATTCACAAAACAGCAGCTCACGTGTCCCAAATAAAAAAAAAAAGGCAGCTGGTGAAATTTTTATTTTGCAGTGCACGGTTTTGTAAAAACAAAGGAACTTACGGATATATATATATATATATATATATATATATATATATAGTTTATATATATATATATATATTATTCTTAATTATTATATAATTAAAATAAAAGTTTATTTTAATTTTAAAATAAAGGTTTATTTCAATATTAAAATATAAAGTTTTATTTTAATATTTTAATAATTTTATAATTAAAATAAAAGTTTATTTTAATTTAAAATAAAAAGTTTATTTTAATTTTAAAATAATAGGTTTATTTTAATTTTAAAATTAGAATTTCATGCTAACTAATTAGAGTTGGAATTGGATTCCATAATAACTAATTGGAGTTGAAATTGGATTTTATTTTTCCTAAAATAAAGGAGTTTATTTGTGAATAGGAAAGTAAATCCATCTTTCCTTAAATAAAGGAGTTTGTTTAGATATGAAATAAGATTTCATATTATTCAAAATAAAAGAGTTTATTTGTGAATAGGAAAGAGAATCCATGTTTCCTTAAATAAAGGAGTTTATTTAAATATGAAATAAAATTTCATATTATTCAAAATAAAGGAGTTTATTTGTGAATAGGAAAAGAATATCCGTGTTTCCTTTAATATTTTTTTTTACATGGAATTGGATTCCATAATTAATTAAAATAAAAGAGTTTATTTTAATTAAAGATTTTTATATATATGGAATTGGATTCCATAATTAATTAAAATAAAGGAGTTTATTTTGATTAAAGTTTTTGATTAAAATAAAATAGTTTATTTTATTCAAAATTGGATAAATTAAAATAAAATAGTTTTATTTTGATTTAAATTTGGATTAAAATAAAGGAGTTTATTTTGATTCAAAATAGATTTTATACTAACTAAATTTGCCCATTAAATGATATCAATATATATATATTAAATGTTTATTATTCATGAGATGAATGTTATTTATTGATGCATATGGTGATGTGTATGATAATAAATGGGATTGATTATGGACTATTGACCAATATGATTGGATTTTATTTTAGTTGGATGCATGAATGTATGGGTTTTATTAAATGGGGTCTGCGTACCTCGCCTCTTCTCTAATTTTTCTTAATGTAAATTCTATTCCCTCCTATGTACTTCCCTTGATGGCACGATCAAGGTTTCTATTTATGTTAAATAGTTTTGTAATAGGAATAGTTAGAATTATTTTGAAGAATTGGAGATCAAGGACAAGAAGCGTTTGAAGACCCGCTTGTAATGGAGCCCCAAGTTTAAATGTAATAGTTATATTTAAATATTATTTCTTGCACCCCTAGGGTTTGACCTTTTGGTTCACTTGGTGGCTCTAGTGAACCAAACTAGAATAAAAGTCCATAATCAATCCGGGTAGAATATAGTATTCTATATGTGCATGCTATACTATATATATATATTATATATTATGTAAACATGCTTCGCATGTTAATTAATATGACGCGTATTTTATATATATATGTGCATGCGCGCTAAACAAGATGAGACAAATTAATAACAAACCCCTCAATTTTTTATATTAAGTCCTAAGCATTCAAAGATATTTGGAATATTGAGCGTCATTTTTCTAGCATGATAAAATTAATAGAGTATTAAATATTTAATATGAGTTTGTTGTGTCACCACAAGGCAAGTATTAAGTATTTAAGATATTAATTTATCACATTTGATGCTTATAAAGAAAATTGAACAATATTGTTTTGTTGTGTCACCACAAGGATGATATTTTTCTTTTTTGAATATATGGAGTGCTAGGTTGGACTTAACTTGGATAATTTTGATTCGGATGTGCCACCACTTGATCAAAATAATCTAAGAGGCAAAATATAAGGAGTTGCATAGTTGATGTAATTGACAAAAGTTGTCTACCTATTTATTTATATATAGTTTGTTGTGTCACCACAAGGCTATATACATTTGAAATGGGATGCTTATTCTCACTAGCAAATCTTTAATTAGATTTTGCTTAAACTATATAAGTGAGGGTAATATAGTTTGAAGAAAATAGTGGGAGATACCAATTTAAAACAAGACCTAATTTATTTTGGTAATTAATAATAGAATGTATGTTAAAATGTTGTTAATTACAAATTCATTTACAGAATTTTACAATGTCTAAAATTACTATCATCGCGAAGCATATTAGATGCTAAATTAACTTGGCATCAATTAAACGGATTGGTTAAGGAATATGAGAATAGTTCTCATAGTCGAAAAAGCTATCTTATGTCCTTAATACGCCTATCCTGCAATGGTTGCGAGATAATGCCTCGAGGAAGAGATTGCAACTTTTAGAAAGTGGCAAGATGATGATGCACGATTGGCTCAATGCATCATGCTCGTATCCATGAGTAACGAGCTTCAGCTTGGCGTAAGCATGAAACTATGGATGCTTCTTACTATATTCCCCACATCAAGTAGTTGATGGTGAGGAAAGTAGGGCCGATAGATATCGAGATATCTAAGGAGCTCTTCCGATCTAGAATGGCCAATGGCACTCTGATCTGAATAAAAGTTCTTAACATTATCAATTTGATTGATCAATTAGGATAACAAGTTTTGTCATGGATGGAGAGTTGAGCTAAGATTTGATCTTGCACTCACTCCCGGACTCCTTTCACAATTGTTGTGAATTTTTCATATGGACAAGCTAGATATCAGCCTCGCTGATTTGCTTAACATGTTGAAAAATGATGAGAGTCACTTTCTAACCAAGAAAGACCATGTCTTACTGGTAGGGGCCAAAGGATCTTCTGAAAAGAAGAACGATTCAAAGAAGGTAAATAGAAAGGCATAAACAAAGGATAATAAGAACAAAACTGATATGGATAGCAAAGGAGTTTGTTTCCACTGCAATAAGCCTGGACACTGGAAAGAAACTGCGAAAAGCATCTTGCAGAGGCTAACCAAAGAAGCTTAGTGAAGTTTCGGTTACAATACAGTTTTTGTTCATGATTGAAATAAATTTTTCTTTAAGTCAAGGTTCTACTTGGGTATTGGATACCGACTTTGGTTATCATAAATATAGATTTATGAAGGGACCAAGCAGAAGTAGAAAGCTAAACAAATATAAGTAATCCTATGTGCGGGAAATGTAGCAAAGGTTGCCATATTAGCCATAGAAACTTATAGTTTAGCATCGCCTACGGCAAAATCTATTAAGTCAATAAGTTGTTATTGTATTCCGCCTTGTTAAAATATTATTTCCATTTTATTGTTGGACAATGAAATCTTTGGTATTATAATTAAGAACAATTGTTGTTCTATTTATAATAATAATGTTTTGTATAGAACTGAAATATTACTTAATAAATTTTGTATACTTGACTTACATGAAAATAATTTTACAAATTGAACAAACTAGTATAAGAAAAGGAGATGATTATTCAAAGAGTTGAATGTGTGTATTTGTTTGAAATACAAGTGTGAATTATTTGAAAGGTTCAAAGAATTCAAAAGTGAAACAAATTGGCAAAGTATTAAGATTCTTTGATTAGATCAAGGAATAAATACTTGTGTAATAAGTTTCTAGATCATCTCAAATGGTTTTCTCATAATGGACACATCCCGATCGCAATAATTGATTGATGTATCCGAATGAAAAATCGTACCTTATTGGACATGAGTGCGGTCCATAATGATTTTACCGACATTCCAAAGATCCTTCGGGATAATGTCCTAGAAATGGTCGCATATCTATGAAAATGGTAACCTCAAAATCCTGCCCCAAGACTCCATAAAAGTTATGGACAGGGAGGATTCCTAATCTTAAGTATGTTAAGATAAGGGGTTGTCCAACTTATGTGAAAAGGTTTCAAAGGATAAGCTTGGGACAAGATTTGACATGTACAGTTTTGTGGGACATCCTAAAGTAAGTTTAGGGTATATGTTCTATAATTCTACTTAGCAAAAGGTGTTTGTTGTAAAACACACACCGCTTTCTAAGATAAAAAGGTGTTTATCATTGAAGGGGCTAGTGGGAAGATAATAGATCTTGAAGAGTTCAAGAACCACAAAATACTATAAGTCAAATAAGAGGAACTCAGTAGATAGACCTATTGTACCACAAACCAATAATCAAATCGAATAGTACCAAAGATACCTAGGAGGTATGGATTCATCATGAATGATGATGATGAGGTACACATCATAGAAGATGATGATCCAGAATTACATTCGATGAGGTAAGACTTATAGTGTGTACAAAAGGGTCAGTGGGAGCATCGTGACATTCCTAATATTATATGTTGATATACTACGGATAAGGAATGACATACCAATGCTACAATCAGTAAAGATAAAGTTGTCTAAACATTCCTCCATGAATGATTTGGAAGAGTATCTTAATTGGGGATAAAATCTATATAGATAGATTTAAGAGGATACTCGACTTAACCCAAGGAACGTATATTCATTTGATGCTAAAGTCGTTTAGCATGGAAAACTCTAAGAGATGTCTCATGTCGATGAGCTATGGAGTGTATCTCTCTTAATAGTCCCCACAGACTCCTGAAAAGAGAGATCGCATGAGTAACTATCATGTATGCAATGAAATGTACGAGACCTGATGTTGATCAGTCATATTATGGAGAAGTTCACTATGAGTCAGTGAAAAACGTCTTAAAGTGCTTAACCGGCACTAGCATACTTGGTGGGTCTAAATTAAAACTAGAGGGCTTAACAGACTCAAGTTTTTCGCATGCACTAAGAGACGTGAAAAAATCCACTTTAAGGTAAAGGGCTACCTTGAGCAAAGGTGCGATGAATTGGAAAGGTTCCAAACAATGAAAGAGTTCTTTGGTTTAGTGATAAAGACAAAGTAAGTAGCTATAAATGAAGGCGCAAGTTGATTGTTTGGATTAAAAGTTCATTACGAGAACTAGGAATAGTTCCTAAGTCTCATCTTGGATCTAAACATGTGTTGTGGCACTTTCATTTGATTATTAGAATCATTGAAAGATGGGAAATCACTATAGAGATAGTGGACTCTTCATGAACAACATTACATGTGAGACCCCGATTTTATTAATAAAGATTTAAATTTGGTCGAAATAATTTTTAATATTATGGTGTGAATTTGAGATAATATTATAGTTGTGGGTAGTATTTATAAATTTTACAAAGTATGCAAGTGGTTATATTATATTCGATTGGTTGGGGAATATTCGGTTTAGCGGGAAATATTCGTGCAACTACCAATCATTGGTGGACCTCATACGAATGTAATTATTGTTTGATTGAGAAAACGACAAAAAATATTTTATTGAAATAACGGCGGAAGTTTTACCGTAGTTCTTGTTGAACTACTTTCAGTAGTAAAAGTACAATGTCGTGTGGTTGCATAAGTAGCACGGTATTGATTATTATTGCTTATGTGAGAAGTCACTCGGTTTGATTCCATTATTGTCGATTAATAATATGAATTATTATAGCGATAATGACGCTTTTGTTTTATTCAGTATTATTAACGTAATAAAATGAAAACATCTTTTATATAAAATAGAATACTTTATTAAAGTTATTCTATAAATAGAATATATTATATTTTATTATGCATAGTGTTGCATAGTGTTTTTGCATAGTGTTTTGCATAGTGTTTTGCATAGTATTGCATAGTGTTTGCATAGTAAAATGTTTTATATAAATAGAATATATTATATTTTATTTAAAAGATTTTTCTTTAAATATGGACCGTCGATTAAAGTAAATCAATCTGGACCGTTCATGGATTAGTTACTTATGCATTCCATTTTCCTATAAATAGAAGCTCATTCTTTCATTATTTTCTTACGAATTCATTGAAACTCTAGAGAGAGAAATTATAGAGAGAAGCTATAGGGAGAAAGTTATAGAAAGAAGAAGAGTATTACTATTTACTTCACTACTTCTATATTCAGGTTCTTTTTACTGTAGTGGGTGTTATTCTTTCTTCTTGAAGAGAACTTCATTATTCCATTCATTATTATTACATTGAATAACTTTTGTAAAAAGTGGCATACCCTATACATAACTTTGTGTATCGCGGCATACCCTATACTTGGTGAAATCTTTATGTTATTCCATTGCTTATTATTCTGTTGGAATAACTTTTGTATCTGCTGATTTACCCTATACTTGGTGACATTCTTCTATTATTACATTGGAACATCCTGCTCATGTGTTTTACACCGGACTGGTTCCGCTTTTTATTATTCTGTTGGAACATCCTCATGCATGTGTTTTACACCGACTGGTTCCGCTTTATCATTCTGTTGGAATATCCTATCTCGTGTGTTTTACCGATGATCGGTTCCATCTTTATTATTCTTGTTGGAACATCCCGCTCGGTGTGAATTTCACCGACCGTTTCGTTATTATTATTCTCGTTGGAATAACTTTGTCTATCTGAAGTACCGCATGCATGGTGATTTCTTTTGTTATTCCATTCTTTATTATACCCATTGGTTAAATCTTTGACTTCTATACTCCATGAAATTAGTAGAATATCCTTGATATTTGCGTTTCATCCAAAGATCTTTTCATGGAAATATTCTTCCGATCATTCTTGAATTTTACTCTACTGAAACAAGATATCATGTTGACAATTTGGACGTTAATAATTCATGGATTAAATAATTCTTGAACTTGTTTTATTGAATTATTATGTCATTGTCATCATCCTCATGTTATATTATGTTATCTTTGGCTTACGTGCATAGATGAACTTAGTATGATTATGACCGAGGATCATTCTATATAATCACGACTTGATATAAATGATGTGACAAAAGTCCTCGATGGGCTGTGTAATGCGTTGATGGATAGTTTTGGTATGATTATGACCGTGGGTGATTCGGTATAGTCATGACCATTGATAACTTGATGAAAATCCTTGACCGTAGGTAGTACGGGATGATTAGATGTGGTGGTTTATTTATTAAAGTGAGTCTCAAATGATAAAAATTGATGAAAACCTTTTAAAACCTAAAAGATAGTAGACTTTATTTCTACTACTTGACTCTTTTAATGGGTTGCTTATTCCGCCACATTAAACCGGTTGTCTATTGTATTTTTTATCGCTTTAACACTGTTTGAAGGCTAATGATAATTTATTCGCATTATCTTAGTCATAATATTTCTTCTTGGGCTAGTTGAGCTCACCCTTTCTTTCACCGTTCTCTTGTGAAATGAGAACATAGCCGGGACGAGTCGGGGAACAAAGTAATGGTCCGAGAGGATAGCATTAGTAGTCCTCACTATTCGTGAAATAGTGTGATAATAGTTGTAATGAGGACTCCTTTTGAGTTTGTATAATATCTAGTAGACAATATTTGTATTCAAACTCATAGTTTATGTCGTATTGTACCCGACAGTTATATTAGTAAGTTGTATTTGAATTTATGTACCATGTAAGTGGCGACCCAAGATGGGTGACGATACCTAATTTTGGGGCGCCACACGGTTGGTATCGAGCCATAAGTGTGAAGAGCCCCGAGCCTCTCATTTGGTGACTTCTGTTGATGGGGAATGCACCGCCGCACTCTCTCCGTGGGGGCCTGCCTCTTTTCGGTGGCAAGTGATAGGTACCAATGTGAGGTCTTGACATAAGTTCCGTGTCGAGTCATTTGTTGGTATCGAGCTTAGGGATATGATCCTGGTGAGATGTGAGATAAGAACTAGGAGGGTAGAGGCGGGAAATTCCTTCGCTTAGTATGACCTACCTAAGTTTATGTGGTATTTATTTGGTCTCACGAGTATAGGGATAATATGTGATATGTTATTTAACCCATGTTTTGGTGGCGGTGATTTGAAAATGACATCTAAAAATATTGAGATAAGCAATGAAGCACATAAGATCAGTTGAGTCAATTTCCAACCAAAAAGGTAATGAGCAACAACACGATAATAATCATCTGGGGCAATTGGTCCATCTAACAATGATAACCATCGTGGGGAAATTATCATGTCAAGAATGGTAACCATTTGAATTGGTAATCATGGCCAAGATAATAAGAATGGACATTTCAAGAAGAGAGGGTTCAACAATGACGTGAAGACGTCGGCATCAGCACCCGTTTCAAAGGAAGAAGAACGACCACCGGTCGTATGTTTCAAATGCGGACAGGAGGGACACATCCGTCCAAAAACTGCACGCAGTGAATCAAAGCGTGTTTTAATTGCGGAAGTTAAGGTCACTTAGCTCGATTTTGTCGTATGGTGAAGTCAAGTCCAGTTGAGATAGTGATGCCAAAGGATGTCCCAGACAAGCCAAAGCCGGTAGTTTAAGAGAGAGCGTTTTTTTTTCTCGTGACGAGGAACCTGAATAAAATTATCACGGGTAAGTTAATCATAAGCTCTTGCGAAGTCTATATCGTATTCGATATCGGTTCTACCTATTATTTTATCTCTCTTGCTTGCGTTCAACGTTTAAATTTGACTCCAGAGAAATTGGACTTTGATTTATCTGTTTAAACTTAGTTGGGAAAACCTTACGTTACCTCCACTTTGCTTTATAAATCTTGTTGATTCAAATCGAAACTTTCACGTTACTGTCTATCTTATCTTTTGAAAATACTTGCCTTTGATGTGATTTTAGGAATCAATTGGTTAACTACTCATCATGCTTTTAAGTAAGGTTGTTAGCTTTTATATTCATAACCAACTTGCTTATACTGAATTCAAAGTAACCAAACCCTAAAGTTAATCACCGTTATATCGAGCCATAAGTAAAGAGCCCCGAACCTTTCGTTGTCGACTTCCTTGTGTGGAATGCACCGCCGAACTTTCAGAGGCAACATCGTGAATGAAGATGGCAAGTTTATAGGTATCATTGTGAGGTGCTATCTAGGTTAAGGGATAGAAGTCACAGGTTGGTATCAATGTGACGTCTTATCCAAGTCTTGGATAAGAGTCACAAGATGTTGAATGATATTTCTATTATTAATAAATTTCCTAAGCGTATTTATGAAGACTTCTTAACCTACTTAGAGCGTGAAATCGAATTTTGTATTGACCCCAAAGACAAAAACCCATTTCTTAAACCCTCAAATAATTCTTCAACTAAAATGAATAGTTTTACGTGGTTTATGATGAAAGTCATAATAAAAGCATAGGACTGATGAAAATCATGGGTATATGAAGTATTAGTAAGTTTTATGATGAGTTATGTTGGTTAGTATGTGAAAACATGAAAGTTTCTTAGAAATCACAAAGAGTTGAAAATCAGATTTTGGTGAAAAACGTAACATGAAATTCAATTGACCATATCTCCTATTATATTTTGAATTTTTTTAATGTGGTCAAGTCCTAGAGATAGATCTATGAGTTACCTAACTAATCCAAGTGGAATTACTGGAAAAGGTGTTGTAGATTTTTGTGTGGACTGATTTTAGCAAAGGAGGCCAAAGCTGTAAATTTCGAAAATGCTACTGCCCAGAAACTTTAAGGGACTGTTTCGGCCACTTAAATTATGAGAAAAATTCTGGGTTTTTGGGACATGAAAGTATATGGTATAAAGTACCTCCTGTCCAAAAATGAGCTCATTCGACTTAAAATGAGCAAGTTATGACTATTTCAATATTTAGGTTTTTCCGATTTAAAAAACGCTATAACCGGAGTTCTATAACTCAGATGACCATGAAATTTAAACTGAAGCTCACGTTAACATGTGTAAGGTCCTGCCAAGATTTGGGAATTTTGGAGTTAAACTTGAGGTAGCTAATTTCTTAAGGAATTAAGTGGAAATTCATTTTAAAAAATAGTAAATGAATTTTAAAAATTCGAGAAAAATATATTTTCATTATGGGACTATATTATGTTAAATCCCAAAAAGAAATATTTTTGGGACTGATTTGGTATTTTCATGAAAATAGTTTAGTTACTGAACATATGAGTTAAATATGTTATGTGAAGTAACAAAGTTGAAAATATGATTTTATGGCTAGAGAATCCTATATAGAGTATATGCATATTTTTTGATGAGGATTTGATAATTGGTGATGATATCTTATGAGTATGGCATTTTGAATGATTAAATGCATTATATGGTAAAACGTAAACAATTAAGATAAATTGTTTATAAATTTAAGAAATGATTAAAATATTGTTATAATATTAATGATATTAGATTATGAGATTATTAAGTGATTGATAACATGGGGATATTCTTGAATCTCGGATAAATTATATTATAAATGTTTAATATTTATCCTTTATCTCATTTGATTGATTCTTTATATCATTATCCTCATGTTTATATTATGTTGAAAGTCATCTCATGGCTTACGTGCATAGATGGACTTGGTATGATTATGACCGGATTGTTCTATTATAATCATAACTCAGTAATTGAAAAACACAATTATCTTTGGTAGTGGTGCATGGATAATTTGTGGTCGTGATACTAATGAATATCCTTGGCACGTAGTGCGGGGATGATTCGATGATATGGATTAATTATTGAGTCGAGTCTCAAAGAATGAAATATTAATTCATGGATGTGTTCAAAGTCATCTCATGGCTTTACGTGCATAGATGGACTTGGTATGATTATGACCGAGGATTGTTCGGTATAATCATAATCAGTAATTGAAAACACAATTATCTTTGGTAGTAGTGCATGGATAATTTGTGGTCGTGATACTAATGAATATCTTTGGCCGTAGTGCGGGGATGATTCGATGATGTGGATTAATTATTGAGCTGAGTCTCAGCAATGAAATATTAATTCATGGATGCGTTCAAAGTCATCTGTGGCTTACGTGCATAGATGGACTTGGTATGATTATGACCAAGGATTGTTCGGTATAATCATAATCAGTATTGAAAACACGAATATCCTTGGCGATGTGCATGGAGAATTCGTGGTCGTGATACTATTAAGCCTGCGTCTTAGCATTATTGGTTTTAAGTTATATATCTTTGGCTTGTAGTGCAAAGATGAATTGTTAATAAATATCTTTGGCCTGTAGTGCAAAGATGAATTGTTAATGAATATCTTTGGCGGATTACGAAGATGAATTTAATATTTTTAACAATAAAGGTATTCAATGTATCCTCACCTCTTTATCATATCAGTATCGTCATTTAATTTCGAGGGCTTAAATTCCATAAGGAGGGAGATTGTGAGACCCCGATTTTATTAATAAAGATTTAAATTTGGTCGAAATAATTTTTAATATTATGGTGTGAATTTGAGATAATATTATAGTTGTGGGTAGTATTTATAAATTTTACAAAGTATGCAAGTGGTTATATTATATTCGATTGGTGGGGAATATTCGGTTTAGCGAGGAATATTCGTACAACTACTCAATCATTGGTGGACCCCACAATGTAATTATTGTCGGATTGAGAAAACGACAAAAATATTTTATTGAAATAACGGCGGAAGTTTTACCGTAGTTCTTGTTGAACTACTTTCAGTAGTAAAAGTACGCGAATACGTGTGGTTGCATAAGTAGCACCACGGTATTGATTATTGATGCTTATGTGAGAAGTCACTCAGCTTTGATTCCATTATTGTTTATTAATAATATGAATTATTATAGCGATAATGACGTTTTGTTTTATTCAGTATTATTAACGTAATAAAATGTAAACATCTTTTATATAAAATAGAATACTTTATTAAAGTTATTCTATAAATAGAATATATTATATTTTATTATGCATAGTGTTGCATAGTGTTTTTTCGCGTAGTGTTTTGCATAGTATTGCATAGTGTTTGCATAGTAAAATGTTTTTATATAAATAGAATATATTATATTTTATTTAAAAGATTTTCTTTAAATATGGACCGTCGATTAAAGTAAATCAATCTGGACCGTTCATGGATTAGTTACTATGCATTCCATTTTCCTATAAATAGAAGCTCATTCTTTCATTATTTTCTTACGAATTCATTGAAACTCTGAGAGAGAAATTATAGAGAGAAGCTATAGGGAGAAAGTTATAGAAAGAAGAAGAGTATTCTACTACTTCACTACTTCTATATTCAGGTTCTTTTTTACTGTAAGGGGTGTTATTCTTTCTTCTTGAGAACTTACATTATTCCATTCATTATTATTACATTGGAATAACTCCGTAAAAGTGGCATACCCTATACATAACTTGTATCACGCCAGATACCCTATACTTGGTGAAATCCTTATGTTATTCCATTGCTTATTATTCTACATTGGAATAACTTTGTATACGCTGGTTTACCTATACTTGGTGACATTCTTCTATTATTACATTGGAACATCCTGTCTGCATGTGTTTTACACCTGACACAGTTCCGCTTTTATTATTCTCGTTGGAACATCCTCATGCATGTGTTTTACACCGGACTGGTTCCGCCTTTATCATTCTCGTTGGAATATCCTATCTCGTGTGTTTTACACCTGATCCGGTTCCATCTTTATTATTCTCTTTGGAACATCCCGTCGATTGTGAAATTTCACACGACTGGTTCCGTTATTATTATTCTGTTGAATAACTTTTGTACATCTGGAAATCCGCATGCATGGTGATTTCTTTTGTTATTCCATTCTTTATTATACCCAGTTGGTTAAATCTTTGACTTCTATACTCCATGAAATTAGTAGAATATCCTTGATATTTGCGTTTCATCCAAAGATCTTTTCATGGAAATATTCTTCCGATCATTCTTGAATTTTACTCTACGAAAACAATTATCATGTTGACAATTTGGACGTTAATAATTCATGGATTAAATAATTCTTGAACTTGTTTTATTGAATTATTATGTCATTGTCATCATCCTCATGTTATATTATGTTATCTTTGGCTTACGTGCATAGATGAACTTAGTATGATTATGACCGAGGATCATTCGGTATAATCACGACTTGATATAAATGATGTGACAAAAGTCCTCGGTGGCTTCAGAATGCGTTGATGGATAGTTTTGGTATGATTATGACCGGGGGGTGATTCGGTATAGTCATGACCATTGATAACTTGATGAAAATCCTTGGCCGTGTAATACGAGGATGATTAGATGTGGTGGTTTATTTATTAAGTGAGTCTCAAATGATAAAAATTGATGAAAACCTTTTAAAACCTAAAAGATAGTAGACTTTATTCTCTACTTGACTCTTTTAATGGGTTGCTTATTCACTGCAGCTTAAACCGGTTGTCTATTGTATTTTATCGGTTTAACATCTTTGTTGAAGGCTAATGATAATTTATTACGCATTATCTTAGTCATAATATTTCTTCTTGGGCTAGTTGAGCTCACCCTTTCTTTCACCGTTCTCTTGAAAATGAGAACATAGCCGGGACGAGTCGGGAACGAAGTAATGGTCCGGAGGATAGCATTAGTAGTCCTCACTATTACGTGAAATAGTGTGATAATAGTTGTAATGAGGACTCCTTTTGAGTTTGTATAATATCTAGTAGACAATATTTGTATTCAAACTCATAGTTTATGTCGATTGTATACACGGCGCTTATATTAGTAAGTTGTATTTGAATTTATGTACCATGTAAGTGGCGACCCAGATGGGTGACGATACCTAATTTTGGGGCGTCACAGTTGGTATCGAGCCATAAGTGTGAAGAGCCCCAGCCTCTCATTTGGTGACTTCTGTTGATGGGGAATGCAAAAGCCGGACTCTCCGTAGGGGGCCGCCTCTTTTCGGTGTGGTGATAGTACCAATGTGAGGTCTTGACATAAGTTGGTGTCCAGTCAGTCACCGCTGGTATCGAGCTTAGGGATATGATCCTGGTGAGATGTGAGATAAGAACTAGGAGGGTAGAGGCGGGAAATTCCTTCGCTAGTATGACCTACCCTAAGTTTATGTGGTATTTATTTGGTCGGTCGAGTATAGGATAATATGTGATATGTTATTTAACCCATGTTTGGTGGCGATGTTTGAAAATGACATCTAAAAATATTGAGATAAGCAATGAAGCACATAAGATCAGTTGAGTCACCTCAACCAAAAGGTAATGAAACCAACAACACGATAATAATCATCATATTTGTAGCAATGGCCATCTGAACAATGATAACCATCGTGGGGAAATTATCATGTCAAGAATGGTAACCATTTCGGTGGTAATCATGGCCAAGATAATAAGAATGGACATTTCAAGAAGAGAGGTTCAACAATGACGTGAAGACGTCGGATCAAGACCCGTTTCAAAGGAAGAAGAAGAACGACCACCGGTCAGATGTTTCAAATGCGACGGGGAGAGGACACATCCGTCAGTCAAATCTGTCTGCGAAGAATCCAAAGCGTGTTTTAATTGCGGAAGTTAAGGTCACTTAGCTCGATTTTGTCGTATGGTGAAGTCAAGTCCGATTGAGATAGTGATGCCAAAGGATGTCCCGCATGAACCAAAGCCGGTAGTTTAAGAGAGGCGTTTTTTTCTCGTGACGAGGAACCTGAATAAAATTATCACGGGTAAGTTAATCATAAGCTCTTGCGAAGTCTATATCGTATTCGATATCGGTTCTACCTATTATTTTATCTCTCTTGCTTGCGTTCAACGTTTAAATTTGACTCCAGAGAAATTGGACTTTGATTTATCTGTTTAAACTTAGTTGGGAAAAACCTTCGTTACCTCCACTGTTTATAAATCTTGTTGATTCAAATCGAAACTTTCACGTTACCTGTCTATCTTATCTTTTTGAAAATACTTACCTTTGATGTGATTTTAGGAATCAATTGGTTAACTACTCATCATGCTTTTCGTAAGGTTGTTAGCTTTTATATTCATAACCAACCTGTTATACGAATTCAAAGTAACCAAACCCTAAAGTTAATCACTGTTATATCAAGCCATAAGTAAAGAGCCCCGAACCTTTCGTTGTCGACTTCCTTGTGTGGAATGCACCGAAGCCGAACTTTCTGTAGGCAACATCGTGAATGAAGATGGCAAGTTTATAGGTATCATTGTGAGGTGCTATCTAGGTTAAGGGATAGAAGTCACAGTTGGTATCAATGTGACGTACTATCCAAGTCTTGGATAAGAGTCACAGTATTGAATGATATTTCTATTATTAATAAATTTCCTAGCGTATTTATGAAGACTTCTTAACCTACTTAGAGCGTGAAATCGAATTTTGTATTGACCCCAGTACAAAACCCATTTCTTAAACCCTCAAATAATTCTTCAACTAAAATGAACAGTTTACGTGGTTTATGATGAAAGTCATAATAAAAGCATAGGACTGATGAAAATCATGGGTATATGAAGTATTAGTAAGTTTTATGATGAGTTATGTTGGTTAGTATGTGAAAACATGAAAGTTTCTTAGAAATCACAAAGAGTTGAAAATCGATTTTGGTGGAAAAACGTAACATGAAATTCAATTGACCATATCTCCTATTATATTTTGAATTTTTTGAATGTGGTCAAGTCCTAGAGATAGATCTATGAGTTACCTAACTAATCCAAGTGGAATTACTGGAAAAGGTGTTGTAGATTTTTGTGTGGACTGATTTTAGCAAAGGAGGCCAAAGCTGTAAATTTCGAAAATGCTACTGCCCAGAAACTTTAAGGGACTGTTTCGGCCACTTAAATTATGAGAAAAATTCTGGGTTTTTGGGACATGAAAGTATATGGTATAAAGTACCTCCTGTCCAAAAATGAGCTCATTCTGACTTAAAATGAGCAAGTTATGACTATTTCAATATTTAGGTTTTTCTCGACGAAAACGCTATAACCGGAGTTCTATAACTCCGATGACCATGAAATTTAAACTGGAAGCTCACGTTAACATGTGTAAGGTCCTGCCAAGATTTGGGAATTTTTGGAGTTAAACTTGAGGTAGCTAATTTCTTAAGGAATTAAGTGGAAATTGATTTTTAAAAAATAGTAAATGAATTTTAAAAATTCCGAGAAAAATATATTTTCATTATGGGACTATATTATGTTAAATCCCAGAAAAGAAATATTTTTGGGACTGATTTGGTATTTTTCATGAAAATAGTTTAGTTACGAACATATGAGTTAAATATGTTATGTGAAGTAACAAAGTTGAAAATATGATTTTATGGCTAGAGAATCCTATATAGAGTATATGCATATTTTTTTGATGAGGGATTTGATAATTGGTGATGATATCTTATGAGTATGGCATTTTTGAATGATTAAATGCATTATATGGTAAAACGTAAACAATTAAGATAAATTGTTTATAAATTTAAGAAATGATTAAAATATTGTTATAATATTAATGATATTAGATTATGAGAGTTATTAAGTGATTGATAACATGGGGATATTCTTGAATCTCTCGGATAAATTATATTATAAATGTTTAATATTTATCCTTTATCTCATTTGATTGATTCTTTATATCATTATCCTCATGTTTTATATTATGTTGAAAGTCATCCGTGGCTTACGTGCATAGATGGACTTGGTATGATTATGACTGAGGATTGTTCGTATAATCATAACTCAGTAATTGAAAACACAATTATCTTTGGTAGTAGTGCATGGATAATTTGTGGTCGTGATACTAATGAATATCCTTGGCAGTAGTGCGTGGATGATTCGATGATATGGATTAATTATTGAAATTGAGTCTCAAAGATGAAATATTAATTCATGGATGCGTTCAAAGTCATCTGTGGCTTACGTGCATAGATGGACTTGGTATGATTATGACCAGGGATTGTTCGGTATAATCATAACCGTAATTGAAAACACAATTATCTTTGGCCGTAGTGCATGGATAATTCGTGGTCGTGATACTATTAAGCTTGCGTCTTAGCATTATTGGTTTTACAGTTATATATCTTTGGCTTGTAGTGCAAAGATGAATTGTTAATAAATATCTTTGGCCTGTAGTGCAAAGATGAATTGTTAATGAATATCTTTGGCGGATTACGAAGATGAATTTAATATTTTTAACAATAAAGGTATTCAATGTATCCTCATCTCTTTATCATATCAGGTACGTACCCTAATTTCGAGGGCGAAATTCCATAAGGAGGGGAGATTGTGAGACCCCAGATTTTATTAATAAAGATTTAAATTTGGTCGAAATAATTTTTAATATTATGGTGTGAATTTGAGATAATATTATAGTTGTGGGTAGTATTTATAAATTTTACAAAGTATGCAAGTGGTTATATTATATTCGATTGGTGGGGAATATTCGGTTTAGCGAGGAATATTCGCATAAACTACTCAATCATTGGTGGACCTAGCAATGTAATTATTGTTTGATTGAGAAAACGACAAAAATATTTTATTGAAATAACGGCGGAAGTTTTCTACCGTGGTTCTTCTTGTTGAACTACTCGGTAGTAAAAAATACGATGTACGTGTGGTTGCATAAGTAGCTACGGTATTGATTATTGATGCTTATGTGAGAAGTCACTCGGTTTGATTCCATTATTGTTAGATTAATAATATGAATTATTATAGCGATAATGACGTTTTGTTTTATTCAGTATTATTAACGTAATAAAATGAAAACATCTTTTATATAAAATAGAATACTTTATTAAAGTTATTCTATAAATAGAATATATTATATTTTATTATGCATAGTGTTGCATAGTGTTTTGCATAGTGTTTTGCATAGTATTGCATAGTGTTTGCATAGTAAAATGTTTTTATATAAATAGAATATATTATATTTTATTTAAAAGATTTTTCTTTAAATATGGACCGTCCGATTAAAGTAAATCAATCTGGACCGCTCATGGATTAGTTACTTATGCATTCCATTTTCCTATAAATAGAAGCTCATTCTTTCATTATTTTCTTACGAATTCATTGAAACTCTGAGAGAGAAATTATAGAGAGAAGCTATAGGGAGAAAGTTATAGAAAAGAAGAAGAGTATTCGCTTTACTTCACTACTTCTATATTCAGGTTCTTTTTACGGTAAGGGTGTTATTCTTTTTCTTCTTGAAGAGAACTTCATTATTCCATTCATTATTATTACATTTGGAATAACTTTGTAAAAGTGGCATACCCTATACATAACTTTGTATACGCCAGACATACCCTATACTTGGTGAAATCCTTATGTTATTCCATTGCTTATTATTCATTGGAATAACTCAGATACGCGATTTACCCTATACTTGGTGACATTCTTCTATTATTACATTGGAACATCCTCGTCATGTGTGTTTTACACCTGACCGGTTCCGCTTTTTATTATTCTCGCTGGAACATCACATGCATGTGTTTTACACCTGGACTGGTTCCGCCTTTATCATTCTCGTTGGAATATCCTATCTGTGTGTTTTACACCGGATCCGGTTCCATCTTTATTATTCTGTTGGAACATCCCATGCGGTGTGAATTTCACCGACTTTGTTCGCGTTATTATTATTACATTGGAATAACTTTGCCTGGCGCTGGCAATCTGCATGCATGGTGATTTCTTTTGTTATTCCATTCTTTATTATACCCATTGGTTAAATCTTTGACTTCTATACTCCATGAAATTAGTAGAATATCCTTGATATTTGCGTTTCATCCAAAGATCTTTTCATGGAAATATTCTTCCGATCATTCTTGAATTTTACTCTACGTAAAACAATATCATGTTGACAATTTGGACGTTAATAATTCATGGATTAAATAATTCTTGAACTTGTTTTATTGAATTATTATGTCATTGTCATCATCCTCATGTTATATTATGTTATCTTTGCTTACGTGCATAGATGAACTTAGTATGATTATGACCAGGATCATTCTCGGATAATCACGACTTGATATAAATGATGTGACAAAAGTCCTCGATGGCTCTGTAATGCGTTGATGGATAGTTTTGGTATGATTATGACCAGGGGTGATTCGGTATAGTCATGACCATTGATAACTTGATGAAAATCCTTGACCGTAGTACGGGGATGATTAGATGTGGTGGTTTATTTATTAAAATTTGAGTCTCAAATGATAAAAATTGATGAAAACCTTTTAAAACCTAAAAGATAGTAGACTTTATTCTCTACTTGACTCTTTTAATGGGTTGCTTATTCACGCAGCTAAACCGGTTGTCTATTGTATTTTATCGCTTTAACACCTTGATTTGAAGGCTAATGATAATTTATTCTGCATTATCTTAGTCATAATATTTCTTCTTGGGCTAGTTGAGCTCACCCTTTCTTTTCACCGTTCTCTTGTGAAATGAGAACATAGTCGGGACGAGAGCCTGTCGAACGAAGTAATGGTCCAGAGGATAGCATTAGTAGTCCTCACTATTCGTGAAATAGTGTGATAATAGTTGTAATGAGGACTCCTTTTGAGTTTGTATAATATCTAGTAGACAATATTTGTATTCAAACTCATAGTTTATGTCGTATTATTACCTACAGCTATATATTAGTAAGTTGTATTTGAATTTATGTACCATGTAAGTGGCGACCCAAGATGGGTGACGTATACCTAATTTTGGGGGCGTCACAGTTGGTATCAGAGCCATAAGTGTGAAGAGCCCCGAGCCTCTCGCTGGTGACTTCCTGTTGATGGGGAATGCACCGAAGCCAGACTCTCCGTAGGGGACGCCGTCTTTCGGTGGCAAGCTGATAGGTACCAATGTGAGGTGCTGACATAAGTTGGTGTCCAGAGTCACTGTTGGTATCAGAGCTTAGGGATATGATCCCTGGCTGAGATGTGAGATAAGAACTAGGAGGGTAGAGACGGGGAAATTCCTTCGCTAGTATGACCTACCTAAGTTTATGTGGTATTTATTTGGTCGGTCAGAGTATAGGGATAATATGTGATATGTTATTTAACCCATGTTTGGTGGCAGTATTTGAAAATGACATCTAAAAATATTGAGATAAGCAATGAAGCACATAAGATCAGTTGAGTCACCAACCAAAAGGTAATGAGCAACAACACGATAATAATCATACTGCGGCAAATTGCAGCGATCTAACAATGATAACCATCGTGGGGGAAATTATCATGTCAAGAATGGTAACCATTTTGGTAATCATGGCCAAGATAATAAGAATGGACATTTCAAGAAGAGAGGGTTCAACAATGACGTGAAGACGCTTAGCATCAAAGACCGTTTCAAAGGAAGAAGAACGACCACCGGTCAGATGTTTCAAATGCTTGAGACGGAGGGACACATCCGTCTCAACCAGACGCAAACAATCCAAAGCGTGTTTTAATTGCGGAAGTTAAGGTCACTTAGCTCGATTTTGTCGTATGGTGAAGTCAAGTCCAGTTGAGATAGTGATGCCAAAGGATGTCCCGCATGAGCAAAGCCAGTTTTAAGAGAGAGCGTTTTTTTTTCTCGTGACGAGGAACCTGAATAAAATTATCACGGGTAAGTTAATCATAAGCTCTTGCGAAGTCTATATCGTATTCGATATCGGTTCTACCTATTATTTTATCTCTCTTGCTTGCGTTCAACGTTTAAATTTGACTCCAGAGAAATTGGACTTTGATTTATCTGTTTAAACTTAGTTGGGAAAAACCTTCGTTACCTCCACTGTTTATAAATCTTGTTGATTCAAATCGAAACTTTCACGTTACCTGTCTATCTTATCTTTATGAAAATACTTGCCTTTGATGTGATTTTAGGAATCAATTGGTTAACTACTCATCATGCTTTTCGTAAGGTTGTTAGCTTTTATATTCATAACCAACCTGTTATACGAATTCAAAGTAACCAAACCCTAAAGTTAATCAACATTATATCAAGCCATAAGTAAAGAGCCCGAACCTTTAGTTGTCGACTTCCTTGTGTGGAATGCACCGCTTCGAACTTTCGTAGGCAACATCGTGAATGAAGATGGCAAGTTTATAGGTATCATTGTGAGGTGCTATCTAGGTTAAGGGATAGAAGTCACAGCTTGGTATCAATGTGACGTACTATCCAAGTCTTGGATAAGAGTCACGATGATTGAATGATATTTCTATTATTAATAAATTTCCTAGCGTATTTATGAAGACTTCTTAACCTACTTAGAGCGTGAAATCGAATTTTGTATTGACCCCAAAGATAAAACCCATTTCTTAAACCCTCAAATAATTCTTCAACTAAAATGAATAGGTTTACGTGGTTTATGATGAAAGTCATAATAAAAGCATAGGACTGATGAAAATCATGGGTATATGAAGTATTAGTAAGTTTTATGATGAGTTATGTTGGTTAGTATGTGAAAACATGAAAGTTTCTTAGAAATCACAAAGAGTTGAAAATCGATTTTGGTGAAAAACGTAACATGAAATTCAATTGACCATATCTCCTATTATATTTTGAATTTTTGAATGTGGTCAAGTCCTAGAGATAGATCTATGAGTTACCTAACTAATCCAAGTGGAATTACTGGAAAAGGTGTTGTAGATTTTTGTGTGGACTGATTTTAGCAAAGGAGGCCAAAGCTGTAAATTTCGAAAATGCTACTGCCCAGAAACTTTAAGGGACTGTTTCGGCCACTTAAATTATGAGAAAAATTCTGGGTTTTTGGGACATGAAAGTATATGGTATAAAGTACCTCCTGTCCAAAAATGAGCTCATTCTCGACTTAAAATGAGCAAGTTATGACTATTTCAATATTTAGGTTTTTCCGAAATGAAAACGCTATATAACCGGAGTTCTATAACTCCGATGACCATGAAATTTAAACCGAAAGCTCACGTTAACATGTGTAAGGTCCTGCCAAGATTTGGGAATTTTTGGAGTTAAACTTGAGGTAGCTAATTTCTTAAGGAATTAAGTGGAAATTGATTTTTAAAAAATAGTAAATGAATTTTAAAAATTCCGAGAAAAATATATTTTCATTATGGGACTATATTATGTTAAATCCCAGAAAAGAAATATTTTTGGGACTGATTTGGTATTTTCATGAAAATAGTTTAATTACTGAACATATGAGTTAAATATGTTATGTGAAGTAACAAAGTTGAAAATATGATTTTATGGCTAGAGAATCCTATATAGAGTATATGCATATTTTTTTTGATGAGGATTTGATAATTGGTGATGATATCTTATGAGTATGGCATTTTTGAATGATTAAATGCATTATATGGTAAAACGTAAACAATTAAGATAAATTGTTTATAAATTTAAGAAATGATTAAAATATTGTTATAATATTAATGATATTAGATTATGAGATTATTAAGTGATTGATAACATGGGGATATTCTTGAATCTGGATAAATTATATTATAAATGTTTAATATTTATCCTTTATCTCATTTGATTGATTCTTTATATCATTATCCTCATGTTTATATTATTATGTTGAAAGTCATCTCGTGGCTTACGTGCATAGATGGACTTGGTATGATTATGACCGAGTTGGATTGTTCTATATAATCATAACAGTAATTAAAAACACAATTATCTTTGGTAGTAGTGCATGGATAATTTGTGGTCGTGATACTAATGAATATCCTTGGCCAGAGTGCGGGGATGATTCGATGATATGGATTAATTATTGAAATGAGTCTCAAAGAATGAAATATTAATTCATGGATGCGTTCAAAGTCATCTCGTGGCTTACGTGCATAGATGGACTTGGTATGATTATGACCGAGGATTGTTCTATTATAATCATAACTGTAGTAATTGAAAACACAATTATCTTTGGTAGTAGTGCATGGATAATTCGTGGTCGTGATACTATTAAGCTTGCGTCTTAGCATTATTGGTTTTACGATTTATATATCTTTGGCTTGTAGTGCAAAGATGAATTGTTAATAAATATCTTTGGCACATAGGTGCAAAGATGAATTGTTAATGAATATCTTTGGCGGATTACGAAGATGAATTTAATATTTTTAACAATAAAGGTATTCAATGTATCCTCACCTCTTTATCATATCAGTATCGTACCTAATTTCGAGGGAGAAATTCCATAAGGAGGGAGATTGTGAGACCCCAGTTTTTATTAATAAAGATTTAAATTTGGTCGAAATAATTTTTAATATTATGGTGTGAATTTGAGATAATATTATAGTTGTGGGTAGTATTTATAAATTTTACAAAGTATGCAAGTGGTTATATTATATTCGATTGGTGGGGAATATTCGGTTTAGCGAGGAATATTCGCACAACTACTCAATCATTGGTGGACCCCACAATGTAATTATTGTCGGATTGAGAAAATGACAAAAATATTTTATTGAAATAACTACGGAAGTTTTACCGTGGTTCTTGTTGAACTACTCGGTAGTAAAAAAATACGATGAATACGTGGTTGCATAATAGCACATGCAGGTATTGATTATTGATGCTTATGTGAGAAGTCACTCGGTTTGATTCCATTATTGTCGATTAATAATATGAATTATTATAATGATAATGACGTTTTGTTTTATTCAGTATTATTAACGTAATAAAAGCGAAACATCTTTTATATAAAATAGAATACTTTATTAAAGTTATTCTATAAATAGAATATATTATATTTTATTATGCATAGTGTTGCATAGTGTTTTTGCATAGTGTTTTGCATAGTATTGCATAGTGTTTTTGCATAGTAAAATGTTTTTATATAAATAGAATATATTATATTTTATTTAAAAGATTTTTCTTTAAATATGGACCGTCAGATTAAAGTAAATCAATCTGGACCGCTTCATGGATTAGTTACTATGCGCATTCCATTTTCCTATAAATAGAAGCTCATTCTTTCATTATTTTCTTACGAATTCATTGAAACTACAGAGAGAAATTATAGAGAGAAGCTATAGGGAGAAAGTTATAGAAAGAAGAAGAGTATTCTGCTACTTCACTACTTCTATATTCGGTTCTTTTTTACGGTAAGGGGTGTTATTCTTTCTTCTTGAAGAGAACTTCATTATTCCATTCATTATTATTCATTGGAATAATAACTTTTGTAAAAGTGGCATACCCTATACATAACTCAGTACGCTGGCATACCCTATACTTGGTGAAATCCTTATGTTATTCCATTGCTTATTATTACATTGGAATAACTCAGATACGCTGGTTTACCTATATACTTGGTGACATTCTTCTATTATTCATTGGAACATCCTGTCATGTGTTTTACACCCGACTGTTCCGCTTTTATTATTCTGCCGGAACATCCTCATGCATGTGTTTTACACCACCGGTTCCGCTCTTTATCATTCTGTTGGAATATCCTATCTCGTGTTTTACACCGGATCCGTTCCATCTTTATTATTCATTGGAACATCCGCTTCGGTGTGAATTTCACCGACTCGGTTTCCGTTATTATTATTACATTGGAATAACTTTGTATGCGCGGCACCGCATGCATGGTGATTTCTTTTGTTATTCCATTCTTTATTATACCCAGGTTGGTTAAATCTTTGACTTCTATACTCCATGAAATTAGTAGAATATCCTTGATATTTGCGTTTCATCCAAAGATATCTTTTCATGGAAATATTCTTCCGATCATTCTTGAATTTTACTCTACTGAAAACAATATCATGTTGACAATTTGGGCGTTAATAATTCATGGATTAAATAATTCTTGAACTTGTTTTATTGAATTATTATGTCATTGTCATCATCCTCATGTTATATTATGTTATCTTTGGCTTACGTGCATAGATGAACTTAGTATGATTATGACCGAGGATCATTCTAAGATAATCATGACTTGATATAAATGATGTGACAAAAGTCCTCGATGGCTTTTGTAATGCGATGATGGATAGTTTTTGGTATGATTATGACCGGGGTGATTCGGTATAGTCATGACCATTGATAACTTGATGAAAATCCTTGGCCAAGTAGGTGCGGGGATGATTAGATGTGGTGGTTTATTTATTAAGTCGAGTCTCAAATGATAAAATTGATGAAAACCTTTTAAAACCTAAAAGATAGTAGACTTTATTCTCTACTTGACTCTTTTAATGGGTTGCTTATTCCGCATGCAGATTAAACCGGTTGTCTATTGTATTTTATCGGTTTAACACTCATGAAGGCTAATGATAATTTATTCGCATTATCTTAGTCATAATATTTCTTCTTGGGCTAGTTGAGCTCACCTTTCTTTCCACCGTTTTCTTGAAATGAGAACATAGTTGGGACGAGTCGGGGAACGAAGTAATGGTCCGAGGATAGCATTAGTAGTCCTCACTATTCAGCGAAATAGTGTGATAATAGTTGTAATGAGGACTCCTTTTGAGTTTGTATAATATCTAGTAGACAATATTTGTATTCAAACTCATAGTTTATGTCGTATTGTACCACCTACGCTTATATTAGTAAGTTGTATTTGAATTTATGTACCATGTAAGTGGCGACCCAAGATGGGTGACGATACCTAATTTTGGGGCGTCACAGTTGGTATCGAGCCATAAGTGTGAAGAGCCCCAGCCTCTCGCACGGTGACTTCTGTTGATGGGGAATGCAAAAAGCGGACTCTCAAGTAGGGACGCCTCTTTTCGGTGGCAATGATAGTACCAATGTGAGGTCTTGACATAAGTTGGTGTCCGAGTCATTTGTTGGTATCAGAGCTTAGGGATATGATCCCTGGCTGAGATGTGAGATAAGAACTAGGAGGGGAGAGACGGGGAATTCCTTCGCTAGTATGACCTACCTAAGTTTATGTGGTATTTATTTGGTCGGTCAGAGTATAGGGATAATATGTGATATGTTATTTAACCCATGTTTGGTGGCAGTATTTGAAAATGACATCTAAAAATATTGAGATAAGCAATGAAGCACATAAGATCAGTTGAGTCACCAACCAAAAGGTAATGAGCAACAACACGATAATAATCATACATAATGGCAATTGGTCATCTAACAATGATAACCATCGTGGGGGAAATTATCATGTCAAGAATGGTAACCATTTCGGTGGTAATCATGGCCAAGATAATAAGAATGGACATTTCAAGAAGAGAGGTTCAACAATGACGTGAAGACGTTCGGATCAGCACCCGTTTCAAAGGAAGAAGAACGACCACCGGTCGTATGTTTCAAATGCGGACAGGAGGGACACATCCGTCCAAACTGTACGCAGCAATCCAAAGCGTGTTTTAATTGCGGAAGAGAAGGTCACTTAGCTCGATTTTGTCGTATGGTGAAGTCAAGTCCAGTTGAGATAGTGATGCCAAAGGATGTCCCAGACAAGCCAAAGCCGGTAGTTTAAGAGAGAGCGTTTTTTTTCTCGTGACGAGGAACCTGAATAAAATTATCACGGGTAAGTTAATCATAAGCTCTTGCGAAGTCTATATCGTATTCGATATCGGTTCTACCTATTATTTTATCTCTCTTGCTTGCGTTCAACGTTTAAATTTGACTCCAGAGAAATTGGACTTTGATTTATCTGTTTAAACTTAGTTGGGAAAAACCTTCGTTACCTCCACTGTTTATAAATCTTGTTGATTCAAATCGAAACTTTCACGTTACCTGTCTATCTTATCTTTTTGAAAATACTTGCCTTTGATGTGATTTTAGGAATCAATTGGTTAACTACTCATCATGCTTTTAAATAAGGTTGTTAGCTTTTATATTCATAACCAACTTTGTTATACTGAATTCAAAGTAACCAAACCCTAAAGTTAATCATTGTTATATCAAGCCATAAGTAAAGAGCCCCGAACCTTTCGTTGTCGACTTCCTTGTGTGGAATGCAATCAAGCTCGAACTTTACATAAGGCAACATCGTGAATGAAGATGGCAAGTTTATAGGTATCATTGTGAGGTGCTATCTAGGTTAAGGGATAGAAGTCACAGTTGGTATCAATGTGACGTACTATCCAAGTCTTGGATAAGAGTCACAGTATTGAATGATATTTCTATTATTAATAAATTTCCTAGCGTATTTATGAAGACTTCTTAACCTACTTAGAGCGTGAAATCGAATTTTGTATTGACCCCAGTACAAAACCCATTTCTTAAACCCTCAAATAATTCTTCAACTAAAATGAACAGTTTACGTGGTTTATGATGAAAGTCATAATAAAAGCATAGGACTGATGAAAATCATGGGTATATGAAGTATTAGTAAGTTTTATGATGAGTTATGTTGGTTAGTATGTGAAAACATGAAAGTTTCTTAGAAATCACAAAGAGTTGAAAATCAGATTTTGGTGAAAAACGTAACATGAAATTCAATTGACCATATCTCCTATTATATTTTGAATTTTTTGAATGTGGTCAAGTCCTAGAGATAGATCTATGAGTTACCTAACTAATCCAAGTGGAATTACTGGAAAAGGTGTTGTAGATTTTGTGTGGACTGATTTTTGCAAAGGAAGGAGGCCAAAGCTGTAAATTTCGAAAATGCTACTGCCCAGAAACTTTAAGGGACTGTTTCGGCCACTTAAATTATGAGAAAAATTCTGGGTTTTTGGGACATGAAAGTATATGGTATAAAGTACCTCCTGTCCAAAAATGAGCTCATTCTGACTTAAAATGAGCAAGTTATGACTATTTCAATATTTAGGTTTTTCCGAATTAAAAACGCTATAACCGGAGTTCTATAACTCCGATGACCATGAAATTTAAACTGGAAGCTCACGTTAACATGTGTAAGGTCCTGCCAAGATTTGGGAATTTTGGAGTTAAACTTGAGGTAGCTAATTTCTTAAGGAATTAAGTGGAAATTGATTTTAAAAAATAGTAAATGAATTTTAAAAATTCGAGAAAAATATATTTTCATTATGGGACTATATTATGTTAAATCCCAGAAAAGAAATATTTTTGGGACTGATTTGGTATTTTTCATGAAAATAGTTTAATTACGAACATATGAGTTAAATATGTTATGTGAAAGTAACAAAGTTGAAAATATGATTTTATGGCTAGAGAATCCTATATAGAGTATATGCATATTTTTTTGATGAGGATTTGATAATTGGTGATGATATCTTATGAGTATGGCATTTTGAATGATTAAATGCATTATATGGTAAAACGTAAACAATTAAGATAAATTGTTTATAAATTTAAGAAATGATTAAAATATTGTTATAATATTAATGATATTAGATTATGAGATTATTAAGTGATTGATAACATGGGGATATTCTTGAATCTGGATAAATTATATTATAAATGTTTAATATTTATCCTTTATCTCATTTGATTGATTCTTTATATCATTATCCTCATGTTTATATTATGTTGAAAGTCATACGCGGGCTTACGTGCATAGATGGACTTGGTATGATTATGACCGAGGATTGTTGGTATAATCATAATCAGTAATTAAAAACACAATTATCTTTGGTAGTAGTGCATGGATAATTTGTGGTCGTGATACTAATGAATATCCTTGGCACGTAGTGCGGGGATGATTCGATGATATGGATTAATTATTGAAATGAGTCTCAAAGAATGAAATATTAATTCATGGATGCGTTCAAAGTCATCATGTGGCTTACGTGCATAGATGGACTTGGTATGATTATGACCGAGGATTGTTTGGGTATAATCATAATCAGTAATTGAAAACACAATTATCTTTGGTAGTAGTGCATGGATAATTCGTGGTCGTGATACTATTAAGTGCGTCTTAGCATTATTGGTTTCTGATTATATATCTTTGGCTTGTAGTGCAAAGATGAATTGTTAATAAATATCTTTGGCTTTTGTAGTGCAAAGATGAATTGTTAATGAATATCTTTGGCGGATTACGAAGATGAATTTAATATTTTTAACAATAAAGGTATTCAATGTATCCTCACCTCTTTATCATATCAGGTACGTACCCTAATTTCGAGGGCGAAATTCCATAAGGAGGGGAGATTGTGAGACCCCAGATTTTATTAATAAAGATTTAAATTTGGTCGAAATAATTTTTTAATATTATGGTGTGAATTTGAGATAATATTATAGTTGTGGGTAGTATTTATAAATTTTACAAAGTATGCAAGTGGTTATATTATATTCGATTGGTGGGGAATATTGGGTTAGCGAGGAATATTCGTAATGAACTACTCAATCATTGGTGGACCCTAGCAAATTAATTATTGTCGGATTGAAAAACGACAAAAAATATTTTATTGAAATAACTTGCGGAAGTTTTACTGTGGTTCTTGTTGAACTACTCGGTAGTAAAAAATACGATGTACGTGTGGTTGCATAAGTAACTACACGGTATTGATTATTGATGCTTATGTGAGAAGTCACCGGTTTGATTCCATTATTGTCGATTAATAATATGAATTATTATAATGATAATGACGTTTTTTGTTTTATTCAGTATTATTAACGTAATAAAATGCGAAACATCTTTTATATAAAATAGAATACTTTATTAAAGTTATTACATAAATAGAATATATTATATTTTATTATGCATAGTGTTGCGTAGTGTTTTGCATAGTATTGCATAGTGTTTGCATAGTAAAATATTTTATATAAATAGAATATATTATATTTTATTTAAAAGATTTTTCTTTAAATATGGACCGTCGATTAAAGTAAATCAATCTGGATAGTTCATGGATTAGTTACTATGCATTCCATTTTCCTATAAATAAAGCTCATTCTTTTTCATTATTTTCTTACGAATTCATTGAAACTCTAGAGAGAAATTATAGAGAGAAAGCTATAGGAGAAAGTTATAGAAAGAAGAAGAGTATTACTCGCTACTTCACTACTTACATATTCAGTTCTTTTACGGTAAGGGTGTTATTCTTTCTTCTTGAAGAGAACTTCATTATTCCATTCATTATTATTACATTGGAATAACTTTTAAAAAAGTGGCATACCCTATACATAACTTTTATACGCCAGATACCCTATACTTGGTGAAATCCTTATGTTATTCCATTGCTTATTATTACATTGGAATAACTCAGTATCGCTGTGATTTACCTATACTTGGTGACATTCTTCTATTATTACATTGGAACATCACATGCATGTGTTTTACAGGACTGGTTCCGCTTTTTATTATTCTGTTGGAACATCACATGCATGTGTTTTACACCTGACTGGTTCCGCCTTTATCATTCTCATTTGGAATATCCTATCGTGTGTTTTACAGGATCTGGTTCCATCTTTATTATACATTGGAACATCCGCATCGGGTGTGAATTTCACACGACACGGTTCCGTTATTATTATTACTCGTTGGAATAACTTTGCCTGCGGCAATCTGCGCATGCATGGTGATTTCTTTTGTTATTCCATTCTTTATTATACCCATTGGTTAAATCTTTGACTTCTATACTCCATGAAATTAGTAGAATATCCTTGATATTTGCGTTTCATCCAAAGATATCTTTTCATGGAAATATTCTTACGATCATTCTTGAATTTTACTCTCACGAAAGCAAGATCATGTTGACAATTTGGGCGTTAATAATTCATGGATTAAATAATTCTTGAACTTGTTTTATTGAATTATTATGTCATTGTCATCATCCTCATATTATATTATGTTATCTTTGGCTTACGTGCATAGATGAACTTAGTATGATTATGACCGAGGATCATTCGGTATAATCATGACTTGATATAAATGATGTGACAAAAAGTCCTCGATGGGCTGTAATGCACGGTGATGGATAGTTTTGGTATGATTATGACCGGGGGTGATTCGGTATAGTCATGACCATTGATAACTTGATGAAAATCCTTGGCCCGTAGATACGGGGGATGATTAGATGTGGTGGTTTATTTATTAAGTTTGAGTCTCAACGATAAAAATTGATGAAAACCTTTTAAAACCTAAAAGATAGTAGACTTTATTCTTTACTTGACTCTTTTAATGGGTTGCTTATTCCATTGTGAGTTAAACCGGTTTATCTATTGTATTTTATCGGTTTAACATCATTGAAGGCTAATGATAATCTATTCGCATTATCTTAGTCATAATATTTCTTCTTGGGCTAGTTGAGCTCACCCTTTCTTTCACCGTTCTCTCTTGAAATGAGAACATAGGCCGAGACGAGTCGGGGAACGAAGTAATGGTCCGAGGATAGCATTAGTAGTCCTCACTATTACGTGAAATAGTGTGATAATAGTTGTAATGAGGACTCCTTTTGAGTTTGTATAATATCTAGTAGACAATATTTGTATTCAAACTCATAGTTTATGTCGTATTGTACCACGACAGTTATATTAATGGTTGTATTTGAATTTATGTACCATGTAAGTGGCGACCCAAGATGGGTGGCGTATACCTAATTTTGGGGGGCGTCACGGTTGGTATCGAGCCATAAGTGTGAAGAGCCCCAGAGCCTCTCGCATGGTGACTTCTGTTGATGGGGAATGCACGAAGCCGGACTCTCGTAGTAGGGGGCCTTGCCTCTTCGGTGTGGTGATAGGTACCAATGTGAGGTCTTGACATAAGTTGGTGTCCGAGTCATTTGTTGGTGGTATCGAGCTTGGGATATGATCCCCGGTAGGTGAGATGTGAGATAAGAACTAGGAGGGTAGAGACGGGGAAATTCCTTCGCTAGTATGCCTACCTAAGTTTATGTGGTATTTATTTGGTCGGTTAGGAGTATAGGGATAATATGTGATATGTTATTTAACCCATGTTTGGTGGCAGTATTTGAAAATGACATCTAAAAATATTGAGATAAGCAATGAAGCACATAAGACCGTTGAGTCAGCTCAACCAAAAGGTAATGAGCAACAACACGATAATAATCATCTGGGTGCAATTAAATCTAACAATGATAACCATCGTGGGGAAATTATCATGTCAAGAATGGTAACCATTTTGATTGGTAATCATGGCCAAGATAATAAGAATGGACATTTCAAGAAGAGAGGGTACAACAATGGCGTGAAGGCGTCGGCATCGAAGACCGTTTGAAAGGAAGAAGAAACGACCACCGGTCAGTATGTGGGAAGATTGAAAGTAGTATGCACACAAGCGAATCATGTTTGATGATAAAGCATATACTTTGTAACAATCTTATTCATTTATTAATAAAAGTATTAATTTATTAAAGGCTTTTAATTATCTACATGATCTTTGTTTTATAATATGTGATAAACCCATAGTTTTAAGCAATGCTTTTAGAATAATGATGATGATCATTCTAATGAGATCTAAATTCTTAGAAAGCTTAAAACTAAAATAGTTCCCAATCATTGGATTACTAAATTGGGGATTAGTGAATCCGGATAGATTGGTACATCGTTGCTTGCTTTCATTGGATGAGGATGATTGATCTCATGATCATTTGTGTGGAACACTAAAGCAAGTATGTAGGTGCTTATTAGAGAATAAGTTCATTTGAGCGTTGGCTCATTAAGGAATACCTAATGGAGTTTTATTTGCTGTCATCGATAGGAATTCTGTAGTGATAGTAAGTACAAGTAATCCTTGGACTTGAGATCATCATAGTATCTTGTGTATGATGAGTTATACTTTGACTTATTCCTTAAGACCCTTAGGGTATATCAAAGGGTATGCTTGGGTATAATAAGTTGTACATGGAGATAATGTATGATCAATAAAGAATCTACCACTTCTAATAAAAAGAAAAAATGTCCTATGTGATTCGATAAATGACAACCTAGTAGTCCTTGGCGGCGAAATAAAATTAGAAAGGAGTTTCTAATTTGCATTATTTGAGTTGTGCATTTAAGGATCGAAATACATATAATTAAATAAAATAAGACTTGACATGTAATTCCATGTCTTATATTTAATTGGGACATTGTATGGTGGAAGGATTGAATTGTCTGATAACTATTTACTCAAAGGTTCTTTAATGATTAATGTTGAAATCTATATTATCCGGAAAGTCGTTGATCGCTAGGAGGCTTATCCCTATTGTAGAATAAATATTATTTAAATAAATTAATTGTTTAATTTATTTATTTAAATAAGATTAGAATTGTTCTAATTGATTTATTCACAACCGGTTTAATATGGAGAACCTAAAGGGTCACACCATAAAAGGAAGAATAATTATTTAAGAAGTTAATGGCATAATCGTAATAATATATTAAGTATATTTAATTTAATCTATGGTGATAGAATAAATTAAATAGCTTAATATTATTATTTAATATTTTAGAAATATTAAATATAAATTAATAAGAGGAGTCTTATTAATATTATTACAATTATTATTATTTTAATTTCTAAAAGAATTTAGGAATTAATTTAATATAATACTCTCATTTATTCCTAATTGGATTAGGAAGGAAAATTAATTAAAAGAGTTTAATTAATTATCCCTAATAAGATTAGGGAGCTTAATTAATTAAAAGAATTTAATTAATTAAATAAAACCCAATTCCTTAATTGTTAAGATGGGTTGCCCACATCTATAAATAAGAGGAGTCTTATTATGGGTGTTATGGGTTGTTGACTTTTAACAACTACGTAATAATTCCAAGTTGTTGGGAGTATGCTTTTTCTATAGAGATAGAAAATTAGGGTTTGAGCCAAATACCCACTTCTTGAATTCTTATAATTCCTTGGTGGATCACCTCTAGAGGCCAAACATATGGGTGGCTAACGTTGATCAAAGGAAGGAACAAAACCCTGGTGGATTCAAGTTGAACGCAAAAGGATTTGGAGGTGAACTTGTACCTGAGGAAGCTCGATCTTCAAGGGTATGATTTTAATCTTTATCTTTTCGTTTAATTAATAATTATGCATAAAGGGTGATCCGGGTATATGGTTTGTAAATTTTTAAACTCTAATTTTTACACGCTTCCGCATTATTTTGCAATTTGATTGCGCACATGAATATTACAAACCTAACACATACCAAATCAGAGCAGGCCTTTAAAGCAATGGCTATCACAATTAGGAACCTACCAAAAGCTACATTATGTCCAATGGATGTAGGATTCCTCAATTTTTGAAGAGAATTGGGTAGCGTTGACCAGACAAAGTCAGGCTAAAAGACTGTAATTCAAGCGCTAACTGGGAGGCAACCTAGGAATTTTTATATTTATATGATTTACTAGTTTATTTAGTAGATAGGAATTAATTTGCTTATTAAGTTCTCTTACCAATCCATAGTGTTATTCTAATCCATGTTGTCTCTTTTCATTGCAGGTATTGGAGGTTCAATGGACAGCCAAAAGATTATGGAAAGGTTATGCAAGTCAAACTCAAGTGTGGTACCCGATTCATTCCAATGTGTTTAACCTATTCTTCAAACTTCGCAGACAAGGAGATAAATTGCTATGTGTCAGGGAAGTCCTCACTTTTAATTTTTCCTATCTTAGCCATTGAGGACAATGTCTGTTTTAAGTTTGGGGGTATTTATCATGTTTAGTATTTACTTGGGCAATGTTTTGATGGAATTTGATTTTGGCCAATGATAAGTGGGTGGTTGATATTGTTAACTCTTGGAGAATTGATGAGCATGCTTAGTCTATATTTTAAGTAGTTAGTTTGGTTTCACATTACTTGTGAAATTTTTGAAAATTTTTACACATATCCATTTGTTTAGCCAGTTGGGATTGAAATATTTTTGGCTAAATGCTTATGAAAGATACCATTGTAACTTGAGAAATCTTATTTGAGCATCATTCGAAGTGAAAATTAGGCACTCACATAAGTTTGGGGGAAATCTTGGTGTATTTATGAAATAAAAATATTGGAACCTTCCGTTGAATAATTGAATCTTGTGGTGGGTCGAGATGGAGCGTAAATGTACTCCCCATAAACACGAGCCTTGCGAGATGGAGCGTAAAAACCCACTCGTTCGATGAAAAGTGGAAAGTGAAATGGAGCGTAAAACGCACTCGTTCAATGAAAAGTGGTAAGTGAGATGGAGCGTAAAACGCACTCACTAAATAGAAAAAAGAAAATATGTATATTTGAAATACTTGGGAAGGGTTCTTACGTGCTTAAAAGTTTAAATATCCAGTTGATCCTCAAGAAAAATTTGTGTTATGTCTATATTAGCGGTGATTGATGTGATAAGAAGTTTTGAAAGTCGTTTTTGAAAATCTTTTATGAGTATTGGTTGATTTAATCTAAATCATGACTGGATTGAACATGTGGATGCATACACGCACTTAAAGGATCAAGAGTAGATGTGAGTCTAATGACAGTTGTTGAAATTATAGACATTACATTGTTTTGAAATTTTCTACGGGTTATCATCTGTTGTAACCTTTGAGGCCATTGATCGAATTCATATTGATTCATTGTTTGGGTGGATCATTGCTAGAGGATGAATCTATCTAATTTACGCTTTTTCTTGAGGACAAGCAAAGGTTTAAGTTTGGGGGTATTTGATAAGTAGATTTTATATCTATTTATCTGGTATCTGTTACTTGAATTAGTTGCTTATATTCATGTTCTTAGTTACTTTTCATATATTTTATGTTATTTTGTAGGCTATAACATGACATTGGCATGAAGAAGCAAGGAAAAGCAATTCGGACATCTTTTGGACTAAAATACGCAAGCAAATGCAAGAAGGGAATATTGAAGGACTTTTAACACCAAGTTGGATGCATGTTCTTGGCATGGAACTTGGATTTTATGGTAGCCCTACTTCTTATCTTTTCGTAACATCATGAATCATCCCAAACGGAGTTCGGATGTGAGAGTTATGGGCTTTTTTTCAACGAAGATCAAAACTAAGAGTTGTCATACTTGCCAATTACATAGCATCTACTTCAAGCCCGATTTCCGCCTTGATCGAATTCGAATTTGTCAAATCTTTAAGAATAAAACTTATAGATCTCGACGTTATCTTCGATTTGATAGGTGGCAGGCCCCGTAACTCCAACAAGCTCAAAAGTTATGCCTGTTTTACCAAAGGACGTCGCAGCAGAAACTACGCGTAGCGCGGACCGCGCTAGAGGAGCGCTAGGCCACCAGAAACACTGCATGCACAACTCGGAGCGCGCCCAGAAAAGCTTAGCAGCAGCGCGGAGCGCACTAGGCGGCGGGAAATGAGCTGTTTTGGGTTATTTGGTATCCAAATTAGGCTAGAATAGGATTCTTAGCTGCCTAACTTGCTAGGATATCCATTAGAACTCTAAATACTTGAGTTTAACTTGGATTGAGAGGCTAATTCTAAGACTTTATAAAATCTCTCTTGGGATAGATTTCTATTATCTAATTCTTTACTTTCTTTCTTAGATTAGGAACCCTAGATTAGATTAGAATTGGAGATTGAAGCAACTTGGAGACCATTGAAGATCAAGAGCAGGAGCTTGAGGAAGATGGAGATTTCTTGACAAATGATTTATTCTTTACTCTACTCTTATTTTTATCTTTTAATGTTATTTCAAGTGTAGATTCTTAGTTTTAATTCAATGAACTAATTCTTTGTTTGAGATTACAATGAATCTTATTGTGTAGTTTATTTTAATAAGCTTCGTTATCAATTATTATGTTCTATCATGAGAATTGTCTATTGTAATTTGGACTTAATTGTTTAATTGATTGGCCATTAATTACCGTGATAATCTATATGAACTCGAGAGATGAAGTTTAGATTTAGATATGATCATGATAGCATGTGTTTGTGATTTCTGCATAGATGGAATTCATGATTCGTGTTTAGGATAGAGATATGCATTTACGCCATATGTAATCTTATAGAGAACTTGTGCTTTAAATCCTTTTTAATTGTAATTCACCTAGAGATATAGTGGATTAGTTAATTAGGTTGTCTTGCTTAATTCTATCATCTTTGGATTTAAGTGAGTATGGGTATTATGCATCGAGAGGTGGTTTTATCTGCTTTAGTGTTCTTGATTAACAATTCAGGATAGAGAATAATTGATGAGAAGTGTGTTAACTTAAATGAAGCAATAGGTGAAGTTGTGATCTTAAATCTCCGTAATCTTAATTTAACTAGTGGTAATTAGAATTAGTTTAATTATAAATTGAAATTCATTCGTTTAAATAAGATTGAGTTGATTACGAGTTAGTACTTGGTGATTTTTATTAAATAATTCTCTGCGGGAACGATACTCAACTTAACACTTTAATTCTTGTTGACCACGTTTATATGCGTGTTGTGCGTAATTAGATTTTACCCAACAAGTTTTTGGCGCCGTTGCCGGGGAATTAGTTTAATAGTTTTTTACCAATATTAATTTCAATCAAATTAGTCTTAATTTAAACATTTTTATTTTTAATTTTAATTCTCTTACTATATTTCTCTCTTTTCAGGTACCATGGATGACTTTGCGTATCAATGGCCATACACGAACATGACTCAACCAAGGAAAACGGGGATTGATGGACTTAATGCATTTTTCGCAATATCAGCATAGATTGAAGAACTTTCGAGGAAGTTGGACGTTTTTGCAGCCCAAAGGAGTCGAAGGATGGCAGTTATGTGTGACTATTGTGCTGACAATCACCCGAGTAATCAATGCACCATCAATCTTGGGCCGGTACAGTACGGTGGTGAATACCTCAAGGATTATACATATGCTAATTATCATCAAGTTTTGGGGGTATCACCCGGATTCGTCATGGAGCTATACTTATGAAGACCAATACTACACTCCAAATCCAACATATCCATCAAATATCTCAAATCCACCTCCAATGCAACAAGAAGACAATTCAGAGTTCAAGGAATTCATGTTAAGGATTATAGCAGAAAAAGAAGAGATGATAATGAGTCAGGAGTTATCAACCCAAAATTTTAATAATCGAATGGAACAACTCGTCACTACCTCAACCAATGGTCCTCAATACATGGCTTCCGAGACAGAAATAGAAAATTCAAGGCTGGGGGAATTATTGTCCAAGTTCATAGTATCTGAGGAGAAGATGAGTAATCAAGCGAGGTCAAGTCAAAATCTTGTGGATCAGATAGACCAAATTACCAACGCCGTAAACAACCTTCCTCCAAACACTTGGCTTTCAGACATGGATTCCGAAATAGATGGAGAACCCGAACCAAATCTGCGACTGGATGAGCCACAAGATATCGAAAGTGTGGAGACAATTGGGGATAATGAAATAGAGGTCGACGAAGATCTAAATGGGTCTCCACTAAAGATCAGTCTGATTTGAAAAATCATGCCCACTTGGTAGTCATGTTGTCGGCGAAGCTCTTGATGACATAAGAGTGAGTACAATTTTGAATCCATGGTGGGACGAGAAAGAGAAGATAGACGAAGAGCGCATTGTGTGTGACAAGCTTCCATGCCCCAAAGTGATCACATACACAATGGAGAAAACACCTAGTGGGGGGCGTTCTTGATTGAGATCATACCAAATCGAGCATGCCTTTTAAAGCAATGGCTATCACAATTGGGAACCTACCAAAGCTACATTATTTCCAATGGATGGAGGATTCCTCAATTTTCAAGAGGAATTGGATAGCGTTGACCGACAAAGTCGGTAAAAGACTATAATTCAAGCGCTAACTGGGAGGCAACCTAGGAATTTTTATATTTATATGCTTTACTAGTTTATTTAGTAGATAGGAATTAATTTGCTTATTAAGTTCTCTTACCAATCCATAGTGTTATTCTAATCCATGTTGTCTCTTTTCATTGCAGGTATTGGGGGTTCAATGGACAGCCAAAAGATTATGGAAAGGTTATGCAAGTCAAACTCAAGTGTGGTACCCGATTCATTCCAATGTGTTTAACCTATTCTTGAAACTTCAGAGACAAGGAGATAAATTGCTATGTGTCGTGGAAGTCCTCACTTTTAATTTTTCCTATCTTAGCCATTGAGGACAATGTCATGTTTTAAGTTTGGGGTATTTATCATGTTTAGTATTTACTTGGGCAATGTTTTGATGGAATTTGATTTTGGCCAATGATAAGTGGGTGGTTGATATTGTTAACTCTTGGAGAATTGATGAGCATGCTTAGTACATATTTTAACTAGTTAGTTTGGTTTCACATTACTTGTGAAATTTTTGAAAATTTTTACACATATCCATTTGTTTAGCCAGTTGGGATTGAAATTTTTTTGGCTAAATGCTTATGAAAGATACCATTGTAACTTGAGAAATCTTATTTGAGCATCATTCGAAGTGAAAATTAGGCACTCACATAAGTTTGGGGGAAATCTTGGTGTATTTATGAAATAAAAAATATTGGAACCTTCCCGAGTTGAATAATTGAATCTTGTGGTGGGTCGAGATGGAGCGTAAAATGCACTCCCCATAAACACAGGCACGAGATGGAGCGTAAAACCCACTCGTTCGATGAAAAGTGGAAAGTGAAATGGAGCGTAAAACGCACTCGTTCAATGAAAAGTGGTAAGTGAGATGAAGCGTAAAACGCACTCACTAAATAGAAAAAAGAAAATATGTATGTTTGAAATACTTGGGAAGGGTTCTTACGTGCTTAAAAGTTTAAATATCCAGTTGATCCTCAAGAAAAATTTGTGTTATGTCTATATTAGCGGTGATTGATGTGATAAGAAGTTTTGAAAGTCATTTTTGAAAATCTTTTATGAGTATTGGTTGATTTAATCTAAATCATGACTGGATTGAACATGTGGATGCATACACGCACTTAAAGGATCAAGAGTAGATGTGAGTCTAATGACAGTTGTTGAAATTATAGACATTACATTGTTTTGAAATTTTCTACGGGTTATCATCTGTTGTAACCTTTGAGGCCATTGATCGAATTCATATTGATTCATTGTTTGGGTGGATCATTGCTAGAGGATGAATCTATCTAATTTACGCTTTTGCTTGAGGACAAGAAAAGGTTTAAGTTTGGGGGTATTTTATAAGTAGATTTTATATCTATTTATCTGGTATCTGTTACTTGAATTAGTTGTTTATATTCATGTTCTTAGTTACTTTTCATATATTTTATGTTATTTTGTAGGCTATAACATGACATTGGCATGAAGAAGCAAGGAAAAGCAATTCGGACATCTTTTGGACTAAAATACGCAAGCAAATGCAAGAAGGGAATATTGAAGGACTTTTAACACCAAGCTGGATGCATGTTTTTGGTACGAAACTTGGATTTTATGGTATCCCTACTTCTTATCTTTCCGGAACATCTTGAATCATCCCAATCAGAGTTCGGATGTGAGAGTTATGGCCTTTTTATCAACAAAGATCAAAGCTAAGAGTTGTCATACTTGCCAATTACATAGCATCTACTTCAAGCCCAATTTCCGCCTTGATCGAATTCGAATTTGTCTAATCTCAAAGATTGAAAGTTATATATCTCGACGTTATCTTCGATTTGATAGGTGGCAGGACCCGTAACTCCAAGCGAATCAAAAGTTATGCCTGTTTTACCAAAGGACGTCGCAGCAGAAACTACGCGTAGCGCGGACCGCGCTAGAGGCGCGCTAGGCCACCGTGAAACTCTTTGCACCTGCAGTGAAAGCGAGCCCCGAAAAGGTTTAGCGGAAGCCTTGGAGCGCACTAAAGCGGGAAAATGAGCTGTTTTGGGTTATTTGGTGTCCAAATTAGGCTAGAATAGGATTCTTAGTTGCCTAACTTGCTAGGATATCCATTAGAATTCTAAATACTTGAGTTTAACTTGGATTGAGAGGCTAATTCTAAGACTTTATAAAATCCCTCTTGGGATAGATTTCTATTATCTAATTCTTTACTTTCTTTCTTAGATTAGGAACCCTAGATTAGATTAGAATTGGAGATTGAAGCAACTTGGAGACCATTGAAGATCAAGAGCAGGAGCTTGAGGAAGATGGAGATTTGCTGACAATAGATTTATTCTTTACTCTACTCTTATTTTTATCTTTTAATGTTATTTCAAGTGTAGATTCTTAGTTTTAATTCAATGAACTAATTCTTTGTTTGAGATTACAATGAATCTTATTGTGTAGTTTATTTTAATAAGCTTCGTTATCAATTATTATGTTCTATCATGAGAATTGTCTATTGTAATTTGGACTTAATTGTTTAATTGATTGGTCATTAATTACCGTGATAATCTATAAGAACTCGAGAGATGAAGTTTAGATTTAGATATGATCATGATAGCATGTGTTTGTGATTTCTGTATAGATGGAATTCATGATTCGTGTTTAGGATAGAGATATGCCTTTACGCCATATGTAATCTTATAGAGAACTTGTGCTTTAAATCCTTTTTAATTGTAATTCACATAGAGATATAGTGGATTAGTTAATTAGGGTATCTTGCTTAATTCTATCATTTGTGGATTTAAGTGAGTATGGGTATTATGCATCGAGAGGTGGTTTTATCTGCTTTAGTGTTCTTGATTAACAATTCAGGATAGAGAATAATTGATGAGAAGTGTGTTAACTTAAATGAAGCAATAGGTGAAGTTGTGATCTTAAATCTCCGTAATCTTAATTTAACTAGTGGTAATTAGAATTAGTTTAATTATAAATTTAAATTCATTCGTTTAAACAAGATTGAGTTGATTACGAGTTAGTACTTGGTGATTTTTATTAAATAATTCTCTGTGGGAACGATACTCAACTTATCACTTTAATACTTGTTGACCACGTATACTTGCGTGTTGTGCGTAATTAGATTTTACCCAACAAGTTTTTAGCGCCGTTGCCGGGGAATTAGTTTAATATTTTTTACCAATATTAATTCCAATCAAATTAGTCTTAACTTAAACATTTTTATTTTTAATTTTAATTCTCTTACTATATTTCTCTCTTTTCAGGTACCATGGATGACTTTGCGTATCAATGACCATACACGAACATGACTCAACCAAGGAAAACGGGGATTGATGGACTTAATGCATTTTTCGCAATATCGGCCTGAGTTGAAGAACTTTCGAGGAAGTTGGGCGTTTTTTCGTGAAAGGAGTCGAAGGATGGCAGTTATGTGTGACTATTGTGCTGACAATCACCCGAGTAATCAATGCACCATCAATCTTGGGCCGGTACAGTACGGTGGTGAATACCTCAACAATTATACATATGCTAATTATCATTCGTTTAAATAAGATTTAGTTGATTACGAGTTAGTACTTGGTGATTTTTATTAAATAATTCTCTGTGGGAACGATACTCAACTTATCACTTTATTACTTGTTGACCACGTATACTTGCGTGTTGTGCGTAATTAGATTTTACCTAACAGGGGCGCGAAATGTTACAGTATAATACCTTCCTCTTTTTCTTCATTTTTAATTTAGTCCTGCAAGTATTATCAAACTTGCATCGCCTCCCCTAATAGTAAATCATGTGAATCAATAGTAAATCATGTGACTCAATAGTTCTAAACATGTGAAAAAATAATTATAGTATAGTACCTTCATCTATACCTCTATTTTTAATTTAGTCATGCAAGTATTATCAATCTTGCACCAACTCCCCTAATAGTACATGCATGTGAATCAATAGTACACACATGTGAACACATAGTTATAAGCATGTGAATTAATAGCAATTAATTGCTCATTTATCCGGTGAATTACCCAATTTTTCAATATAACCTCCAGACATCAATTATTATCGAAATAAATGTCGATTTCCACTAATACTAATAATTCCCACACAATGGAACTATCAATTTCATCTTTAATCAACACGAACTTATTCATCATTAATATTATAACACACAATAATTAACAACCAGATCATTCCCAGGAAAGAGGGAGCTTTCCGATAAGGATTTCTTCTTATTGGCGCGCAATTAGGTGACCAAACCTCTCCTTGACAGAACTTCTAGACATTGTCAATATTGCAAATAATAATATGAATAACTTTGTCGTCTCAATTATTGATTTAATAATATAACATATTATACGATGATGATCTTTGTGACAACAATTGAATCAATAATATGAGAGATATGATCAAATTGATTCTTTGTAGCAATAATTGAGTATAACTAAGTGACTTCTTACGTAAGCATCAATAATCAATACCGTATGCTACTATGCAACCATGCGTATTACTGTACTTTTACTACCGGGTAGTTCAATAGTTTTAACGGTAACACTTTCACCGTTATTTTTATAAAAGGATAATTCTGTCATTTTTTAAATACGACAATACTTCCGTTGTGGGGTCCACCAATGATTATGCCGTCGTACGAATATTCCCTGTGAAAATAAATATTCCACGACCAATCGAATATTCCCTGACATAACGAATAACAACTTGTTTACTTTGTAAAATTTTCAAATATCACCCTTAACTTTAACCTTTTATCAATTTAACCATTTACGAAATAAAATAATAATTATAAGAAAATTGAATACTTTCATTTCATAAAATTCGGGGTCTTACAAAGATGATATTCCTTACGAATATTGAACAAAAATAATATTCATACGAATACGAAAAATAATATCTCTTCAGAATATGAAATAAATAATACCCCTTACCTCGTAAGAAGACCGGATCTTTGGAATAGTGAGGTAGCAGACTTCTCTTCTTCTTTCTCTCTATAGCTTCTCTCTCTATAATTGCTCTTGTGAGTCTTAGTGAATTGGTGAGAATGAAGGAAGAATGAGCTTCTATTTATAAAAAAATATAGTTTTAATAATTGCACATTTTGGGGCTCAAAATATTACAGTGTAATACCTTCCTCTTTTTCTTCATTTTTAATTTAGTCCTACAAGTATTATCAAACTTGCACCACCTCCCCTAATAGTAAATCATGTGAATCAATAGTAAATCATATGACTCAATAGTTCTAAACAAGCAAAAAAATTAATTATAGTATAGTACCTTCATCTATACCTCCATTTTTAATTTAGTCATGCAAGTATTATCAATCTTGCACCAACTCCCCTAATAGTACATGCATGTGAATCAATAGTACACGCATGTGAATAAATAGTTATAAGCATGTGAATTAATAGCAATTAATTCCTCATTTATCCGATTAATTACCTGATTGGTCAATATAACCTCCAAACATCAATTATTATCAAAATAAATGTCGATTTCCACTAACACTAATAATTCCCACACAATGGAACTATCAATTTCATCTTTAATCAACACGAACTTATTCATCATTAATATTATAATGCACAATATTTAACAACCAGGTCGTTCTCAGGAAAGAGGGGGCTTTCCAATAAGAATTTCTCCTTATTGGCGCGCAATTAGGTGACCAAACCTCTCCTTGACAGAACTTCTAGACATTGTCAATATTGCAAATAATAATATAAATAACTTTGTCGTCTCAATTATTGATTTAATAATATAAAATATTGTAACAATAATTGAATAAAACTGAGTGACTTTTTATGTCAAGATCGATAATCAATCTGTAGTAATACTACTTATGCGATACCACGCCAGACATCGTATTTTATCTTTTATCACCAATTATTTTATGACAACTTGTTTACTTTGAAAAATTTTCACATATCACCTTTAACTTTAACCTTTTATCAATTTAACCATTTACTAAATAGAATAATTATAAGAAAATTGAATACTTTCATTTCATAAAATTTGGGGTCTTACAATCTCCCCCTCCTTATGAAATTTCGCCCTCGAAATTTACGTACGTACCTGGTATTTCGAAGAGATGAGAATACCTTGCTTTCTTTTCGAATTGTACCTTCCCGGTTATTTCCTCTCTATCATGATTTTCCCATTTCTCATCTCCTGTATTTCAGATATCATTCTAGAATATAGTTTCAAAATAAGGGTTAATTGACATGCCACAAATTATCCCTATATTCTGACCGACTAATTAAATAACAAGTAACTTAGGTAGGTCATACTAGCGAAGGAATTACCCGTCTCTCCCCTGCTAGTTCAAGTCTCACATCTCAGCCAGGGATCATATCCCTAAGTTTTGAAACCAACTGTGACGCCCCCAAAATAGGTATACATCACCCATCTTGAGTCGCCAGATATCACACTACAGAAATCAAATACAAACTTAATTATACAACTGTCGTATAAAAATACGACACAACATAAGCTGAGAGTTTTAACACGAATATTATCTTCTAGACAATATCATTACTCAATGGAGTCCTCATTACAATTATTATCACACTATTTCATAGAATAGTGAGGACTACTAAAGCCATTTATCCTGGACCATCACTCCATAACCAGACTCGTCCCAGCTATATTCTCATTTCCTGAAGAGAACAGTGAAAGAAAAGGGTGAGCTCAACTAGCCCAGTAAGAAATATTATGACTAAGATAATGCAGAATAAATTATCCTTAGCTTTCAACAGTATAACAACTAATAGAATACAATAGACAACAAGTTTTAGATCAACAACTGCAGCGGAATAAGCAATCCATTAGAAGAGTCAAGTAGAAAATAATGTCTACTATCTCTTCTAGATTAAAAGTCCATCATTAATATTTCATTCCTGTAATACTCAACAACAGTTCTTTGTTATACCCAAGACAAAAAGAACTATCATCATCTGTCTTCACCTAAACCACCAAAGATTATAGTTAAATTCACAACTCATATTTATAATCATGTAAATCAACAGTTTCTCCTTGTCACAAAGGCTTAATAGAACGTTTACTCAATATCCTTACCCCAAAGGCTAAAGATATTCAAATGTAATAACAATGATCATACCAATCAGTTGTCGGGTTAAATGCTTTCTAGGTCACTCTACTATAGGTCGACTTACAAATGGGTCACTGAACTTTTTTTTCTTACAGTCAACTCACTGAACTTTAGTTTACTAATACGTCATTACAAAAACCGTTAAGTCAAGGTTGACTTAACGAAAATGATGACGCGGCAGCTGACTTGTCTAAAAAAAGTCTATGTGGCAATTAGGATGCGACGTGGCAGTGAAGATGTGGATTTGGAGGAAAATTTTTATGAAAAAATAGAAAAAAAATATTTTAAAGTATAATATAAATTATAAAAATTAGCCAAAAAAACAAGAAAATAAATAAAAATAATTATTTTTAATAAAAATAATTGGTTTGTTTATTTTATTAAAAAAAATTAAAACTATATTTTTTTAATAAAATAAATATTTTAATAAAAATAAAAAATGCGCTTTTTTTGATAAAAATAAAAAAATGTAGTTTTTTTAATAATAAAATGCGATTTTTAAAAAAAGCAGCGTTTTTAATAAAAGAATTTTTTAATTACTTTTTTATAAAAATGCAATTTTTATAAAATTTTTAAAAATACAGATTTTTATAAGATTTTAAAAGAATGCGATTTTTTAAATTGTTTGCATATATAAATTTTTTTTTAACATGCAGTTTTTTATAAAATTTTTAAAAATGCAATTTGTTTTATAAATTTTAAAAATGCGCTTTTTTAAAAATTATTTACATATATAAGATTTTTTAAAATGCAACTTTTTTATAAAATTTTAAAAAAATGCGATTTTTTATAAAATTTTTAAAAATGCAATTTTTAAAATTATTTGCATATATAATTTTTTTTTTAAATGCGCTTTTTTAAAATGCAGTCTTTAAAAAAGGCTATTTTTTTATAAAATTTTAAAAAATGCGCTTTTTAAAATGCGATTTCTTATAAAATTTTAAAAATGCAATTTTTTATAAAAGTTTTCAAAATGCGCTTTTTTTAAAATTATTTGCATATATAAAATTTTTTAAAAGCGCATTTTTTTTATAAAATTTTAAAAAATGCGATTGTTTTATAAAATTTTAAAAAATGCGACTTTTTAATTTTATTAAAATAATTATTTTTATTTATTTATTTATTTTCTTGTTTTTTGGCTAATTTTATAATTTATATTATACTTTAAAATATTTTTTTCTAAATTTTCCTCCAAATCCACATCTTTCACTGCCACGTCGCATCCTAACTGCCACATAGGCTTTTTTTTTAGACAAGTCAGCTGCCATGTCATCATTTTCGTTAAGTTAACCTTGACTTAACGGTTTTTGTAACGGCGTGTTAGTAAACTAAAGTTCAAAAGTTAGTTGATCAAAAAAAAAGTTCACCACCCATTCAGAAGTTCGACCTTATAAGAGAGTGACCTAAAAGCATTTAACCCATCGATTGTCTACCTTTGCATAACCAAGGCAAAAGATATTCAACTATAAAACCAATGGTCATGATCATACCAATCAATTGTCTGTCAGTGCACTACGGCCAAAGACATTCAACTATTAACTAATGGTCATGATCCTGCCAATCACATCATTAAATTATCCATGCAATACGGGCCAAGGATATTCTTTATTATCACCAGTGGTTATGATCATGTCATACATTTGTCCATCTTTGCACATAAGCCAAAAATATACAACTGTAAAACCAATAATCAACAGTCCATCTATTCACGTAAGTCAAAGATGACTTTCACCATAATATAAGCGTGAGGATGATGACAATGATATAAGCATTAATCAAACGAAATCAAGGATAAATATTAAAGACTTTAAATTTATCTAGAGTTTAAAATATCCAAATTGTCAACATGATACTGCTTTATGGAGTAAAATTCAAGAATAATATTCATGTACTAAAAATAATTTGGACAGAAAAGAAATATATTTTTCAGGTGAATAGTACCCCATGAATAATACCCTGTGAATAGTACTTCGGGAATAGTACATCGTGAATAGTACCCCGGCATGAAAAGTATCCCAAATACCCGAGTGAATAATACTAGAGTGAATAGTAACTGGGTGAATAGTAACCCATGAATAGTAACTCGTGAATAGTACTCCGGCACGAAAAGTGCCCCGAATACCCGAATGAATAATACTAGAGTGAATAGTAACTGGGTGAATAGTAACCCGTGAATAGTAACTCTGGAATAGTACTCCGGCACAAAAAGTGCCTCGAATACCCAAGTGAATAATACTAGAGTGAATAGTAACCTCGACACAATAAGGTAGAAATAATAAAATTCATACCAATATTTCGGCATAATAATATTGAAAGAAATAATATCATTTACGAAGAAATAATACCCCTTACGACTGTTGAACGAAAATAATATTTCTACGAATATTGAACGAAGATGATATTCCTTACGAATATTGAACGAAAATAATATTCATACGAATACGGAAAAATAATATCTCTTGAATATGAAATAAATAATACCCCTTACCACAGAAAAAGACTTGGATATTGGAATAGTGAGGTAGCAGACTTCTCTTCTTCTTTCTCTTTATAGTTTCTCTCTCTATAATTGCTCTTGTGAGTCTTAGTAAATTGGTGAGAATGAAGGAAGAATGAGCTTCTATTTATAGAAAAATATAGTTTCAATAATTGCACATTTTGGGGCTCGAAATATTACAATATAATACCTTCCTCTTTTTCTTCATTTTTAATTTAGTCCTGTAAGTATTATCAAACTTGCACCACCCCCCCTAAAAGTAAATCATGTGACTCAATAGTTCTAAACATGTGAAAAAATTAATTATAGTATAGTACCTTCATCTATACCTCCATTTTTAATTTAGTCATGCAAGTATTATCAATCTTGCACCAACTCCCCTAATAGTACATGCATGTGAATCAATAGTACACACATGTGAACAAATAGTTATAAGCATGTGAATTAATAGCTATTAATTCCTCATTTATCCGATATTTAATTACCCGATTGGTCAATATAACCTCCAAACATCAATTATTATCGAAATAAATGTCGATTTCCACTAACACTAATAATTCCCACACAATGGAACTATCAATTTCATTTTTAATCAACACGAACTTATTCATCATTAATATTATAACGCACAATATTTAACAACCAAGTCGTTCTCAGGAAAGAGGGGGGCTTTCCGATAAGTATTTCTCCTTATTGGCGCACAATTAGGTGGCCAAACCTCTCCTTGACAGAACTTCTAGACATTGTCAATATTGCAAATAATAATATGAATAACTTTGTCTTCTCAATTATTGATTTAATAATATAAAATATTGTAACAATAATTGAATAAAACTGAGTGACTTTTTACGTAAGCATCAATAATCAATACCGTGTGCTACTATGCTATCACGCGTATTACTGTACTTTTATCACCGATTATTTTATGACAACTTGTTTCCTTTGAAAAAAAATCACATATCACCCTTAACTTTAACCTTTTATCAATTTAACCATTTACTAAATAGAATAATTATAAGAAAATTGAATACTTTTATTTCATAAAATTTGGGGTCTTACATTTATGGCATTACTCTGAACTTTATGTTCATTTATTTCAGAATTGATATATGTATAACATTCGTTTATTGTTCAAAACTTGCTGAACTTTCTGTAGCTCATCCCTGCAAATATATTTTTTTCATTTGCAGATAGAAAGAATATATTCCAGAAGTTACGGTATTGTGGATAAAAGGCTTAAGACATGGATACCCTGTTGAGAACTATAATGTAATAGTAATGACCTTTTTAAATTGATGTAACAATATATTATTGGTTTAGTGTATTATTAGTTGAGGTATTTAGTTGTTATTCTAATGGAATTAGAAAAGTGTACAATATCTATATGAACTATATATCTGAATGATAGTATTAACAGACATTGGCTTCTCTGATGCACTGAGGTAGCACTTCACTCAATTCCAAGAACTCTAACATTAATACTATGGAGGTCAGATAGATAAGAAATATAGATATGGAAGAAATATCTATAAGATATTGAACTTGTACATCCAAGTGAGGGTACTCAGTTACAATGATTGTTCTGACGAGAACTACTATTTACTATGAGTACTGTGAATCTTAGATTTATAGGAATTATTATCTTATAGAATATTTACGTGAGCACCAAATTGGCTACAGTGAATGTAGAGAATTTGGGGGCATCACATGTTTACACTAGCAGGTGGACCGATTTGTTGGAGATCCATTGTATAATATCTAGTGGCTCTATCTACTACTGAATTTGAGTATATGACATTGGTTGAGGCTGGGAAAGAAGTATTGTGGTTAAAGGGTTTTGTGAAGGAGTTGGGCATAGATCAAGGTGGAGTACAATTGTATTGTGATAGTCAGAGTGTCATTTATTTGGCAAATCATCAAGTGTATCATGCAAAGACCAAACATATTGATGTAAGGTTTCACAAGGTGAAAGAGTTAATTGCTATGGGTGATGTGATATTGGAAAAGGTGCACACTTCTGAAAATGTAACTGACATGTTGAGAAAGACTGTGACTGCGGACAAGTTCAAGCATTGCTTGGACTTGGTTAATGTCTCCAAATGTTAGTAAGAAGGATTCCCCCCAAAATTGGTTGGAACAAGTGGTTTATATTCTAAATGGGTGAGGTTATTCGTCAAGGTGGAGTTTGTTGAGACTCGTGACTCATAACTGAGAAGTTCCTAAAAAGAGAATGCGGTGTTACAAGGTCATTATGAGTATTAGGTTATAATGAGAATTAGGGTTAGAATAGAAATAGTCGTCATATATACTCTCTATTGTAAAATCATATGTAACTCGGTGAATAACTAAAGGAACACCGCTCCCGTGAACTACCTAAATTAGAAAACCACGTAAATGTTTATGTTATATTTTTTTACTGTCGTGTGCGTGTGTGATCTAATTCTAACAATTTATAGATCATCAAATTCCCAAAATTGGAATGAAAGCTCGATCAAACGAACTCCCATCCTAGGAAGTCCTTCTCTTTCGATCCAAAAAAAGGATCTTGGGAAAGCTGGTTCCGTACCATTAGAAGCTGAAGTATCCGAAAAGAAGAAGGAATGAGGAAAATTAAGTAAACTTAAGTTCCGGTGAGGCGGTGACTTATGATGTCAAACCCCCAAAAAAAATTGTCATTTAATACTACTACTATCACTGCAAAGTGATTCTTTTTTCTATTTGTAACTATTTTTGTGAAAGAGACATACTAGTGACTCTCTTAATTAAACAAAAATGGAACAATGGGTAGTGACTGAATGCTAAATAAATATTTTTGAAAAAAAAATATTGGAAATTTTCAATTTTTTCTTTTGTCACCAAATGAGCATTATGACAAAATGAAATTATTATTTTTAGCACAACTTGTGAACTAGATGGAATTGATAAAGAGATCAAACAATTCATTTTCTTTTCATAATTTTATATTTGAAATATCCATTAGAGCCAATGAATTACATATATTGAATGTATTATGTATGAAATAATTAAATATCAAGAACCAGAAAAACAAGCATTAAAACCCAATCCAAAACATTCTCCTCACAAACCAGATTTATAAGGAACACCTGCAGCTTGAATCCAGTCTGATCCGTTAATAAATGAATTCACCGTAAACTTCTGTGCTTGTTTCTCTGTAATTTTCCTCAGTCCCTCCCATTGAACTCTGTTTTTGGTCGACGAACCGGGACCATAATTCAGATATTCGGCATAAAAAATGGTATTTGGTGCGCCATTTCCAGTCCACGGTAGCCAGCCCTTGGGATCAATCAAACTTCCCATCATGGTATTCATGTACACGGTTGTGGAGTAATATTTCCAAGGGCGGCCTAGGAATGTGTGCACATTGGACAAGTTTCCAAATGGGGAAATGTTACAGTTTTGTATAGAAATCCCAGTGTTTTGATTCGGGTCGGTTTTGCCTTGTGCCGTTATTGTGTTTTGTTGACCAGTCATTGGTACTCTTGGTCGTATGTTACAGTTTTGGAAAACAGCGGCGGAGTTCCCAAAAATGAAATCAACTGTCCCGTATATGTCACACTCGCGGTAGAATTGGCGGTTGGCGTGGGCGTACAGGGTGTCCTGAAAAGCGTCGAATCGACATTTGTAAAAGACTGAATGGTCCGCATTTGACATTAGGGCAACAGCCTGGTGCTTGATTGCTCCAGCAGTGTTGTAAAATCCCATGTCACGAGCAATAAAACCCTGACCAAACACGGCTGCATGCATGTGCAAATATAAACAAGTTAGCACACAATGTAAACACGAGAGTACTAAACTGGAGTTACGGTGACTATATATGTGTGCAATCACGAGTTATGACAGGTTCAGTTTTCTGATAAGCAAGAAGAATATCTTAAAAGAAAACTATTAGTTATAGTTTCTATGAAAATACGATGAATGTGTATGTGTGCAGTCAGACACATAGTTTTCTATAAGCAAAAAATATGTTGTAACTTATAGCAGAATTGTACGATCCATCCCACATCAATTTATCACCAATGGAAGAGCGCACATCTGTATAGACTGACCAAATACCTACTGACTTAAAAGAAGGTTAACCTATTAGGTTGAGTCTTCACCATATTAAATTAACACATCTACACTCTTGAATTTATCCCACATGAAATATCCCAACATAAATAATTAATTTTTAGTATCTAATTAAGGACTAATGAGTTATATCTAAAGTGTTATATGATACTTACCGAATGTTGCTGAAGAAAATGTTTGAGTTCCATCGACGGAATTCAAACTACCGGACACGATAGTTTTATCCATTCCATCACCAATCATCATAACATTCCATTTCATCTTCTCAACCCTAACATTTTCATAATACACACCCATCTTCACATATATCACAAACCGCTTCTTGCTTTTGTCTGGAACCGCCTTAAGTGCATCACTAATTGTCTTGTATTTCCCAGAACCATCCTTTGCCACAATGACATCGGCGTTAATCGTGTTAGGCTTTTTAATACTCTGAAGCAGCTTCCTATCATTCGGGGACAACCAGTGTGGCATATCTTCATCGTCACTAGTCAATAATCGTCGACGAAATTTCAAAGATTTCGCAGCAGTTGAAATCCCATTAATAATAGCGAGGCTATTACTAGTAAACTCTGTGGAGTCTTTAAGGTACTTCAACGCATTAGCCCTTAGTGTTGTGTTCTCAAAGCCATCTATACATGTATCCTGATAAGTACCAGCAGCACTCAGCCATGTCATGACATCGTCAGCAGCCTCGAACAACGCGAGATCTCCGGCAAACAACGAGGCGTTTAGATGATCCAACGCGAGATCCAAGAGCTCTCGACAATTCTCCAGAGCCTCTACCTCTGCAGGTGCAAAATTCCCAATACTTTTGAATTCTCCATTTTCAGAAAAATATTTAGAGCCCTTAACTAGTTCACTTATAGCCACTTGCATAGATGCTTTAAAAAGCTCTTCAGGCTGTATTATCCCCCGGTTCGTGTTCAGCACCGGAAGAAGGCTGTGATAACACGAGTCAGGGTATAATGTCACGCCGCAGGCTGCCTTGATCGACGTGGAGATGGACTTAGCACTGGTGGATGGATTATTATTATCGCCGCCGCTATTTTTACTGAGAGAAGTTCCTACAACAGCAGAAACTACAACAACGACGAGAACTATGCATGATAAAGTGATAACAGCGATTCGCTTTCTTAACGCCTTTCGACGATCTGCAACGACTGTTTGCTGATCGAATTCGTCGAATTTCCCGTAAGATTTGAGAAGTGACATGATTACAATTGCAATATGGAAAATTGTATTGAGATTGGTAGATGATTTGGTGTGCTTAAATAGAGAAGGCAAGGCATTGCATGGATAAAACTTACCTTCTTTTCTTTTTTCAGAACATGGATTGACATTGCTTAGTCAACTAACGTGGGGTACGTGCAAGGCACAATAGCACTACGGCTAAGATTAAAGTGCTTCTCATGTTCGGTGCAAATAAGTTCAATACTATAAAGTAAATTAAACCGTATAAATTTAAGCAAACGTTTTGCTGTATAGACAAAATTATATCAATAATGACAATTATATCATATTAAATAACGAATATATATGTAGGTTGATAAGAAGAAATAAAAAAAATGACTCGTACAAAATTATTTTATCTTATAGCTTATAATTCCACTTTAATCGCAATTCAAATTCGTAATAAATTAACTAGTCAGCATATTAATCGTTTCCTTCAATGAATTGAAAGGAAAGGCGGCAAGTAAGCTTCACCTACACAATTTTTTTATATGCATATTACATATGTCAAACCTTCAATTATATAATATGTAATAGATTTTTCTTTTAATTACATTTTATTCTATAATGTAAAGGTGCACCACAAATTATGAATAGAGAGTCATTCACAAGTCAAAAAAATAAAGTAATTATGAGTTTGTTGCATTGTGACTTCGGAATTGCATCTGGTGTCACAACTATGTTAACTGTGAGACATGGTAATTTTCGATTTGATTGAATTAAAAGAATAGTAATATAATTTTACAAGTAAACAATATTATCTTACCTAATATTAATAATATTATATAATGTGAGTTTTAGTAAGATTTATAACTACTATAATTATATAGCTTGAGAGTTTAGAAGGAAATAATTTTCTCCTTAAAATCATCGTATCTAATAAGAAAATAATTTTCTCCTAAAATCATCGTATCTAATAACTTTGAGTCTGAGTAGGATTGTTACTAGATTATCTTACCTAATAGTATGAGTATGAGTATTAGATTGTTACTATTATTAAAAATAAAAGTGTATATATATATATATATATATATATATATATATATTAACAACCTATATGATTCACTTATTAAATAATAAAATAAAATTAATTACTCTAACCAATAAAAATTTGAACAATAAAATTAAAAATATCAACAATATTATAAATCTATTAAATATATTAAATTGCAGTACATAACATCATTGCATGACATTTGTCATTTTCAAATTGCAACACTTGTCCTACCTAATTAATGTGCTCATCCATTACTCCAATTTTTATATTATTGTTACTTAATTATTATCTCCTAAAATCACTACTTTTAATCCCACATTAATATTTTTATTTTATAATCTCATAAATCACTATAAATCTAAAATTTTCTAATGCTATCATTACAAATTTAATTATTATCTCCTAAAATCACTACTTTTTAATCCCAAATTAATATTTTGAATTTATAATGCCCTAAATCACTACAAATCTAAATTGTTTTGGTAATGTCATCATTACGATATTATCCTTTCCCAATTTAATTATTATCTCTTAAAATCACTACTTTATGATATTATCATTATCGAAGCTATTATCATTACACTCAGCTATTTAACCTAATTTTCTCCCTATAAATACAACATAATAGTATACCATTTATAATTATATTACAACATAATATTATACAGCTTTAAAACATTTAAAATAAAATTAAAATAACAAATAATATCAATCCTTCTGTGTTGATTTTATAATTGCCAAAATCCACTACTTTTCTAAACATAATTATTATATCCTAAAATCAATATTTTTCTAATATTATACCATTCATAATTATACCATAGATTATATCATACATATATGGTATAATATTATAATACACAAATATAAAAAAATAATAAAATCACTACCTATCTAAAATGTGCGAATATTATCATTACTAATTAAATTATATTACAACATAATATTATACCATTTATAGTTATATTAAAACATAATATTATACAGCTTAAAACATTTAAAACAAAATTAAAATAATAAATAATATCATTCATAACTTACATGTGTTGATTTTATGATCCCCTAAACCACTACTTTTTCAATCTAAACGGTTTTTATATTATCGTTACTTAATTATTATCTCCTAAAATCACTACTTTTTAATTCCACAATAATATTTTGATTTTATAATCCCATAAATCACTACAAATCTAAATTGTTCTTATAATGTTAACTGCTCTAATATTATCATTACTAATTTAATTATTATCTCCTAAAATCACTATTTTTTAATTCCAAATTAATAATTTGAATTTATAATCCCTAAATCACTACAAATCTAAATTATTTTGGTAATGTCGATTCGCTACGATATTATCCTTTCTAATTTAATTATTATCTCCTAAAATCACTACTACTTTGTGATATTATCATTACTAAGCTATTATCATTACTCTCCATTATTTAACCTAATTTTCTCTATAAATAAAACATAATATTATACCATTTATAATTATATTACAACATAATATTATACGCTTTAAAACATTTAAAATAATAAATAATATCAATCATAACTTACTATGTTGATTTTATAATCCCCAAAATCAACTACTTTTCTAAACATAATTATTATGTCCTAAAATCACTATTTTCTAATATTGTACCATTCTATAATTATACCATACATTATATCATACACGTATGATATAATATTATAATACATATATATAACAAAATAGCAAAATCACCACCTATCTAAAATATGTGGATATTATCATTACTAATTAATTATATTACAACATAACATTATACAATTTAAAACATTTAAAACAAAATTAAAATAACAAATAATATCAATCATAACTTACAATGTTGATTTTCTAATCCCCTAAATCACTACTTTTTTCAATCTAAACGGTTTTTTTATTATCGTTACTTAATTATTATCTCTTAAAATCACTACTTTTTAATCCCACATTAATATTTTAATTTTATAATCCCATAAATCACTACAAATCTAAATTATTCTGATAATATTAATTGTTCTAATATTATCATTACTAATTTAATTATTATCTTCTAAAATCACTACTTTTTTAATCCCAAATTAATATTTTGAATTTATAATCCCTAAATCACTACAAATCTAAACTTTTTTGGTTAATGTCTACTGTTCTGATATTATCCTCACTACAAGAAAAAGGTTTATCAATGATCTTTATTAGCGTACCGTGGACTACCGCAGATATCTATTAGCAATCAGATGCGTGCGTCGCCGATAGTCGTCGCACAAATTTCGATCACGGGATGCACATCAACACCACAATTAGCTTAACCGGCATATCTGCGATCGATATAAGCGAATCGAATTGACAAATCCGGCCGCTAAGTCGAAATCAAGATGGTCCAGGCCAAAGTCGACGTGGTCCACGTGGCGCCGAATGGGCAAGGCAATGGCGGTATGGAATGGGCGAAGGTCTCTTCTTCTCCTTCTTCTCCCCCTCTCCCTCTTCTCTCTATCTCGCCCTCTTTTTTTCTTCTTCGCCGTGGTTTAAGTGGATCAAACTAATAACATTAAGAATGATCAATAGATCGCCTTTCAAAGAATCGCATGCGCGGTCGCTAATTTTTAATGACGTGGACGCTTTCAGCGACCGCATGTGGTCGCAGATAAGGATTAGTCGCAACAAAAAAACGCGCCAGGGTTTCGCACCAAATTTTTGGGGGAAAATTCATATCAGCGACCGATCAGCGACCGCAGGCGGTCGCTGATATCAACTAGCGACTAGTATTAATCCCGATCGCAGGTAGTGGTCGCTACTACTATTATCAGCGACCGGATATGCGGTTGCTGATATTATTGGTCGCAGATAGGCCTTTTTTTTGTAGTGCCTTTTTAATTTAATTATTATCTCCTAAAATCACTACTTTATGATACTATCATTACTAAGCTATTATAATTACTCTCCGTTATTTAACCTAATTTCTCCCTATAAATACATACTAGCTATTACGCAACAACTCATGCTACAAATAAATCTAAATACTGTTAAAAGTTCAAAGGAGTTATATGGAGACCTTCAGATTATGGTGACAGTGCATTCAATGGGAAGGGCTATATATGGCTTCATTTTGTGGACTATATCTCACGGTGTTTATATTTATGGCTTCTTCATCTATTGTATTCTATTATCTGGATTGTGGTTTTGCATGATTTGTTAAGTACTATCATCCAGTAAATCATTTTCATCATCATTAATAGTTTTTTTTGGCATTATTATAATACCGTGAGTGGCTCTACAATTGCCAAAAATTGATAAAAAAAAAAAAACTAATGAGGCAATGTATTCGTTCTTTAACTATAACATTGTGTTATGTAAGACACAGTGTTATACTGTTATGTTTTTGGACATTGTGTTTGTTTGACATGAAGATCCAACATAATTATTAATGTGACGCCCCCAAAATAGGTATACACCGCCCATTCTGAGTCGCCAAATACATGGTACAGAAACAACTACAACTTTATTAATACAATTGTTGCACGAAATACGACAACACATAAACTGGGAGTTTAAATACAAATATTGTCTTCTAGACAATATCCACACTCAAATAAATTCTCATTACAATTATTGATGCACTATTTTACAAAATAGTAAGGACTGCTAAAACAAATATCTTGAAACATCACTCTATACCCCGACTGGTTCCCGCTATATTCTCGCTTTCTGAGAAGAAAAATGAAACAAAAAGGAAAAGAGTGAGCTCAACTAGCCCAGTAAAGAATATTATGACTAAGATAAAGTAAAATAAATTATCGTTAGCCTTCAATAAATCAGATAAAATATAATGGACAATAAGTTTAGATCACTATTCGCAACGAAAATAATAATTCATTAAAAGAGTTAAGTAGAGAATGAAATCTATTATCTTCTATGATTTAAAAGTTCATCATCAATATTTTATCCCTGTAACATCAATCAATATACATCTTGAATCAAATATTCATCTTTTCACTACGGGCAAAAGATATTCATCAGTTGGCCATGTTCATCTCAACACCCAAAGCCCATCTTCAGGCACTACGGGCCAAAGATATTCATTAGTAATCATTCATCTCAATTAAAAATAAGTTGATAAATAGAAACTCAAATACCAATAATGCTTTTAATATTAAAATAAGATGAATTATCGATTCCGACAATGGAAAATATCGTGAAATCAATCAATAATAAAATATCAACGAAGCAATTATTAAATCAATAAAATAAAATATTGAACAATAATTATTGTAACAATTATCGAGTAGTGCCTTTCACGTAAGAATCAATAAATTAAGAATATCAGGCAATACTGTGGCAGCTACTATGCAACCACGCATTATTGTATTTTAACCACCGATATTTCAACAAGAACCAGTTAATTATAACAATCACTATTGCCATTTATAAAAACTCAAACTTGTCGCTTTTTTCATCCGACCATTTTCCGTTATGGGACCCACAAATGGTCAGTGCTTAAGGTCAGAAATGAGCAACAAATCTCGCCTCGATTCTGACTCGCCGATTAAAAGTTCGATTCGAAATCGACTCAAATATAAATGAGTCAAATATGAGCACATTTTAAAGTTCGATAAATTACTCGAACCTCCTCAAATTATAATTTTCTATCGATACTTGGATCATATTCGCTGAAAAGTCCAAACCGCTTCTGCCTCGATCTTAGAGCTAAACGAGCCTCAATCAAACCTTATTTTATACTCGATAAATTTTGTGAATCAAATCGAGCAACTCAATACTTTGATCGACTCTTGGTTCGCTTACACCCTTAATTTAATAATAAGTCGTCAGACAATATTCTCGACAATATATTCATTTATCAACGAATATTCGACAACAATGAATATTTTATATTAGTATTTCGCAAATTTGAACATTTTACCTATAATTTCAATATTATTAATAATTACCTTTTTATTTCGTAATAATTAATAGAGAAAATTCAATTTTATTTATCAAAAGTTGGATTTCTATTAATTATTCTCAAATAGTAAGTGTGAATTTAGTTAATGTGGTTAGTTATAGTAAAATGTGTAAATTTTGCAAAATAAGCAAATGGTTATAAAATATTCATTGTTGCTTGGGAATATTCGCTTGGTCGTGAAATATTCTTGTTGTATGAGAATATTTGTATAACTATAAAAATGCATTTCAGGGCCCCATAACTTAAAAAACTACTTGGATGGAAAAAAATGATAAGTTTGAGTTTTTATAAATGACTTTTGCAGAAGTTGTTACTGCTAATAATCGCTTGGAATACCCGGTGGTTAAAATACAAGAATACGCTATGGTCGCATAATAATAGCACACCAGATCGCACAACATTCTCAATTATCGATTCTTACGTAAGAAGGCACTACTCAATAATTGTTACAATAATTATTGTTCAATATTTTATTTTATTGATTTAATAATTGCTACGTTGATATTTTACATTATTGATTCAATAATTGTCACTGCACAATATTTTCCATTATCAGATCAATAATTCATCTTATTTGAATAATATTATTAGATAGCATTATTGGTAATGTTTAAGGAAGTTTTGTTCAGAAAGGGCTTCGTCACCTAATCGCATCGCCAAGAAAGAGAAATCCTTATCGAAAAGTTCCTCTTCCCGGAACGACCTAGTTATCAATATCAGAAGTTCGTAATATTATTTGTGAATAATTAATTATTGATATTTATGATAAGAAAACATTTATTCAATGTAGATTTAAACGGAGGAATTTTTAGCATGTGACATTTGTTGAAAGTTGGTATTTTATCTTTTCCGATAAAATAATTCATTCAAATATATTATTATAATATTACATTATAGTAGTATGATGTGATTATATAATAGTATGATTTTTATAGTTTGAGTGGTTACATTATTATAGTAAATTCATGGTATAAAATAAAATGAGGTGAAAGAGAACAAATTGAATTTGAATTTGTACAATATAAGAAATGATGTCATCGAAGCGATGAGATATGCAATGATGTCATCGGAGCGATGAGGTATGAAATGATGTCATCGGAATGATGAGGTAAGCGACGATGTCACAAATTATGGCGAAAAGACTATTTTATCCTTACTCTGCCAAGCCTATAACTAGAAGCTCATTTCTTCATTATTTTTCACAAATTCACTAAAGCTATAGAGAGAGAAAGTATAGAGAGAATAAGAGAAAAGAGAAAAAGAAGAAGCGTATTTTGTTATTACACTAGTGCAGTCTCCAAATTTTTATTAAGGTAAGGGGTATTATTTCTTTCGTATTCATGAAGAGAGTTATTTCTTTCAATACTCGTAAGGGTTGTTATTCCATTCTTTATTATTATGTTAGAATAACCTATCTACGCGGACTACCACATGCATGGTAAAATCCTTTTGTTATTTCATTCTTAATTATTCTATGGGAATTACCTGTCTACACGGACTACCGCATGCCTGGTGAATAACCTTTCGTATTCATTTGTTATTAAATTATGGAAATGATCTGTCTACGTGGACTACCGCATAACAGTTGAAAATTCATTTGCAGTTTTGAATATTGTTCATTTCAGATTCCTAACTCTAAACTTACTATGGTAAGTATTGCTTCTATAATTCCTGAAATGATCAGAAATTCTTTGAGTTTTGCGCTTCATCTAATGACACTTCACTGGAATATTGGTCTAAACTTTCTTGTGTAATTTTTACCTTTTCATGTCGAGGTTACTATTCACTTATACGACACTATTCACGTATACGACACTATTCACAGAAAAATAAAATTTTCTTTTCTTTGTCCAAGTTGTCTACTATGGTTACTATCTTTGATTATATCCATGTTTTGATCTTCATTCTTAAATTTTGCTCCACAATTGATTATTATGGAGTATTTTTGAACTTGGATAAACTAAAGTACGAATCCTTAATCTTTGTGTTTTTATCTCACCAGATTCATTTTCTTTAAAAATATTTTTTCATCATCCTCAGTCCTAAATGGTGATATAACTGAATATCTTTGGCCTGTAGTGCGAATATGAATGATTACTTGATGAATATCTTTGGCCTGTAGTGGTTATAAAAATATTCATTGTTGTCGGGGAATATTCGTTTGGTCGTGAAATATTCTTGCTATCAGGGAATATTTGTACGACGGCGCAACCATTGTGGGCCCCATAATGGAAAACGTTCGGATGAAAAAAATGACAAGTTTGAGTTTTTATAAATAATGGCGTAATTGTTACCAAGTAACACATTTGAATACACGGTGGTTAAAATACGATGTCTGGTTGCGGTTGCACAAGATACATTACCAGTATTGCACAAAGATTTTGGAATTATTGATTCTTACGTAAGAAGACACTACTCAATAATTGTTACTGTAATTACTTTTCAATATTTTATTTTATTGATTCAATAATTGCTACGTTGATATTTTATATTATTGTTGTTTCAATAATTGTCCCTGCACACTATTTCCATTATCAGATCAATAATTCATATTATTTGAATAATATTGTTAGATAGCATTATTGGCAATGTCTAAGGAAGTTCTGTCTAAGAAAAAGAGTTTGGTCATCTATTTGTGCGCCAATAAAGAGAAATCATTATCGGAAAGCCCCCTCTTTCCTAGGAACGACCCGGTTGTCTTAATTATGATTCTATAATATTATTTGTGAATAATTAATTATTAATTTATATGATAAGAAAATATTTATTTTATGTGGATATAAATGAAGGAATTAATGCTGAGGTGTTTTATCAGTATTTTGTCATAATAGAGGTATTAAAAATCGTCCGTATATGTATTTCGGGCATTTTTTGTTTGGAATTTAGAAAAACTTTCTTCTACAAAGTTGTAGAGAATTAAATTTCCTATGGAATAACTATGAGATTCAAATTTTTCTGATAAAAGGGCTATTTATTATAAATTATTGAAGTTTCTGATTATTGTTTAAATTTTAAAACATTTTGGAAATTTTCTAGAATGGGTGGGCCCCATTTTTTGTTGGTGAGAAATGTGCTAAAATTTTATTTCAAAAGCGGTGTGCATAAATAGTAGCATGTAAAGCCATCAGTAAAGCAGTTAGTACTCGCTTTGGCGTTTCTAAAGATTTTCCTATAAATAGGGTACTTAGTTAGAATTGAAAATCACACCAGAATCTGAAGTTTTATCTCTCTTTAATATCGAGCGTATATTTGTGAGTATTTAAATACTTTGAGATTTGCTATTCAGTGCAAGTTTCCTTTAGCATCATATCTGATATGTCATTCAAGAGTACTGTTCTTTTGAGGTAATGGATGTTATTTTCTTCGTAAATAATGTTATTTCTTCAATATCATTATACCAAAATATTAGTATAAATTTTATTGTGAAATTTTTACCTTTCCATGTCAAGGTTACTATTCACGTATACGACACTATTCACATAAACAGCACTATTCACGAATACGGTACTATTCACGCGTACTATTCACGAATTATGATTTTTCTTGTGGAATTTCTACCTTTTCGTGTCGGGGTTACTATTCACGTATACAACACTATTCACATATAAGGCACAATTCATGAATACGGCACTATTCACTGAAAAATTAAAATTTCTTTTTCTTTGTCCAAGTTGTCAATTATGGTTATTGTCTTTAATTGTATCCATGTTTTGATCTTTATTTTTTAATTTTGCTCCATAATTGATTATTATGGTGTATTTTTGAACTTGGATAAACTAAAGTACGAATCCCTAATGTTTAATGTCTAAAGTACAAATCGTCCGTATGTGGATTTCGATCATTTAATGTTTAAAATTTGGAAAAAACTTTCTACTACAAAGTTGTAGAGAATTAAATTTCCTATTGAATAGACATGAGATTCAAATTTTTCTGATATAAAGGCTATTTATTATGAATTATTGAAGTTTCTGAATATTGTTTAAATTTAAAACATTTTGGTGGAGATTTTCTAGAATGGGTGGGGCCCACTTTTATTGTTGGTGAGAAATGTGCTGAAATATTTTTCAAAGGTGGTGTGCGTGAATAGTAGCATATAAAGTCATCAGGTAGCAGGTTAAGACTGCTTTGGCGTTCTAGCATTTTCTTATAAATTGGGTGCTTAATTAGAATTGAAAATCACACTAGAATCTAAAGTTTTCTCTCTCTATAATATCGAGCGTATTTTTTTGAGTATTTAGATACTTTGAGAGTTGTTATTCAGTGCAAGTTTCCTTCAGCATTATATTTGATATTTCAGCCAGAAGTACTATTCTTTTGAGGTAAGGGATAATAAGGGATGGTAAGGGATGTTATTTTTTTTTTGTAAATGATGTTATTTCTTTTAGTATCATTATACCGAAATATTGATATGAATTTTATTGTGAAATTTTTTACCTTTTCATGTCGGGATTACTATTCACGTATACGACACTATTCATGTATATGACACTATTTATGTATACGACACTATTTACGTATACGGTACTATTTGCGAATACGGGTTACTATTCATGAGTTACTATTCACAAGTTATAATTCACGAGTTACTATTCACGGGGTACTATTTACGAGTTACTATTCACGGGGTAGTATTCACGGGGTACTATTCACGACAAAATTGGTTTCTTTTTCTGACCAAATTATCGTTGATTTATGAATCTTACTCTTGAAATTAAATCCATGTTTTGATCATATTATTTTTATTATCATATATAACATTTTTATAACCCTAGTGACGAAATTTCTCTTTCACTTGAATGTAAAGATGTGTAGATTATTGGTATGATCGTGACTATGGGTTCTCTTTGGCCAATAGTGCAAAGATGAATTGTTGACTGATATGATCATGACCATTGAATTTATAATTGAATATTTTTAGCTTAAGTGCAAAGGTGAATTGATCAACATGGTTATAATTATTATTTATATAAATTCTAAAATAATTATATATTTCTTTGAGATATTAATATCTTTGGCTCGTAGTGCAAAGATGACCCGTTGTTGAATATCTTTGGCCTGTAGTGTAAAGATGAATTGTTGATGAATATCTTTGGCCCGTAGTGCAAAGATGACCTATTGTTGAATATCTTTGGCCTGTAGGGCAAAGATGAACTGTTGATGAATATCTTTGGCCTGTAGTGCAAAGATGAATTTATTAGTATGATTATGAACAGGAACTGTGATTTGGTATAACCATGATCTTTGATGTTTTAGGTAAAGACAGGTGATGAAAATTATCTTTGTCTTGGATGAGAAGAGGAATTTAGAACTACAATTATGATTATGAGTTACTCACATGATTGTGGACATGAACTGTTGATTGATGTTACAGGGTGAAAACATTGTTGGTGGACTTTTAACATGGAGAAGATAATAGACTTTATGGTCTATTTGCTCTTCTAATAAATTGTTCGTTCCGCTGCAACTATGGTTGAAAAGTTTTATCATCTACCATATGTTGTAAATCTCTGATTGATTACTGATGAAGGCTATTGATAATTTAATTATCATTAGTCATGATATTCTTTAATGGGCTAGTTGAGCTCACCCTTTTGTTTCACAATTCCTTTCAGGTAATAAGAGTGTAGTAGTGGGGTCGAAAGCGGGTAACAGAATAGAATCTGGGTCTATAACTATTGAGATTTCCCCTAAAACAGTATGAAAATAATTTTATTGAGAATTTGAGATAAGTGTGTCGTATTTTATACGTTATTTAACCGTTGATTTTGGTGAACCGAATAGGGTGAGGTAAACCCAACTTTAGAAGGGTGTTTTACCACTATCATACAAGATGTCTAATGACCTACAACTTCGTGTTATCATAAAACATGGTTGTGCACATCCACTTGTTGATTATATCTATGAGCACTACCTATATAATCTTGGAGTTTGGTTGAAATATAATTCTCAATTGAAGACAATGGAGATAATTATATGACAAGAGAAGACTCACCATTGGAAAGAATATGATAGTAATCTTCTCGTTTTTCTTTGGGGTCTATTGGGTCAACCAAGGATAATTCTCGAGTCATATGATATCTATTATAACTTAGATACATGGCCTCTCATGTACGAATTCCTTGAGCATTTTCTAAAGATTTTAATTTCTAAAACAGTTATTGATTGTACCTTTATGTAAGGTATCAATGCTTTATGTAAGGTATCAATGTGAGGTGCTATCCAAGTAAAGGGATGAGAGTCACAGTTGGTATTAAAACTCACAGTATATGTGTTGTCGTATTTTGCACGATAATTGCAATAATGAAGTTGTAGTTGTTTTCTGTACCATATATTTGGCAACTCAGAATGGGATGGGTGGATTGGACCTATTATGGGGGCGTCACAGTTATTATCTTTAATTGTATCCATGTTTTGATCTTCATTCTTAAATTTTGCTCCACAATTGATTATTATGGAGCATTTTTAAACTTGGGTAAACTAAAGTACGAATCCCTAATCTTTGTCTTTTTATCTCACTGGATGCGTTTTCTTTAAAAATATTTTTTCATCATTCTCAGTCCTAAATGGTGATATAACTGAATATCTTTGGACTGTAGTGTGAAGATGAATGATTACTTGATGAATATCTTTGGCCTGTAGTGCAAAGATAAATGATTACCTGATGAATATCTTTGGCCCGTAGTGAAAAGATGGACAGGTGTTGAGATGAACATGACCAACTGATGAATATCTTTGGCCCGTAGTGCTAAGATGAATATTTGATTCAAGATGTATATTGATTGATATTACAGGGATAAAATATAGATGATGGACTTTTAAATTCATAGATGATAGTAGATTTCATTCTCTACTTAACTCTTCTAATGAGTTGTTATTTTCGCTGTGAATATTGATCTAAAACAGATTGTCCATAATATTTAATCTGATTTATTGAAGGCTAACGATAATTTGTTCTACATTATCTTGGTCATAATATTATTTACTGGGCTAGTTGAGCTCACCCTTTTTTCTTTTTGTTACATTTTTCTTCTCAAGAAGCGAGAATATAACGGGAAGTAGTCAGGGTGTGGAGTGATGTTCCAAGCCAGTTGTTATAGTAGTCCTCACTATTTTGCAAAATAGTGTATCAATAATTATAATGAGGAATTATTTGAGTGTGGATATTATCTAGAAGACAATATTTGTATTTAAACTCATAGTTTATGTGTTGTCGTATTTTGCATGACAATTGTATTAATGAAGTTGTAGTTATTTATGTACCATGTATTTGGCGACTCAGAATGGGTGATGTATACCTATTTTGGGGGCTTCACATATGTGGTATGTCATTTTCTTTAATTAACCCTTGGTTTGTGGCAGTATTTGAGAATGGCAGCTGGAAATGTTAACAATGGAGTGAATGAGACCGTGGAGAAACCTTTAATCACCAACCAGGGGAACGTGCAACAAGAAGGCAATATTCCTTCTGTAAAAAACACTAGCGAACAAACAATGAATGATGGGATGTTTAGAAGCTTTTTGCAGTTCATGCAAAATCAAATGAGGGAGACTCGTGTACAAAATACGGGTGGAAATAATAGCAACGAGTGTTTGTCACAGCCAAGCAGTTCAAAGAGTTAGGACCACCAGAGTTTTGGGGAAAGCCAGATCTGATTAAGGCAGAAATGTGGGTTAAGCAAATTACCAAGATATTTGATGTCTTGGGATGCACGAAGGAACAGAAGGTTCCATTCGCCACCTTTATGTTGTGTGGTGAGGCAGATTACTGGTGAGAATCATGAAGCGTGCCAATCCAATCCAGACTCAATATGTCTTGGGAAATATTTCAGAAACTGTTCAATGACAAGTACTTTCCTGAAAGTATTCGTCATATGAAGGAGGTAGAGTTTATTAGACTGGAACAAAACAACATGACTGTGTCCCAGTACGAGGCAAAGTTCACGGAGTTATCCAGGTTTATACCTCATTTAGTAGAAAATGAGGAACACATAACACGGATGTTTCTGAGAGATCTAAAACACGAAATTCGTCAGTATCTTATTTCTCATAAATTTTCTCTATATTTAGATGTTGTCAACAGGGCTCAATTATTAGAGCGAGATAATGAGTATGTTCAACTGAGGGACCACAACTAGGGTCATACCAATGGCAGCAGTCATCGAAGCAATAATAACCAGCGGGGTGGAAAATATCTGGACAAAAGCGGCAACCACTCTGGTGGTAATCAGGGCCATAATATTAGAAGAAGAGATTCGGAGGGAGACTTTAAAAAGAGAAAGTACAACAACAACAATGACGGGAAGACACCAGCACCAGCACCAGCAACAAATTCTAGGGGAGGGAACGACCGCCAATTAGATGTTACAGATGCGGAGATGAGGGACACATAAGTTCAAACTATTCACAACCTTCCAAGGAGTGTTTCAGTTGTGGAAAAGACGGTCATATAACCCGATTTTGTCCGGTAGCGAAATCAAGTCCAGCGAAGATGGTGACTCCAAAGGCTGTCCCGGATATGTCAAAGTCAGCGATTCCTGGAAGAGCGTTTGTCATGACTAGCCAAAACGCAAGGAACCCAGGCGAGGTGATCACGTGTAAGCTAATCATAAACTCTTGTGAAGTTTATACCTTTTTAGATACCGATTCTACCCATTCTTTTATCTCTCCTGCTTGTGCTCAACGTTTGAACTTGACTCCTGAGAAATTAGACTTTGACTTATCTGTTGAAACTCTGTTAGGAGAAACTTTTATTACAATCACTGTTTATAAATCTTGCTTGATTCAAGTTGGGACCATCACATTACCTGTTGATCTCATCTCTTTAAAGATACTTGCATTTGATGTGATTTTAGGGATTGATTGGTTAACTACTCATCATGTAAAAATTGATTGTTTTCGTAAGGTCGTTAGTTTTCATATTCCTAACCAACCTGTTATGAGAATTCAAGCAACCAAACCACTAAACTCAATCACTATCATATCAAGCCATAAAGTCATTCGTTTATTAAACAACGGATGTCAAGCTTTCTTAGTCCATGTTATGGATTTAAACAAAAATACGTCAGATTTGAATAATATTTCTGTTGTTAATGAATTTCCTGACGTATTTCCTGAAGAACTTCCCGGTCTACCCCCTGAACATGAAGTTGAATTCTTTATTGACCTTGAACATGGTACAAAACTCATTTCTAAAACCCCATATCGAACTCCTATTGAACTTCAGGAGTTAAAGGTCCAACTACAGGAGTTGTTAGACATCGGTTTCATTCGTCCTAGTACATCTCCTTGGGGTGCTCCTGTTTTATTCGTAAAAAAGAAAGACAGGAGTATGAAACTTTGTATTGACTACCGGGAATTGAACCATGTCACCATCAAGAATAGGTATCCGCTACCTCTCGTTGATGACCTGTTCGACCAGTTGCAAGGAGCACAATTCTTTTTAAAGATCGATCTTCGTTTTGGATATCATTAGCTGAAGATTAAAACTGAGGATATTCTGAATACTGCTTTCAGAACTCAGTACGGGCATTATGAATTCTTAGTCATGACTTTTGGATTGACAAATGCTCCTGCTGCTTTAATGGATATAATGAACTGAGTATTCAAGGAATATTTTGATCAGTTCGTTGTTGTCTTTATTGATGACATCCTCATCTATTCCAAAAGCCGTGAAGATCATGAGCGCCATTTGAAGCTGGTACTTCAAAGGCTTCGTGATAATAAGCTATATGCCAAGCTGAAGAAATGTGAGTTCTGGCTTGAGGAAGTAGCATTCCTTGGGCGCGTGGTGTCAAAACATGGAGTATCTGTTAACCCGGCGAAGATTGAAGCAATACAAAGTTGGGAGCAACCGAAGTCGGTGACCGAAGTACGTAGCTTTCTGGGCTTAGCTGGTTACTATCGGAGATTCGTGGAAGGATTTTTCGAATTGCTACTCCGTTAACTCAGCTGACTTGGAAATATATAAAATTCGTATGGAGCGAAGAATGTGAGAAGATTTTCCAAGAGCTCAATAGGAGACTCATTTCGGCACCTATTCTGACAATACCATCTGGTTCGGATGGATTTGTTATCTACAGCGATGCTTCAGGCAAAGGGTTAGGATGTGTTCTCATGCAACATGAGAAAGTCATAGCATATGCCTCGCGACAACTCAAAGAATATGAGAGGAATTATCCTACTCATGATCTGGAGTTGGTAGCAGCCGTTTTCGCGTTGAAAATCTAGAGACACTACTTGTATGGGGAGGAAGTGGAGATTTATACGGATCATAAAAGCATTAAATATTTCTTCACCCAAAAGGAACTCAACATGCGGCAACGACGTTGGCTTGAGCTGTTGAAAGATTACGATCATACTATTCAATATCATCTTGGAAAAGTAAATGTGGTAGCTGACGCGTTGAATAGAAGATCATATGCGGGTACGTGTGCGATATTGTCAACGCAAAGGCCCATTTTATATGACTTGCAAAGGATGAAGATAGAGTTAAAGACTCCAGGGACCCACGTGATGATGGCAAATATATGAGTAGAACTGACTTTAATCGATAAAGTTAAAGCTGCTCAAGCTACAGACCTGAAGCTGATGAAGATGAAGAAGAAGGTGCAAGAAGGTGCAGTTCCAGAAGCAAGAATCGATGAAGAAGGAATACTTAGAGTCAACTCCAGACTTTGTGTTCCTAACGATTCTGACTTGAAGCATAGAATTATGATGGAGGCATACAACACACCGTTTGTAATCCATCTTGGGAGTACCAAAATGTATCATGATCTTAAACATACATTTTGGTGGAACAATATGAAGAGAGAGATTGTGGAGTTTATCTCGAGGTGTTTAACTTGTCAACGGGTAAAGGCGGAGCATCAAGTGACAAAGGGTCCATTGCAACCACTTGAGATTCCGAAATGGAAGTGGGAACACATTACCATGGATTTTGTTACAGGTCTTCCCACGATTTCTCAAGGCATAGATGCTATTTAGGTTATTGTTGATATATTAACCAAGTCTCGCTTTCTTCTTGCCGATACGGAGAATTATTCCTTGAACGTCTTGCTCAGATGTATGTAAATGAGATTGTGAGATTGCATGGCATGTCAAGATCCATAGCTTTTGATCGTGACCCAAGATTCACTTCATGATTTTGGGTTAGCTTGCAAAAAGCTATGGGCACAGTTCTGATTGATTCGGATACCATCCTTAAACAGATTTTGGACAATCGAGAGGACTATTCAAACTCTTGAAGATCTATTAAGACTCTATGTCCTAGACTTCAAAGGGAGTTTGGATAAGTATTTACCATTGGTGGAATTCTCCTACAACAACAGTTATCAGGCAAGTATAGGTGTGGCTCCATTCAAAGTATTCTATGGATGAAAGTGTCGCTCTCTAGTATGTTGGGATGAGGTGGGTGAAGCAACATTGTTGGGACCAGAGTTGGTACGTATTACTACAGAAAAGATCCAAATAATTCAACAACGTATACAAATGGCACAGGATCGACAAAAGAGTTATGTGGATCTTCATCGAAAGGACGTGGAATTTAGCATTGGGGATCATGTATTGTTGTGTGTTGCTCCATGGAAGGGAGTTACAAGATTTGGGAAAAGAAGAAAGCTCAATCCACGATTTATTGGACCATTTCAGATTCTTGACCGAGTAGTAAATGTGGCCTATAAACTCACGTTACCTCCAAGTATGTCTCGTGTTCATAATGTTTTTCACATATCTGTGCTTTGTAAATATGTGAAAGACCCGAACCACATTATTGAGTTAGAACCAGACGAAATAGCTAAAGATTTAACGTACAATGAGGTACCTATCAAGATCTTGGATAGGAAGGAGCATGTCCTACGCACAAAGGTCATACCACAAGTCAAAGTTTTGTGGAGAAACCATGCTATTGAGGAAATGACCTGGGAGTTGGAAACGAAAATGAAAGTGAGGTATCCTCATCTTTTCGAAACACCAGGTACGTACGTCAATTTTGAGGACGAAATTTCATAAGGAGGAGAGGTTGTAAGACCCCAACTTATTATAAATGAAATTAAATTTCCTCTATTTATTATTTTGAAATAGTAAGGGTTGATTTGATTAATGTGGTTAGTTATGGGTAAAATGCGCAAATATCTCAAATAAGCAAGTGGTTATAAAATATTCATTGTTGTCGGGGAATATTCGTTTGGTCGTGGAATATTCTTACTGTTGGGGAATATTCGAACAATGGCGCAGCCTTGTGTGGGCCCCATAACGGAAAACGATTGGATGAAAAAAATTATAAGTATAAGTTTTTATAAATAACGGCGTAGTTGTTACCGTTAACACTGTTGGAATACCCGGTGGTTAAAACACAGTATTACGCGGTATTGCACCAATTATTGATTCTTACGTAAGAAGGCACTACCCCAAATTATTAATAAATGAAATTTATTTTCCTCTATTTATTATTTTAAAATAGTAAGGGTTGATTTGATTAATGTGGATAGTTATGGGTAAAATACGCAAATATTTGAATAAGCAGTGGTTATAAAATATTCATTATTGTTTGAGAATATTCGTTTGGTCGTGGAATATTAAATGACTTGTCGGGAATATTAAATGACGGCCATGATCTTTTGTGGGCCCCATAACGGAAAGCAATTGGATGAAGAAAACGACAAATATAAGTTGTTTATAAATAACTTGCGCTATTCTGCAGATTATCTTTGTTGGAATACCCGAAGGTTAAAACACACTAATACGCGTTGTTGAATAGTAGCACGGTATTGCACCAATTATTGATTCTTACGTGAAGAAGGCAATACTCAATAATTGTTCAAAGATAATTACTATTCGATTATTTTATTTTATTGATTCAATAATTCTTTGCATTGATATTTTATATTCTTTGTTGTTTGATAAATTGTCATTACACGAGTATTTTCTATTATCGAAGCAATAATTCATATTATCTGAATAATATTATTAGATAACATTATTGGCAATGTCTAGAAAGTTACATCTAAGGAGAGGTTTGGTCACCTAATTGCGGCCAATGAAGGAGAAATTTTATTGGAAAGCCCCTCTTTCTTTGAGGAGCGGCACAGTTGCGATCTTGTGATTCTAATATTATTTGTGAATAATTAATTATTGATTTATATGATGAGAAAAATATTGATTTTATGTGGATATAGATGGAGAAAATTTTTAAAATGACAATTGTTGAAAATTAATATTTTATCATTTTCGATAAAATAATTCATTTAAATATATTATTTTAATAATATATTAACGGTGATATTTTATAATGAATGTGGGATATATGAGTATATGAGGAGGAAGAGTATTTTTGTGGCATTAAATGTTTAACACATATTTTGTGTGTTGGTGGACATAATTATTATTAGAAATTTGATTATAGCACAGTAAAATCGTCCGTTTATGGATTTTGGTCAATTTACATTTGAATTTGGAAAAACTTTCTTACGCAAAGTTGTAGAAATTGAATTTCCTATAAAAAGCGGCTGAGATTCGATTTTTCGATAAAAGAGCTATTTATTGTGAATTATTGAAGTTTTGGTATATCGGTGTGAATTGATTTTTGGAGTTTAAATTATTTTGTTAGAAAAATGTTTTTTATATTTTTTGGACATCATTAACATGTGTGGCTGGTGTTTTTGACCAAAAGGTGGGCTAAGGAAAATTTGTATAATTATATTAATATTATATTCAATTTTACGCTTTGGTGTTCTAGCGATTTCTATAAATAGGGTCTTAGGTTAGAATTGAAAATCACACCGAAAACTGAAGTTTTCTCTCTCTATATTATCGAGCATATTCTTGTGAGTATTTTGAGTATACTTTGAGTATTGCTATACTGGTGCGAGTTCAAGTCATAGCTTATATCCGATGTTTTGACTAAAAATCTTGTCTTTTCGAGGTAAGGGATGTTATTTTATTCGAAAATGATATTATTACTTGAATATCATTATCTTTGAAATATTGGTTGGAAATCTTTATCAAATTTGGAACTTTTTCATGATGGGGTTACTATTCATGAGTTACTATTCACGAGTTACTATTCATGAGTTACTATTCACGAGTTCTTATTCACGAGTACTATTCACGAAGCGTGAAGATGTTTTTGTGAAATTTCTATCTTTTGGTGTCGGAGTTACTATTCACGTATCGGCACTATTCACGATATCTGACACTATTCACGAATCTGGCACTATTCATAGAAAAATAAAATTTCTTCTTTTGTCCAAAATATCTACTATGGATACTAGCTTTGATTGTATCCATGTTTTGATCTTCATTCTTAAATTTTACTCCAATCTGGTTATTTATGAAGTATTTTTGAACTGGGATTATTTAAAATACGAATCCTTAATACTTGTTCTTTTGTTTCCTTTGGATTCGTTTTCTTTAAAATATTTTTCATCATCCTCGGTCCTAAATGATGATATTCTTGAATATCTTTGGCACATGTAGTGCAAAGATGAATGATTTCTTGATGAATATCTTTGGCCCGTAGTGCAAAGATGAGCAGTGTTGAGATGAACATGACCAATTGATTAATATCTTTGGCCGTGGTGCAAAGATGAGCAGTGTTTAGATGAACATGACCAATCGATGAATATCTTTGGCACATGGTGCAAAAAGATGAATATTTGATTCGAGATATATATTGATTGATGTTCTGAGGATAAAATATCGACGATGAACTTTTAAATTCATATATAGAAGATAGTAGTTTGCATTCTCTACTTAACTCTTCTAATGAATTATTATTTTCGCTGCGAAGATTGATTTAAAACTGGTTGTCTATTGTATTCTATTAGATTTTTCCCTGTTGAAGACTAACGATAATTTGTTGTATATTATCTTAGTCATAATATTCTTTACTGGGCTAGTTGAGCTCACCCTTTTCCTTGTTGTTCCATTTTTCTTCTCAGGAGGCGAGAATATAGCGAGTACTAGTCGGGGTATGGAATGAAGGTTCTAGAGAGAGTTGTTTAGTAGTCCTCACCATTTTTGTAAAATAATGTAACAATAATTGTGATGGGGATTTATTTGGGTATGTATAATGTCTAGAAGACAATAATTGTATTTAAACTCACAATATATATGTTGTCGTATTTTGCACGACAAATGTATTAATAAAGTTGTAGTTATTTCTGTACCATGTATTTGGCGACTCAGAATGGGTTGGATGGAATGGACCTATTTTGGGGGCGTCACAGTTGGTATCAGAGCTTAGGGATATGATCTCTGGCGGAGATCGGGGAATAGAACTAGGAGGGGAGAGAAGGATTTAGTGTGTCCTACCTAAGCTTATTTGTTGGTTAGTATATAGGGATATTATGTGATATATTGATTTCCTTAATTAACCCTTGTTTTATGATAGTTTTTAAGAATGGGCTGCTGAAGCGTTAACAATGGAGTGAATGAGATCGTGGAGACACCTCTAATCGCCACCAGGATAATGTGATGTCGGTGAAGAAGGAATTAGAGATATCCATGTGGTGAGTGAAGAATTGATAGTTGCACTTTAGAGATAGTCATGAAAGGTAACAATGAGAGTGAGGAAGAAGAGGAAGAAGAGGTACACGAAGAGAGTTTATTAGAGGTATTTTATGATCAAAATGTAGAATTGCAAAATCGTATTCATGAGTTAGAAGAAGCGGTTTGAAGAATTGTAGGCGATCGTGGAGCAAAAAGGATCTGACGATTCAAGCTTGTGTTACCCGATATGTGATGCTTGAGCAGAATCACTCTTTGGCGAGTATAAGATGATAAAATTTGGAATCGAAATGGAAGAAGAAATAAGCGAGCAGTGAGAATGAGTGATGCATGGGTAAAAAGCCGCGCAGCGTTGATATTATGGAAAGAGATGTCCAATCTAAAAGAAAGATTTAACGATGGCGGGAAGGCGTCGGCGTGACATCGGCACCATCAACAAATTCTAGGGAAGAGAACGATCGCCCGATTAGATCTTACTGAGATCACGGAGAGGAGGGACATATAAGGTCAAACTGTTCAAAGCCTTCCGAGGTATGTTTTAGTTGTGGAAAAGATGGTCACATAGCTTGATTTTGTCTATAAGCGAAATCAAGTCCGGTTGGGACGTTGGCACCAGAAGGAGGATCTGAAAAAATCAAAGTCAATCGGTTCTGGAAGAAGCGTTTGTGCGTGGCCGGTCAAAATCACGAGAACGACGAAAGTTATACGAAAGTTAGTTAATTATAAATTCTTGCAAAGTTTATACCTTACTGAATCTGGGTTCTACCCATTCATTTATCTCTCTTGCTTGCGCTCAGCGTTTGAACTTGACTCTGAAGAAATTAGACTTTGACTATTTATGGAGACTCAGTTAGGAGAAACTTTCATTACATCCGTTGTTTAGAAATCTTGCTTGATTCGAGGTTGGCACTATCACATTATTTGTTAACCTTATTTCTATAGAGATATTTGCTTTTGATGTGATTTTAAGGTTAACTACTCATCATGCCGAAATTGATTACTTTAAATAAGGTTGTTAGTTTTCATATTCCAAAGCAACTTTGTTATTGAATTCAAACAATCAAACCATTGTAGTCAAACATTTTCATATCAAGCCATGAAGTCATTCGTTTATTACGGATGTCAAGTTTTCTTAGTCCATGTTATGGATTTGAATAAAGACACGTCGATTTGAATAATATTCTGTTGTTATTGATTTTTTGACGTATTTTACGAAGAATTTCTTAGCTTACTCCCAAAAGCGATATTGAATTTGTATCGACTTTAAACCCGGTACAAAACTCATTTCTAAAATCTCATATCGAATGGCTCTATTGAACTTGAGGAGTTAAAAATTCAACTATAAATTTGGTACTGAGCCTTTATCTGGTGACTTCCTTTGTGGAATACAAAGCCGAGACTCTCCGTGGGGACACCATATTAAATGCGATAGTAAAGCGATAGGTGTCATTGTAACGTCTTATCAAGGTTGGGATATGAGTCATAGTTGAGAACAACCTAAGTCGATAATCGAAATCGTAGCTTTACAGGCTTAGTTGGTTATTATCGGAGATTCGTTGAAGGATATTCTCGAATCGCTATTCCATTAACTTATGGTGACTCGTAGAGATACAAAATTCGAATGGAGCAAGGAATATGGGAAGAGCTTGAAGAACTCGAGAGAGACTTATTTCACACATGTTACGACCATGCCATCTGGAAAAGCGAACGTGGTAGTAGCGTGTTTAGTAGAAGATCGTATCTGATCTGAGTACGATATTGTCAAAGACTCATTTCAGTATAATTTACAAATAATAGAGATGGAGATGAAAACTCTAGGTACCCACGTGATGATATCTGAGTATAATCGACTTTAATCGATAAAGTTAAAATTTGTTCGAAGCTACACACCGGGTGATGAATTTGAAGAAGGAGGTGCGAAGTTGTTATTTCAAAAGCGAGAATCGGTGAGGTGAGGAAAGCTCAAACCTTGATTTATTAATCCATTTGAAATTCTCGATCGAATAGGAGCTGTGGCCTATAGACTCGTTTTACTGCCAAGTATGACGGCGTGTTCATAACGTTTTTCACGTGATATGTTACGTAAATATGTGGACGACCCGAACCACGTCGTTGAGTTAGAACCGAACGAGATAGCCAAAGACTTAACGTCTGAGGAGGAACCTCAAGATCTTGGATAGGAAAGAACATGTCCTATGTAACGAGGTTATACCACAAGTTAAAGTTTTGTGGAGAAACCATGCTATTGAGGAAATGACACGGGAGTTGGAAGCGGAAATGAAAGCGAGGTATTCTCATCTTTTGAAATACCGAATACGTCGTCAATTTCGAGGGCGAAATTTCATAAGGAGGGAGGTTGTAAGACCTCAAATTATTAATAAATGAAATTTATTTTCCTCTATTTATTATTTTGAAATAGTAAGGGTTGATTTGATTAATGTGGATAGTTATGGGTAAAATCATGAAATATTTGAATAAGCAGTGGTTATAAAATATTCATTATTGTTGGAGAATATTAGTTTGGTGCGTGGAATATTAAATGCTTTATCGGGAATAATATTAATGCTGACGCCTTGATCTTTTATGGGCCCCATAACGGAAAGCGATTGGATGAAGAAAATGACAAATATAAGTTGTTTATAAATAACGGCGTAGTTATTCTGAATTATCTTTGTTGGAATACCCGGTGGTTAAAACACACTAATCTGCGTTGTTGAATAGTAGCACGGTATTGCACCAATTATTGATTCTTACGTGAAGAAGGCACTACTCAATAATTATTACGATAATTACTATTCGATATTTTATTTTATTGATTCAATAATTCTTTGCGTTGATATTTTATATTCTTTGTTGTTTGATAAATTGTCATTACACAATATTTTCTATTATCGAAGCAATAATTCATATTATCTGAATAATATTATTAGATAACATTATTGGCAATGTCTAGAAAGTTACATCTAAGGAGAGGTTTGGTCACCTAATTGCTTGGCGCCCGATGAGAGAAATTCTTATTGGAAAGCCCCTCTTTCACAGGAGCAGGCACGGTTGCGATCTTCTGTGATTCTGTGATATTATTTGTGAATAATTAATTATTGATTTATATGATGAGGAAAATATTGATTTTATGTGGATATAGATGGAGAAAATTTTAAAATGACAATTGTTGAAAATTAATATTTTATCATTTTATGATAAAATAATTCATTTAAATATATTATTTTAATAATATATTAACGGTGATATTTTATAATGAATGTGGGATATATGAGTATATGAGGAGGAAGAATATTTTTGTGGCATTAAATGTTTAACACATATTTTGTGTGTTGGTGGACACAATTATTAATAGAAATTTGATTATAGCTTTGTAAAATCGCTTGGTTTGTGGATTTGGTCAATTTACATTTGGAATTTGGAAAAACTTTCTTACTGCAAAGTTGTAGAGAATTGAATTTCCTATAAAAAGGCGAGATTCAATTTTCTGATAAAAGAGCTATTTATTGTGAATTATTGAAGTTTGATTATATCGGGTGTGAATTGATTTTGGAGTTTAAATTATTTTTGTTAGAAAAATGTTTTTTGTATTTTTTGAACATCATTAACATGTGTGGCTGGTGTTTTTTGACCAAAAGGTGGGCTAAGGAAAATTTGTATAATTATATTAATATTATATTCAATTTTACTAACTTGGTGTTCTAAGCAATTTCTATAAATTGGGTGCTTGGGTTAGAATTGAAAATCACACCGTAAACTGAAGTTTTCTCTCTCTATATTATCGAGCGTATTCTTGTGAGTATTTTGAGTATACTTTGAGTATTGCTATACGGTGCGAGTTCAAGTTCAAGTCATAGCCTATATCAAATGTGTTTTGACTAAGTATCTTGTCTTTCGAGGTAAGGGATGTTATTTTATTCGAAAATGATATTATTTCTTCAATATCATTATCTTGAAATATTGGTTGAAATCTTTATCAAATTTGGAACTTTTTCATGATAGGTTACTATTCATGATTCTATTCATGAGTTACTATTCACGAGTTACTATTCATGAGTTACTATTCACGAGTACTATTCACGAAGCGTGAAGATGTTTTTTGTGAAATTTCTATCTTTTGGTGTCGAGTTACTATTCACGTATACGGCACTATTCACGTATACGACACTATTCACGAATACGGCACTATTCACTGAAAAATAAAATTTCTTCTTTTTGTCCAAAATATCTACTATGGATACTAGCTTTGATTGTATCCATGTTTTGATCTTCATTCTTGAATTTTACTCCAATCTGGTTATTTATGAAGTATTTTTGAACTGGGATTATTTAAAGTACGAATCCTTAATACTTGTTCTTTTGTTTCACTGGATTCGTTTTCTTTAAAATATTTTTCATCATCCTCAGTCCTAAATGATGATATTACTGAATATCTTTGGCCTGTAGTGCAAAGATGAATGATTTCTTGATGAATATCTTTGGCCCGTAGTGCAAAGATGAACAGGTGTTGAGATGAACATGACCAACTGATTAATATCTTTGGCCCGTAGTGCAAAGATGAACAGGTGTTTAGATGAACATGACCAACTGATGAATATCTTTGGCCTGTAGTGCAAAGATGAATATTTGATTCCAGATATATATTGATTGATGTTACAAGGATAAAATATCGACGATGAACTTTTAAATTCATATATAGAAGATAGTAGTTTGCATTCTCTACTTAACTCTTCTAATGAATTATTATTTCCGCTGCGAAGATTGATTTAAAACTGGTTGTCTATTGTATTCTATTAGATTTTTTCCTGTTGAAGACTAACGATAATTTGTTGTAATGAGAAGAGGAATTTAGAACTACAATTATGATTATGAGTTACTCACATGATTGTGGACATGAACTGTTGATTGATGTTACAGGGTGAAAACATTGTTGGTGGACTTTTTTAACATGGAGAAGATAATAGACTTTATGGTCTATTTGACTCTTCTAATAGATTGTTCGTTCCGCTGCAACTATGGTTGAAAAGTTTTATCATCTACCATATGTTGTAAATCTCTGATTGATTACTGATGAAGGCTATTGATAATTTAATTATCATTAGTCATGATATTCTTTAATGGGCTAGTTGTGCTCACCCTTTTGTTTCACAATTCCTTTCAGGTAATAAGAGTGTAGCTGGGTCGAGCGGGGGTAACAGGGGAATAGAACGGTGGTCTATAACTATTGAGATTTCCCCTAAAACAGTATGAAAATAATTTTATTGAGAATTTGAGATAAGTGTGTCATATTTTATATGTTATTTAACCGTTGATTTTGGTGAACCAAATAGGGTGAGGTAAACCCAACTTTAGAAGGGTGTTTTACCACTATCATACAAGATGTCTAATGACCTACAACTTCGTGTTATCATAAGACATGGTTGTGCACATCCACTTGTTGATTATATCTATGAGCACTACCTATATAATCTTGGAGTTTGGTTGAAATATAATTCTCAATTGAAGACAATGGAGATAATTATATGACAAGAGAAGACTCACCATTGGAAAGAATATGATAGTAATCTTCTCGTTTTTCTTTGGGGTCTATTGGGTCAACCAAGGATAATTCTCGAGTCATATGATATCTATTATAACTTAGATACATGGCCTCTCATGTACGAATTCCTTGAGCATTTTCTAAAGATTTTAATTTCTAAAACAGTTATTGATTGTACCTTTATGTAAGGTATCAATGTGAGGTGCTATCCAAGTAAAGGGATGAGAGTCACAGTTGGTATTAAAACTCACAGTATATGTGTTGTCGTATTTTGCACGATAATTGCAATAATGAAGTTGTAGTTATTTTCTGTACCATATATTTGGCGACTCAGAATGGGTTGGGTGGATTGGACCTATTATGGGGGCGTCACAGTTATTATCTTTGATTGTATCCATGTTTTGATCTTCATTCTTAAATTTTGCTCCACAATTGATTATTATGGAGCATTTTTAAACTTGGGTAAACTAAAGTACGAATCCCTAATCTTTGTCTTTTTATCTCACTGGATTTGTTTTCTTTAAAAATATTTTTTCATCATTCTCAGTCCTAAATGGTGATATAACTGAATATCTTTGGCCTGTAGTGCGAAGATGAATGATTACTTGATGAATATCTTTGGCATGTAGTACAAAGATGAATGATTACCTGATGAATATCTTTGGCCCGTAGTGCAAAGATGTCCAGGTGTTGAGATGAACATGACCAACTGATGAATATCTTTGGCCCGTAGTGCAAAGATGAATATTTGATTCAAGATGTATATTGATTGATGTTACAGGGATAAAATATTGATGATGGACTTTTAAATCATAGAAGATAGTAGATTTCATTCTCTACTTAACTCTTCTAATGAATTATTATTTTCTCTGCGAATAGTGATCTAAAACTTGTTGTCCATTATATTTTATCTAATTTATTGAAGGCTAACGATAATTTGTTCTACTTTATCTTAGTCATAATATTCTTTACTGTGCTAGTTGAGCTCACTCTTTTCCTTTTTGTTCCATTTTTCTTCTCAGGAAGCGAGAATATAGCAGGAACCAGTCGGGGTATAGAGTGATGTTTCAAGATAGTTATTTTAGCAGTCCTCATTATTTTATAAAATAGTACATCAATAATTGTAATGAGGACTTATTTAAGTGTGAATATTGTCTAGAAGAAAATATTTGTATTTAAACTCATAGTTTATGTGTTGTCGTATTTTGTGCGACAATTGTATTAATGAAATTGTTGTTGTTTTTGTACCATGTATTTGACGACTCGGAATGGATGATGTATACCTATTTTGGGGGCGTTACAATTACTCCTAATCAAAAAGACAAAGCTCTGCAAAAGTCAAAACAACGCACTACAATTCTTGAATATCTAGTTCAAGTTGCTGCGTACTTTGAGAAGAAGAAGCTTAACGCAAATCTTAGCAGCACCTTTTAACATTAATCAAACAAACAATCATCGTACAGGGTGGAGAGTCCTTCTGTGTGTGACTAAATATTCAAGTCTGTTGGGCTTGAAGAGATCTTTGTGTACTAGTCTGTGTGACTAAAATATCCAAGTTTGGTGGACTTAAAGAGGGCATAGCGTCATTGTCTAAATGACTAAACTCTTAGTGAATTTCTTACTCGTGGAGTGGAAGAGTGGATTAGAAGTTGTCCAGACTCCAAATCAATTAAAATTTGTCGTTTTCTTTATTTTCTTGTTCTTACTTTTTATCAGATTGTTTATCTTGCTTAAGGTTGCATATCAAACTGAATTCAGAATTGAGATCTTATATTAATCTTTAAGGGGATTTTCAAATAATATATTCCGATGTGCTTAATCAATCTGATTAACAAATTAATTGATAATATTTTTTAAATCAAAAGTTTTAAAAGATTTATTCAACCCCCCCTTCTAGATCTATAAGTGCCTTTGGGAAATAACAAGTACCACATCAAAAATTGATGACATGACACCGACATGTAGCTAATAAATGCTTATGTATAATATTGAGTCTCATTTTAACATTTATTTTATTAATTTTTTATACCAAAAAAGTTAAATATAAGACCATTATTAATTTTTTTTAAAAGTAAATTTAATACATTACAAACTCAACTTAAAAATTTTATTAATAATCAATATAATGATAAATATTTTAAAATGTATAAATGTACTACTAATTAAAATCTTCTTATTTCATAATCATTAATAATCAATATAATGACAATTTTATCCTTTTAGGTATATAAAAAAATTAAGGCTTAAATATAGATTAACACCCTAAACTTTAAGTTTATTTCATAATCATCAATAATCAATATAATTAATTTTTTATATAAAAGGGTAAAATTGTCATAAAATTAACTTTAAAAATAATAATGATCTTATATTTACCTTTTTTGGTATAAAAAATTAATGGTTGAATAACACTTCTATCCCTTCAAGTTGTCACCCACTTTTAAAGTATTTCATAAAGTTCATTTTCGTCAATTAGGTCCTTGAAGTGACATTGTTTTGGCGATTCCGTTCCTTCTACATGATTTGACCCCAATCTGACCTAGTTTGACCAAACCCTAATTTTTTATATTTTAAAATAAAATATTATTTTTCATATTTTAAAATATAATATTATTTTTAATATTTTAAAATATAATATTATTTTTAATATAATAATTATTTTAATATTTTAAATAAATTATTATTTTTAGAATATTAATTATATCTAATTTTTAAAATAAAATATTTTTAAAAAAATTAAAAATAATAATTATTTTAATATTATAAAATAAAATATTATTTTTGAAATAATAATTAATTTATATTTAAAATAAATATTATTTTTAAAAAGTTTTAAGAATAATTATTATTTTAAGGAAAAATATTAGAAACTTTTATTTTTTTTTCAAAATTGAGAAAATTTTCATAAAATATAGATTCAAAAAATTAAATTAAATTTTTTTAATTCTAATTATTTTATGAAAATTTACACATCTTTTAAAAAATAAAAAATTCTATTTTTGTTTTATGAAAATAAATTTTTATTTTTTTGAATCTATATTTTATAAAAGCTGTACTCATTTTTAATTTTTTTTAAAAATTTCTAATTTTTCCTAAAAATTTTAATTATTTTTTACTGTTTTATGTATTTTAATTTCTATTTTTAGTTTTTGTTTTTAAAAATTAAATATTTAGAATACATATATAATAATGGTAAAAACATAAACTTCTTTTTTCTAAAAATAAGTTTTTACATAAAAATGAAAAAAATCTACTTTTTTTTAAAATAAAGTTTTATTTTCTTATTTAATTTTGTTGAGTCTATATCTTATGAAACTTTACACATTTTATGAAAAAAATAAAAGTTTCTAATAATATTTTCTTAAAAATAATAAATATTTTTTAAAAATTTTATAATAATAATTTTTAATATTTTAAAATAAAATATTAATTTTAAAATAATTTACAACTTTTGAACTTTTTTTATAAAAAATTAATTGATAAAATTGATGTCGGGTCAAACTGGGTCGGGTCGGGTCAAAATTATTCGAGTTTGGGTCAAATCGGGTAAAAAGAACGGAAATGTCAAAAAATATCACTTTAATTGAATAAATGTTTAAATGAGATTCAATATTACACATAAGTATTTTTTTTAGTCACATATCGCAACCATATCATCAATTTTTGGACGTGACAGTATCAATTAAACGTAATCCGAAAAAACTTAAAAGTTTAATCCAGTAACTGAAAAATTTGAGAAGACAATCCCCAAAGTCGAAAAAATAAAAGGTTTATCCCCTAATTTAAAAAATTGAGAAGACAATCTATAAAATAGAAAAAAAAATAAAAATTTTGAGTATTAATCCATATTTAGGACTATTACCTAATATTCATTTGTTACCATTACCAAATAAGAGTTTATTACTATTTCGATTAAATAGTTTGAATAGAAAACAAATTTTTTACAAATATCAACTTACTTAATTTGAATTTATTATTATTATTAAAATATAAATATAATTATATTCAAGTATACGTACAATTTTATTATTACATAGATAATATAATTTTAACAGAAAACTATTTTCTTACAAGAATCATTTTTACCTATTTGTTAAGTTGTTACTACAAGTCTACTACCACATAAAATCGCTTACATATCGCCCATATACACTCACATGTATATTTTGATGGCCCACGTGTCACGTGGGCCATGTACGTGGGCCATCAAAATACACATATGTGAGTTGTTTTATGTGATAATAGACATATTTTTGTTACTATTAGTAAAATATAAATTAATTAATTACTCTATCCAATTCAATAATATCAGAACTCTAAATATATAAATCCTTGGCTTCATTCCAAAACCAGCCAGTCAAAAATTACCACAAAATAACATAAGATATGGACACCTACAATTCTATTTTTTTGGTTAATTCACTGCCTCAACAATTTGTATTTTGAAATTGTCATATTATTTTAATAACTATTAATAGCCACAAGTATATTCTGAAATTTTTGCAGGTTCTCAACTAACAAATTTTACAGTCTCCCTACAACTTTCTTCAGTACTGTTATGGCAATCCCTTTTTCCTTTTGCTAGTTCAACAACTATTTCTAAGGAGTCCTGGTTTTATTTTGCAGTTAAGCCATTAATCTGCACATTTTTACTTCTTTCTTCAGTACTGTCATCAGTTGTGGAAAAAAATGCCCATACAAAAGAATAATGAGTTGTATGCAAACACTCTGCTAGTATAAAAGTATCTTGATAATAGATTGTAAAGAAATTTCATCTAATGGTACCCGTTGTTGAAATCAGCCTTAACTACACAAATATCATTGTCCTGTTCAACTACGACAGATTTACTTTTAGTTTTTACCGGTTTGCTAAACGGTTTTGTCTTCTGTAAGGGCTTTTTACTCTTCTCCGCCTGCAATTCCAGCACTTTTTCTGAAGGTTTCCTTCTTCTTTTCAAGCGTGTTCCTCCCGTGTCCTCTGCAGCCGAATTATCCATCGCTACATTACAGTACAAACCCGATTAAGCATCAAAACAAACAAAAAGAACATTAAAATTCTAAAACATGCACAGCAAACAAAATTAACAGGAAGGGGTGCAGAAACCCACTTGGATTATAATGAGAACTTCTAAGAATTCACACAAGTCATTTTTTGAGGAAATTTGCAAACTATACTTGTTTGGCTGAAATACTCACTTAGACATCTTCACTTAGTTCACTATGATTACATGTTTTACCTCGAACCAATTTAATTTTGGATTATAACCAGAGACAAGTAGCTTATTCAGTAAGGGTCTCCATCCAATATTCAGATAACAATATAAATCTGCCTATCTGATTACAGATTAGATCAGGATATGCTTGGGTCTGGTTTTATAAAAACCCAATTCGAGAATAAAAACTACACAATACCTACAGAGTGTGAGTATATATGTGTGTGTATGTGAGCGAGTGTGTATATATATTTTGTGTTTTTCGTCAAGCTAACAGGTAGAAACGTCATCCCAAAAGGACTATGAGGCTCAAACTGACATACACAAGTGGACAGTCTCAGCATTATTGCGCTTTCCCTCGACCTCTGATACTAATGTCAGCTATTAAATGAAACCTCTAGGATCATCTAATGTAGGCTATGGGGTTTTACCGGATCTGAATGAACTTTTTAACCTTATGGAAAAATCTGTAATGCCAGAAAATTGTGCGCCCAAATTACCGGAAAATGCTTTTAAAGTGTTGTACTGTAATTACATAGTACAACACTTAAAAAAAAAAATTGGTAATTTGAGCACACAAAATTCGAACATTGTAGCACTGATCTTCCCTTATTTATGTTGCCTTTGTTTCATTCCAAATCTTCCTTGTAACTGTTCTGTCTCAGTTTTCACTTTCATCATTTTTATTTTATTTTTTTGATAGGTACCTTTGGCCCCCCAGGTATGGGGATTAGAACCAGCTTTTCATAATTCATTTTCTTGTACGTGTTTTAAACATTATTTGGATAAGTATTTTCTTTGAAATGTTTGAAACACTATTACCTGATACGGACAAGGAGGAGCTTAATTTTGTATCTCTTCCACTGATTTTATAGATAAAAGAAGAATACCTATCAGAAAGAAGAGAAATTACCCTATGGATATCCAAAGCGGACAAGTAGTCCAACAAACAAACAAAAGTGGAAAGACTACATGTCCTTAACAAAGGAGAGCTCCCCAATCCCTATGAATATCAGAAAGAATCTTTTCCACTGATTCATGTTGCTCCCTTTTTGGATTTGTATTCTTTCTCTTCTCATATATGAGATTTCTTTAACAATGGAGAAGAGGAAGAGTATGATGTTTGGTACCAGTTTTAATGGGTTTGATTTGCGAGTTCTTCCGCTTTCTTTTACTGCAGTTGAAAAAAGAAGCTCAGTTCATTATTATTTTTTCCCTACAAATATTGTCATAAACCAATTGGATTACCATTCAGATCAGCATCAACTTAATAGACAAGGATGGTACATAGTCAAATAAAGGGTGACAACTTGATCATAGTTAGTAACAGGCCGGTTCAGATCAAATCATGATAGGTCGCACATTTACGTAATGTATATCGGTTACAAACTGGAAGCTGGTGGGATGAGAAACATTAGTGCCACAAGGGAAAATTTAAAACCAAGCTGAATCACCAAAATGAGACGGTAACGAAGTAGAACTGACTAATTTGGGGTTGATGTCTTGATGACCTCTATTGAGGAATTAAATAGTGCGAGGCAAATGCATCAGTAGAAGACCTTGTGCATGAACCACAATATTATGTTTTGGTGAAAATTACTCTTTAAGGTACATCCAACATCAGATTTTGTTAGATTACTACATAAATAGTTTAGGTATTAAAATAAATAAAATGGGAAAATGATATATGGGGAAAGACTGATTTTAGCTGACTGGAAGTTATAATTTAGCACATCTGTTTTTCTTTACAATATTTTCCTTTCTGGATAAAAAGAGAAGTCTTATTAGAAAGAAGAAAGAAACAAAAGAAGACCAAGGAGTCCTCCGAAAAAGAAACAAGCGGTAAAAATACATCTTAATAGAGGGCTGCCCACCAATCACTATGGAGCTCTGAAACAGAAAATCCTCTAAAAGCCTCAATAGCTGATGCCAAAAGTGACACAAGGAAAGAAACTCTATCCTCTAATAGAGGGAAAAGAAGGGCCCTCGAATACTTATTTCATATATTTTGTGGAACAAAAATGAAACTGGAAAACGTTGCAAGGAATTTAATCACAACCTCATCCCACAAGGAATTTGAAGCAAAATATTCTAAAATGAAACTGTAGAGGCCAGACAGGTAACCTTTCAGAAGAACATGTAATATAGACATCCAATTATCCATTGATTACATAAGCTTTGCAAAGACTAGGATAAAGATAGACTTGCAGCTTGCAAGAGATGTAAGTATTCATGTTCAATTGGCGTTGAGGAAAGAAAGCTACGAGGAGAAATACATGAAGAATACGTAGATAATTTGAGAGTGTACAAGATAGAGAGGGCTATTTGGTAATAGATTTTAAGCCATGTCTTGGTTTTCTATGGAACACTAACAATTCAGGTAAAAAGAGCTTATGTTCTTTCAAGTGTGTGCGATAATATATGTGCATTGTAAGTATTATGTTCTGTAATTGAGGACAAAATAAGTATAATAGATTTTTACCAATTGCGAACTTATAAAGTTCCCAATAGGTCATCAACAATCAACCAAGCTTTCCTTAAATAGATTTCGTCAGAGACATGTATCCTCAAATCCCATTAGAGTTAAAGATGAGATATACTAGAACTAAACATAGATGCATGTTTGGGCTGAGAAGTCTATTCTAGAATTCATGCCAGACACTCAGCGAGTGCAAGCATCCTTGTCAAAGTCCAGTTGTTGAGCTTTACAAGGCAACCATAACACATGCACACCCTCTACCTCCCCCACCCCCCCTCCCTCCCACAAAAAAATGGTCACAATTTTTTAGGCCCGTATTTTACTGCACCCTAACAGAAGTCTTATTTGCTGGTCTTTATCACATACTATAGTATATATACTCAAACAAAAGATAAATTTCAAAAAAAAGAGCAGCTTTCCAAATCTCTACAAAGACCAGAAACAGAATCCCTGTAAAGGTACTAACATTATTATTATCTCGCCATATTTCTATAAACCATTCATAATAAAGACAGAGAATTTAAGCACTTCAATTTCTAAGTGAGAATCATCCTAATTCTTTCATTACTTCTATGCCGTACTCCGACCCAAAAAAGAAAAACTCCAAAACTTTCTCAACGAAAAAAAGTCAAAAAAAAGCCTTGTCCCTATGAACATTTTTTTTCAGAAGAAGTCTAACAATGTTTTCCGCAAGTTGTCAACTTCCTAATGCAATCTCCTTTCTTTGGGCTCTTGTCCAACTGAGTACTAGATAAGATATAAGCATGCCACCATCAGAGGCTGCATAGCTCCAGAAAAAGATGAGATAAGGACAAAAAAGATTGAAAAGAAGGAACCTATAAATCATATCACAAGACCTAGTCCTATTTACCTCATCCCATTTAAATGTTGTCTGCCGAATACATCGGTCAGTGATAGTGTAGCATGGTCTAGAATTTCTCATGATTTCGATTGTTTTTCCTTTTCGTTCTTTTTCCCTTATTTCCTTTAAGGGCCACCAAATGATGTATATTTCACAGCACAAGTCTAGGGTAGGTTACCTAAATTTCTCTGTGTGGATATGTAAATAAAATAGAACTATTTCGATAATTTATTATAGAGATGTCATTAACAGTGTTACTTGGTCCATAGCAAAACCTACTTTTATTTGAGGTAATTTTAATTTTGGTGTTTTAAAACATGAGCACTCACAAAAATTATCAGATAAGCTAGCAATATACAGTCCTATAAAATCTTAATTAAAAGATAAGTTGATCGATATATGGAAGTTTTATTATCACCTTCAATCAGACTGGATGTGTATTTCATCACATGCCCATTATGTCCTGCTTCTTCTGAAAGAGGGGATCCAGAGTGGTTGCTATCTCCCAGCTTTGAACTACTTCCAACACACTTGTCCTGTTGCTCAGGAATATCTGGACAAGGATCTGCAGGCAAGAAGCAAATTTCTTCCTGTGACATATCTGAATCGCTGAAAGCAGAATCCTTCTCCACTGTCACAATATCGACTTCATCATCTTCATTAACATCTGATTCTTTCACCTGCAAGAACATATGTAAGGAAGAAGAATATAAACAAATATCCATTTTTACTTGCCAAAAAATAATAACAATACAAATATACTACTTTCCCAACAATTCATTCCAGTTTTACCTTTTCAGTTTCAGGCACGAGATCGAATTCATCCTCACGTTCCACATACTCCTCATTTTCCTCAAGCTCCTTGAAATCTGGAGCAAATGCACTCCAATTCTCGGTGTAATCTTTGGCCCAAATATAAATCAAGCCAGCTAGTGAAACAGAAACCACAATAGGGTGAACAGGATGCCATGCTAAATCTATCAAGGCCTCCTTTGGACCTTCAAGAATTTTTACAAGATGCCCAGCCCTGTCCCATATGTAGATCTTGTGCTCTCCTTTGTTAGCAGAACCACCAACAACCCACTCGCCATCACCACTGAAACATGGTGCCTTCCAGTGAACTCTGGTAATGGAATCTTGGAACTCCCGGAATAGCGTCAGACACTTTGAACCAACAGTTTTTAACTTTTCAACCTCATTAAGCTCATTTAGTGTCTCGTTTGATTCATCGAGGGCTTTAAGTCCATCTTTCAATGGCAGAAGGTTCTCATAGATCCTGATTGTACGATCACTTGAATTTGTAAGAAGATACTGTCCACTCCTGCTGAAAACAATATTCTTTATCACAGCACCTCCAGAAATGGGAACAATACCACGCACTTGGTTGTTTTTGTGATCTATTACAAGTATTTCCCCTTTTGAGTTCCCAACGTAAACCAGATCCCCGTATTTGTTAAAGCATGCTGCAGTTGGAGTAAAAGGTGCTGATCCATCAGAGAATTTATTGCGCGAAGGAGGTGCTAGTCCAGTACCAGTTTCAGACAATGAGAGTGGAAGTATAGTCATGCTTCCGGTGTTCAAATCGACAATGATGGGAGCAGATGACAGAGGGCATACTAAGCAATAAGATGGAGTGGAGGAACCAGGATGTAGTCGAGCTTGTAACGGGGTTTGCTGAAGGGTTGTTCGTGCAACCTTTTCTCCTTTGACAACATCCCAAAGTGTCAACGACTTATCAGCAGCGGACACAAGTATGCGGTGACCATGCTTTGACCAGCAAACACTAGTTATGGCAGCAACACAATCCTTGTCCTTGAGTACCGTTGCAATGCCTCTAGTCTCAAAATCCCAAATAACACAGCTTCCATCAGAGCATCCAGCTGTTAACAATCAGCCAATACAGGTATGAAATGACAAACAGAAACCAGCTATACTTTAGCCCATTAAAAAATAAAGCTACAGTTTAATATATTTAGCAATTAATACTTAACAGAATATTATTTACGTGTATTAAATGCACAGAGCTCGATTAGGCTAGGAAACTAAATAATACAAGAGGAGAAGCAAAGGTCTGCCTAATTTGTGAAGTATTAAAATAAAGGCCACGACTACCTTTTTAACCGTTCAAAACATAAATGAAAAAATGGAAATATGTTGTTATAAATAATATTTAAATGATAGAGAGAGAGAGAGAGAGAGAGAGGGAGAGGGAGAGAATTCAAGCTCTATCCACAAGAACCCGGGACAACATAAGTTTTTAACTAAATTGCATTTCTTTAATAATAAAAAAATGGATTAAAGTATAAATTTTGTTAGAAAGAACAGAAAATTAAAGTTGTTCTCCAAACGAGAAACAAATGGAAAAATACACTGTCCTAATAAAGGACTACGTGCCAATTGCTATGGAGATGTGAAACAAAAAATCCCTTAAATCAATAAGAAATTGTATATTGTTAATTTTTTCGCTTTGGAAAGTAACAAAGTTGTATTGAAAGCATAATTGTCATATCCTGAATCATATCACATATAAGAAATACATTATCCTGTACCATATCCTGACTCGCATTTATACAAAAAATTATACACCCTCCAACCCATAAATTTTTTTGACTTTTCAAGTCAAATTGACCACTTTTAAAATTAAAATTTATACTATTTCTTACAAATATAGATGGATAGACTATAACATAAGAAACACAAGATCGAATTTACTACAAAATCCAATGTTTCTAAATTCAAAATGTCAATAACAATGCTTAATTATTAATTTGATAATGGTCAATTGATCTAAATCCTCAAACTAGGCCAGTTTGTGTGGGAAGGAGGTGTATATAGAAAGAAAATATATATATATATATATATATATATATATATATATATATATATATATATATCTGCACACTGAGAGCACACTTCATAACTTCATAAGGGTTAAACATATAGACAAGAATACCAAGCAGATAATTAAACAAGTTTAACTTTCATGTTTTAAGTTGTAAAAAGGCCCAACACATACTAAATTAGTAACTAAAGTTCATTACAGATGATACTACCATGCCAAAGCGCATTAGTGACCCGGCCAAACAATGTCCTCGCTCCTCAAAATTGTTATGTGGGGACTTCTATTATTTCCTCTACTCGCGAATCCAAAACATGTCTATATATTTCTTTTCTTTTTCTTTATTTTATTTATTTTTAGTATATTTGTTCCTTTCGCACTCTCTCTCTCTCTCTCTCAGTTTCCTATTTCTCCTTGTAGTATATCAATCTATTCGACACCTTTTATTCTATGTCTACAAGTGGGGTTCATGTATCTCATCGTATTGCAAAATTGTATGATATACATGACATGATTACAATATGGACAATCGTGCACTATAAGGTTATGATACGTACGCAAGATTATCTCAATTACAAATCTTGTGTGCAACCGTATTTGTGTATTATTTTATGTCCGAATTGTATCGCATACAAGAAACATATTGTGTATCCTATCATTCATGTATGACATTTATAACTATGATTTAATAAAAAAATTCATTTAATTTCCAAATATATTGTTTATTTACGTTGATGGAGGCAATAAAACAGCTTGCAATTTTTCTACAGGGGGTGGAGTGAGGCATGAACCCATGCCACGTGTCTTCTCCATTTAGTAAATAAATCATATATAATATATGAACCAAGAGACTTTGAAGACAACTAACATCATCAAAAAATATCCACAAACAAGTTGGCCATTACCAATGGGGCAAGAAACTAATATTATGTGGTTCAACGGCATATAAGTCAGTTAATTCCATATTTTTAATATTTGATGTTATTTGCAGTCACCACATCTTGCACTGATTCTGAACTTACTTGAAAGCTCACCCAAGCAACTCCGTTTCTCTGCAGGAGTGGTAGGTTAACCCAGTGTGAATGAATTAGTCTTACACTCACATGGATGAAGATGTATTTTCCCACATGAATGATATAACTATTATGCCCGAAAGGATACCTTAAACACTGCACTCTTCCTCTATCTGTGCATTTAGAGGAGATAATACTCATCTAACTGCTTGGTGGTCAACTTAAGTAATTAATATGACTAGGTATTTTGAATGTGTATTATTTTATTCCAAAGCTACACTATTTCCAAACTTTTATGTTGGTACCGCCCTTGCAAGTGACATTCCAAATATGAACACTAACTGGTAGCTGATTACCTTAAACAAATAAAAGTGAAGGAAAACCAAAAATTTTAGAAAGTGACTCAAATGTTAGCACATTGATTACATCTTCAACGGAATTAACCGCCTTTACACTTTGTTTGGAACTCAAAAAAATGTAAACATCTTGAAAGGGAAGAATAGCTATATCTAATTCGAGTGTGAGCTACTAAGCAAAGTGCAACAAAAATATAATCTTTTTTGATACCCAACTTAGCACATTGTAAAATTTGTCATGAAACGGCCCAAAATACTTAACAAAATAAAGTTGCAACTAAAGAGATGAAACCCAAAAGGACAGAAGAAACAAAAGTGGTCAATGCAAGTTAGTGATTCAACTAAAACACAAAGTGTATCCACCTCTATATCTTCTTATGAAATTGCAGCAAAGAGAACCCCATATAATTTAAAAATAAAAAGATGAAATCTTTTCACAAAGATTGCAAATCCCAAAAGTATAATTTGAGAATAAAGTGCACAATTATGAAGAAAGATGTTACCAGCAAGGAGAGTTCCTCGACGATTAAAGGCGATGCATTTCATTACCCCATGCTCCAAATATTCCTCTATCACTTCCGGGAAATCCCCCTGCAATGGATCTTCAAGAACAACAAAAAAAGAAAAGAGATTATTATTTTGTATATACATACACATATGGGAATGTAAATTTATATCTCTAATTACCGATTATTGGGGCGTTCATGATGTGACGGAATTGGGGTTTCAGAAAAAAAGGAAGCTTGAGGTTTGTTCTCCCTCTTCAATCAGTCTTCTCTTTCTCAATGTCCCAATGCCGTTGTATTCTCTTTCTCCATTGAACTTCTGCTCTTTCTCACAGTAGACACTCTCCGAACGAGAAGGGTAAATGGGATATGAAAAAAGAAATTAGGGTTCCTATTCAACTAAGGAGAAGACGATAGATATTATCAAATATTTGGTCTAGGGTTTGATACCTAACAGCAATCCAAGGAGTAGCAGCAATCGAAGGGGTACGAGGAGTAACAAACGCGGAGGGAAGGAGGGAGAAGCCAAGAAATTGACGGATCGAGCGTAGAACAGAGCTTCAGATTTTAGCCGTTTGGTTTACGTTGGAAGAACAGGCGTTTTAGGTTGAAACTTGAAAGGGATATAGATGAGTAATTAACAAAACTATACAGGGTCAAAATAGTCAATATGGTAAAATGACTTATTAAGAATATCTTATGTCATTAAAATAAGTTACAAGATATTACTCTTTTGTTTTATTTAAAAATTAATTTATAAGTTAAAACAGAAGTTCATGCCAAACAACATAATAGTACCAAACAACTCATAAGTTGGTCAACGTTTGACCAATTTATAAGATGCTACCTTATATTGAGTAGAGTAGAGATGGAGAGCAGCGCAGAAGCGCAGAGAGTAATATATCTGGAAACAGCCTCTTGGTGTCGGGAAGAGCTGAAGATTTTTTAGGTTGAAAGGGTAAGGTTGTCATTTAGAAAAATAATGAAGGGTAAAGTTGTCATTACATTTAGTCAAAATTGCTTATATAAAATGACTTATAATTTTTTTTAAACTTTAAATATGATTTATTACTTATAATATAAGTATATTCTACTTCGATGATCAATGCTTTCAATTTTGTCAATTAGGTGATTGAACTATCAATTTTTTTCGATTTTATTCAATTGGGCCTGCCACGTCAGAAATTGCTGACGTGGCATCCTAATAGGGAGCAGGAGTGCTTATGTGCAAAAACATTATATATTTTTAATAAGATCAAAGGATAAAAAGGTAAAATAACAAATAAAAGAACTAAAAATTACACAAATAATATAAATTAGTTGTATAATTATTTATTTATAGTTATATAAATAATATAAATTATTATATAAATAATATAATAATTATTTTATTAAAAAAAGCTGCGTTTTATTAATTTTTTATTAAAAAAATTGTGTTTAGTATTAATGATAATAAAAATAAAAATATTAATGATAATAAAAATAAAAATAAAATGCAGTTTTTTTTGTAATAAAAAAACGCTATTTTTTTGTAATAATAAAAAATGCTATTTTTTTAATAATAAAAAAAAGCAGCTTGGTTTTTTTTATAAAAATAATTATTAAAAATAATAAAAATAAAACGCAGTTGCTTTATTTTTAAAAAAAACATAGTTAGTTGTTTTTTAATAAAATAATAATAATTTTTTTTATTAAAAAAACTGCACTTTTATTTTTATTTTTATTTTAATTATCATTAATAGTAAACACAATTTTTTTAATAAAAAAATTAAAAAACGCAGTTTTTTTTTAATAAAAATAATTATTATATTATTTATATAATAATTTATATTACTATAAATAAATAATTATACAACTAATTTATATTATTTGTGTAATTTTTAGTTGTTTTATTTGTTATTTTATCTTTTTGTCTTTTTAATCTCATTAAAATATATAATATTTTTACACATAAAGACTCACGCAGTTTATTAGGATGCCACGTCAATGATTTCTGACGCTAAGCAATCAATCGAATTAAATCGAAAAAAATTGATAGTTCAATTACCTAATTGACAAAATTAAAAGGTAAATCACCGAAGTAGAATATGGCCTATAGTTTAGGGTAGTAAATCATTGGCAACCGCCTCTAAAAATGATTTCAAAATAAGTTGTTGCCGAACGGAAGTGCTCGATCTCTGCTCTTTGATCTCTCTCCGTTCAATCTTCTCTCGGTAAAAATCATCTGCTTTCTCCATCTTTTTGCTGATTTTAAGTTTTGTGTGTTTAATTTCAAGCCTGTTAAAATTGTTGGAAGAAGAATTGTGTTCGTTAGGATTTGTTTTGAACTGTTGCAGAGTCCTCTTCTTAAACTATCGGAATCGGTACCTTTTACAGAATCTCTATTTATCTATCTTTGAAGTTGGGTGAGTTTCCAATTGTTAATTTACTGTAAAGTTTGTGCCTTTTTATATACATAATTGGCTTTTTGTTTTGATAAATTTTTTTTTCCTAGATTATGCATAGTGGATGGTAATGAATTGGTCCATTAGCTTTGGTGAATGGTGTAATTACATGCCTAGCTGTAGGGGAATTACTATCCCCTTTGAATTGATACTATCAATTCAATTCCCGTTTGAATTGATACTATTAATTCAATTAAGTTTTCTTCAATTTATGATGAATTCTGGCATTACATATGTTATTTTCCCTATACACTCATAATATATTGATAAAAGCAATTCCACTTTTTATACGCTGGAGTAACTAACTGTCAGCTATTAACCATTGTTCATTACATCTTCGTGTAAAGTGTTATTAAACGGATTTCGTATTCTCAGTATCAGTTTAACTAATTGGTAATGAAAAGATTATGATCAGATAAGTTTTGCTCTCAACCCTACTATATTCTCAAATGATGATTTGAGAAAAGAAAGACATTGAGGTAGCATTTTTTTACATGTTCAATTGATTTATATCTGATTAGCTAATCTCGTACTGGTGGAAGTTACCAGATTGTACTTCTAAACCGCCTGTAGCTATTGATAATTACAGTTCGAATGATCTGATTAAGAAAAAAATATTTCTTGGTGGGAGGTTTTTGTAATTTGGAATGTGTGGTGGCTTAAAGACTTGGCGAAGTAGAGATGGTTAATAGTTAATTGGGAGAGATCTTATAGTTGTGTGGTTGCAATTTACAAAACTGAGAACTGTTGCATGGAGAAATTGCATGAGCTTCGGATGATATTAGGTTGTTATTTATTGTCGATATATTATTTTATATTTCCATTTAAATTTTCTTTCTTCACATGCTACTGCCGTAATTTCTTGTTTATAGCTGAGGAAATGAAATGAGAAGTGGTGATCTTAGGCTCAACAACAGGGAAGATGGAATACAACTAAGATGTTGTGCATCAATAAATAAATTTAGCAAGACAATACAAAATATTGATAGTGTTTACAAACTCTCATATATAGCCTAAATTTAAGAAACTTGTTTATATCCAAGCAGACAATACAAAATATTGATAGTGTGTTGCTATGGTTGTTAATTTTCAAAACTCTTCTGCTGAAATCCTTGTGGTCGTTTATGGTGTAATTGGACTACTATGGTTTTTAATTTAAAGCCCCTCTATTATACTCTCTCTGTTTCTTTTAACTTTTCATATGCACTGTTATCAGAATGAAATTGCTCGGGCAATTCAGTTAAGAGAGATTGTAACCTCTTTAGGTGCATATACAAAACTTGGGCAAGCAATGACTGAGCTGCAAAAGCTTTGTGATAAGATAATAGCAATTCTCAAATATATTATTACCTGGTATAGGTATCATGTCCAATTTTATTTTGTACAGGAACTCTAGTGTTTATTTGCATTTTTATTTTAAAAAACTAATGTTGTACTCTGTTTATGTAAAGCTTATCCTGTTGCTATATGTTTCTTGAAGTTTTGTTCTTACTTTGTGTCAGGAATAAGCATGAGAATGATATTCCTATTTACATATGATTTGATTATGATATATGAATGAATATGCAAGAATGCTTGCATTAAGAAAAGCTGTAAAGTTCTTTGATAGATAATAGAAATATATGTACACAGGACTTAGAACAAATTGATCAAATGTGTTAGGTTGATCCTACATAAGCAAAACAGCTTTGTAAAGTCCTTCAAAAGAAATGATGTACAAGGACTATAAATATAGAAAGATCAAGCATGTTAGGTTGATCTTATGATGTAATAGATAGGCTTGTCTGATCGTCGAGCATTGCACCAGAAATCATAGTCTGCTAGGAGAGTCAAGGAAAACTCGAGAGCTATCGAGGCAGAATCGTAGTCTGCAAGATAGTAGATCTCAGAGTTCGTAGACTTCCAGGAGAGACGAGGAAGGATCGTAGTGTGTCGAGGAGAACTTCCTCAGGGTCGTAGTCTGCTGAGGAAGTCATGTTCAGGATCATAGAGACACCGCCTGGTACGAGCCACCAATAAGTATCGCCAAAGCTAAGTCAAGAATCGTAGACTTCACTCAGAGTCGTAGAGTCTACTAATCATACCAGAGGCAGAGATTGTAGTCGAGCAAGATCAGATGAAGACAACAAGCACAACGACAGAAATCGTAGAGTGTCAAGATCTGATCTCGGAGTCGTAGTGTCTGCACAACCAAAGCTGAATCGTAGAGTGCAGAATTAAGACCTCAACAGATGTGCTCATAAAGCCAAAGAAGAATCGTAGAGCAAACATGATTCTCAACAAATGAGTACTCCCTGAATATCCAACGGAATGAAGCCTCTGGTTGATTTTGCAAAGATACATATCACTTAAGGAAAGCCAGAGAACACTCAACGAATGGCATGCAAGCTAATAGAAGACCTAAGCACCAACTCAATCAACATCAAGATTGAGTTGCGAAGCCATTCGAGATGAAGTCTTCCACAAGATGATCATAAGAAGACTTCAGTAGCTGACTAAGGAAAGTCAGCATATGCAGTAGCTGTCTAGAAGAAAGATGACAACGATCTTGGAAGTAATCAATATCGTAGTGTTTGCTAAACAAAGAAGGAACTGATGGAGTACACACTAAGATACTGGTCAGTCTGAATAACAAGGCTAAAGTGATTAATCATTGGGTCAGTCCATTGATGAAAAGTGAACGGGAGATCACAAGGAGAAAGCGAGCTGGACACGCCACAAATCTGAAGTGTCTTGTTATTCAGAAGAGGCCAAAGCAAGGAATCTAGCCATCGATTCTCGAGAACATTCAAAGGCAAATGAAGTAATGAAGCACTGCATACAAAGAGGAAGAGATGTGTTCTACACTGAAGATTAAGTGAACACTCCTCATGATCGTAGTGTTAGTCAACAAGACATTATGATCAGGTCCATGAAGACATGCATCAGAATCATAGAGTTCGAATAGCTGAAGAATGAAGCATTGGCAACGGTTCAATCTGAAGGGTAATATTCAGACAAGAGCTTATTGAGAGTATAGATGCAAGGACAACCTTTGATCGAGAAATCAAAAGGAGGAAATAAAGTCTTCGACCTGCCCAAGACATTAAAGTGACATCTCTGACGGGGTAGGTGAAACAAGAGATGAAGCAAATGTCGGAAAAAAGTATGACATGTCACATTCGCAGTCTACCTCAGTCAACTCGAGATCTGTGAAGATATTTGAATAGCTTTCAACAGCTACTTTCCAACGGAAGGATTGGGAAGGAGTATAAATCAACAAGAGCTTCAAAGATCGAGGGTTACTAGAGTTGCTGAGTTTGGAGAAATGGTGGACTGATCTAACCAACGTAAAATAGTGAGTGACCAATGAAGGTCCGAAGGCTCACTCTACGATCCACCAAGAACACTTAGAGACAGACAAAGAAAGAAGTAGAAGTGAGAGTTCTACAATGTAGAAGTGAGAGTTCTACTACAAGAAGAGTGTTCTGAACTGCCGAGAGAAAGAAGAGCATCAATGTCATCTTGATGTCTATCATGAGAAGACTCTAAGTACTATAGAGGAGAGCTCACAGTCATCTTAGCAAGTCTATCATGAGAAGGCATCAAGTATCAAGAAAGAAGATCACCAACGTCATCATGGTGGCAAGCATGAGAAAGATTCTAAGTACCTAGCAGAAGAACTTACTGTCATCTTAGAAACCCACCATGTGCAGCCATCAAGTATCAAGAAGAATGATCTTCAAGGCAGTTCATCAAGGGATCATCAGAAGTGGTTGAGTAACTAAAGAAGCTGAGCATCATGCAACACTCAACTGCTCTTCAAGGATGATCACGCCAAGTCATGCTAAATGTAAGATGTTCGAGCTTAAAGACATCTTAGCATTTCAAAGACCAACTCCAACAAACAAACAAACAACTCAACAACAAGAAGCCGAGCCTAAGGGTCTTTTGTCCCGGGAGGGACTAAATGAAGTTCCAAGCTCATTGGGCTTGAAGAGTTCTAGGGAACTAGAGGAGTTCCAAGGTCACGACCTTGAAGAGTTCTTAGTGAACTGAAGTCCCAATGTTTCACGGCCTTGAAGGAATCTTAGTGATTGTGGTGTTGCCCTTCCTTAGTGGAAATCCTGCTAGTTGAAAGCAGAAGAGTGGATTAGGAGCTTGAGTTTCTGAACCACTTAAAACCTCTTGTGTCTTTTACTTTATGTCATTTACATTATGTATATTAACTGCTATAACTGCTATATATGTCTTAACTGCTTACTACTAAAGTAACTCTACGAACAATGTATGTTTGATTATGATTATATCAATGAAGGGGATCTTTTACTTATTCCGCTGTGCTTGAAAAGATTCTTAAGTTTGTCATGAGCTACTTAATGAGCAATGCAACTTAATAGAGAAAAAGGATTTTGAAATTCTAAGGATCTATTCAACCCCCCCCCCCCCCCCTCCTTCTAGATCTATATTGTGCCTACTAGGAACTAACACTTTGGACATAAAATAATTGCAACATAAAATATTTTGGGAGGTTAGTGCAAGTGTTCAAGAGCTTGTACTAAATATATATTGACTTTGTCCCATGAACTATTGGATGTTTTTGTTATTGTGCATATGGCCGGTTCATTTTCAAAATTTCATTTTGATACTTGTTCTTGCAAGAAGATCACTTTCAAAACTTCATTTTGATACTTGTTCTTGTAAGCAGATTTTTTCAATACTTCAGTTAGTAATGGTTTAATTGTGGTAATGACAATGTTGTACACTGGGGTGAATCTATTTCAGTTAGTAATGATTTAATTATACAAGCAATGAGAGATAATGTTTCCTTAAGAATCGCTAACTTGGAATAAGATTGTAGTTGGAATAAGATTGTAGTTGATATGTTTAGAAAAATTGTTAGTGTTTATTTAATAAAAAAATGATGCTTGTTATGATATGAATCAATGTATCTTTTTTATTAATGTCCTTTTTAGTAGGCTTTACATTTTATTTAACTTATAAGTCATTATCAGTCGAACACTTTTATAAATTGTTTTAACTTAATTTCTAACTTATAAGTCATATTAGTGTCAAACGCTTTTACTTATATGTCACAATTTAAAACGACTTATAAGTCAACTTAAAGTTTAACTTTATCGTCTTCTCCTTATTTGAATAGGAACCCTAATTATTATTTTTCATATCACATTTATCCTTCTCGTTCGGAGGGTGTGTCTATTGTGAGAAAGACCATAAGTCCAATGAAGAAAAAGAATACAGCGGCAGTAGAACATTGAGAAAGAGAAGACTGGTTGAAGAGGCAGAACAAACCTCAAGCTTTCGATTTTTTCTAAAACCCCAATTACGTCACATAATGAACACCCCAATAATCGGTAATTAGAGATATAAATTTACATTCCGATATGTGTATGTATATACAAATTAATAATCTCTTTTCTTTTTTTGTTGTTCTGAAGATCCATTACAGGGGGGTTTCCCGGAAGAGATGGAGGAATATTTGGAGCATGGGGTAATGAAATGCATTGCCTTTAATCGTCAAGGAACTCTCCTTGCTGGTAAAATCTTTCTTCATAATTGTGCACTTTATTATCAAATTATAATTTTGGGATTTGCAATTTTTGTGAAAATTTTTTATCTTTTTATTTTTTAATTTTATGGGGTTCTCTTTGCTGCAATTTCATAAGAAGATATAGAGGTGGATACACTTTGTGTTTTAGTTGAATCACTAACATACATTGACCACTTTTGCTTCTTCTGTCCTTTTGGGTTTCATCTCTTTAGTTGCAACTTTAATTTGTTAAATATTTTGGGTCATTCCATGACAAATTTTACAATGTGTTAAGTTGGGTATCAAAAAAGATTATATTTTTTTTTGCACTTTGCTTAGTAGCTCACACTCGAATTAGATATAGCTATTCTAGCCTTTCAAGATGTTTACATTTTAGAGTTCCAAACAAATTGTAAAGGGTCAATTCCGTTGAAGATGTAATCAATGTGCTAATTTTTGTGTCACTGTCTAAAATTTTTGGTTTTCCTTCACTCTTATTTGTTTAAGGTAATCAACTACCAGTTTCTGTTCATATTTGGAATGTCACTTGCAAGGGCGGTACCAACATAAAAGTTTGGAAACAGTAGTTTTGGAATACAATAATACACTTTCAAAATACCTAGTCATATTAATTACTTACGTTGACCACCAAGCTGTTAGTCGAGTATTATCTCCCCTTAATGCATTGATAGAGGAAGAGTGCAATGTTTAAGGTCTCCTTTCGGGCATAATAGTTGTATCATTCATGTGGGAAGATGGATCTTCATCCTTTGAGTGCAAAACCAATTCATTCACACTAGCCTAACTGTCACACGGGTCACGTTTGGTCCCAAATTTTATGCCAAACTTTAGCCTTGTGATGGCCTGGTTGCCTCCTCAACCAGTCAGCCAACCTGCACAATGTTGTCCGTTGCACTGTTTGCACCCACAAAACACACGCACACCCTGTTTGTATGATTTTTTGTTAGGAACAAGTAATTAGCAAGAACATAATGGGCAACACACGAATTTATAGGCAAAACGCCCAACCTTTTATTGCACTCTCAATAAACTAGGAAATTCGCCCAAAAGCTTACAAAACTCAGCTCTCTAGCCTACAAGTTTGATGTCTCTACACCAGACTTCTCACCTCTCCCATTTGTGCTCCCAGCACTGGCTATTTATAGCCTAGTGGTCAGTTGACACCCCCAACTGCCAAGAGGTTTGCACTAATAAGGTGCTGCCAACAAAGGGGTGACAGTTCCCCAAAACTGCCCCATGACTAATAATTGTCAGAAACATGCCTCCAAGCCTGCAGGTCACACACACCTTGGGTCCCAGTCACAATTTGCTATCTGACCACATTTCCCACTACTGGTAACTGCCCATAACCGCCTTGCCAGTTGTGCCCAACTGCTGCCCACTCTTCTTGACATGATGCACCCATGTTTGGTGCAATCTGGCGCCCCAAACTGCACCCCAGCTGCTCTTTGACCTAGTCCAAGTCGCAGCCTAAGCCAACTGTGCACGCTAGCCTGATTTGTTTGCCTACATGTGCACCAGCCTTGCATATTGCTCCGCTCAGCATGACTAGCACTATCTTGTGCATTGCCCAACACCTTTTGTTGTCACGCAGCCCAACGCCCTGCATTGTTTGACACCCCTCGTAGCCCAACATGTGATGCTGCCTTTGCCACCAATCTAGTCTAGTCTCGCCTCGTCTGAACCCATGCACTATCTTTGACACGTTAGGCTCTGCCTATGCTATACCCACGTTTAGCCCACCTCATGTGTCACCAAGCCACTCGTCCGTTAGTCATTGGTCTTAAGTTAACTGTATGCCAAGCTCATCCTTGACATTTCTTTGACAAGTCCATCACCTTGCCACGCCCAACATTCGCCCAGCAACGTTCTTGCTCGATCATGCCCTGCTCATGAACGAGTCTTTGATTCGATCCAAAGCCACAATTCGATATTAGCCATTGTTGTAAGGGAGCCCAACAATGTCCCAACGTCAAGCACGCCTCGCCCATGGCACCTGCCCATAGCCCCGGGTGACCTTCATGGAGCACCCCCCCTTATAATAGCACTTATGAAAATTTCCAAAGTGTCAGCACTGGACATTAGACCTGTCTAAGGAAGCATAATGCAAACCCTCTAGATTTGCTAGTTTTCTGACATATCCCATTTCCTGCCCAATGACCCAACTTGCTGCCTAGTGTTGCCCACTGCTGCACAACGCTGCTCATTGCTGCCCAAAAGACTAAGTGTCAAAACTCGATTATCAACCAAATGCGCCCAAATACTTCGCTTATCACACACTGCGCCGACTAAGCGCGACATCGCCCTTAGGCTCACCGCGACACATACGCATGTTCTTTGCTCCTCTCGCACGCATGTGTTTTGCCCCACTACTGATTGTCAAGACTTATCTTGGCATGCTATCTGGGCGTCCCGCATGCCAAATCCGTGTCAACACATTAAAGGGCTAACAAACCATCCCCACTTGAAGAATTTGACGCCCTCGTCGAAGAACTTCTGAACAGTCTCTTCACTTGTTGAACCATTGAGATCTTTTCCTAGCCATCAAGTTCATCTGATGCCTTTGTTTGTACTGAACTTGGGATCTCCCCCTCTAAGAACAACATTCCAAACCCAATTACTATTTGTTGTAAGCAAGCCCCAGCACCTGCACGCTGCCAACTCTGACCACGTTGAGGCTTGCCTCTGCACCCGAATCAGAACCCTCATGATCTTCATCAGCCTTCAACGCTGCCACTTTAACTTTTTTGGGCAGTCTCGTGCAAAATGTGGCCCGCCACAGATAAAACATTCGCCCACCTTGAACTGCCCTTTGTTTTTCTGCCCACATTCTGCAACATGTTTGCCCTTCTCATGTCCATCACCAAGATTTCCAGTGGCACGACCCTTGTCTGCCTTCTTGGTTTTGGTCCCTCTTTGGTCAGTCTTGTCAAGCCACATGTCTACAAGGTTGTCCGCTGCAGTACCGCTGACTGAAAATCCTTTACACCTTGGCGTCACAATTCTGCCTGCGCCCAAGGATGTAAACCAGCCACAAAATTGAACACCTTGTCCTCCTCAGACATTCCCTTGATGTCCAATAGTAGCGATGTGAAGTTTTTCACATATTCCTGCACAGTCCCGTCGTGCTTTAGGTGTCTCAGCGCCTCCCTCGCTTGCCAACTCGAATTTGCTGGAAGGAACTACCCCTTCAATTCCTTCTTCAAGTCAGCCCAACTCTTCACAGCAGCACGGGTTTCATCTCCAACCCTTGTTCGCCACCATAACTTGGCATCACCAGTCAGATACCTGCTGGTAATGTCCACCATCTCCGTTTCCCAAATATGGGCAATTTTGAAATATTGCTCCATGTCCCACAGAAAGTTCTCCAACTCCTTGGCACTACGATCCCCACCATAGGCCTTTGGTTCGGAAATTCTTTTTTTCTGCTGCACTACTGTGGATTCCGTCCCTACAATCTGCAATATAGCCCGCTTGATGAGGGTGGTCTCCCCATCAATCCTGTTGAAAGTTGCTTCCAACTTCTCACCAATGGTTGTTAGTTGCCCAATTTGATCTGACAGCCCATTGAGTTTTCCCTCCGTTGCAATGTCACTTTCCGCCATGTGACCTTGCAAGTTCTGTAGATCAGCACCAAATGCCCTGATCTGATTTGACAGCGAACTACTTTCCCCCAAAAGTGTTTTACCCACATATGTTTCGAGATGCTGCATACGCTCCTGCAACTCATTCTTCCGGTTTGCATTCGCCATCCGCCCTCAGATTTTTTGCAGCAACAAGCCCACGGAATTTTTGTCCCGTCAAAATTTCGAAGTGATTCCACCAATTGAAACCACGCTCTGATACCAAATTGTCACACGGGTCATGTCTGGTCCCAAATTTTTAGCTAAACTTCAGCCCTGTGATGGCCTGGTTGCCTCTTCAACTAGTCAGCCAACCCGCACAATGATGTCCGTCGCACTGTTTGCACCCACAGAACACACGCACACCCTGTTTGTATGATTTTCTGTTAGGAACAAGTAATTAACAAGCACACAATGGGCAACACACGAATTTACAGGCAAACCGCCCAACCTTTTATTGCACTCTCAATAACTAGGAAATTCGCCCAAAGGCTTACAAAACTCAGCTCTCTAGCCTACAAGTTGGATGTCTCTACATCAGACTTCTAACCTCTCCCATTTGTGCTCCCAGCACTGGCTATTTATAGCCTAGTGGTCAGTTGACACCCCCAACTGCCAAGAGGTTTGCACCAATAAGGTGCTGCCAACAAAGGGGTGATGCTTCCTCAAAAGCGCCCCTATGACTAATAATCGCTCGAAACATGCCTCAAGCTCGCAGTCACGCACACCTTGGGTCCCAAAGAATAATCGCTATCTCGCCACATTGCCTAAATCTTGTAATCGCCCATAACCGCTTGCCCGGCCAGCCCAATCGCCGCCCACTCTTCCTGACATGATGCACCCATGTTTGGTGCAATCTGGCGCCCCAAACTGCACCCCAATTGCTCCTTGACCCAATCTAAGTCGCAGTCTAAGCCAACTGTGTACGCCAGCCTGATTTGTTTGCCTACACGTGCATCAGCCTTGCATGCTGCTCCGCTCAGCATGACTAGCACTATCTTGTGCATTGCCCAACATCTTTTGTTGTGACGCAGCCCAATGCCCTACATTGTTTGGCACCCCTCGTAGCCCACCATGTGATGTTGCCTTTGCCACCAATCTAGTCTAGTCCCGCATCGTCTGAGCCCATGCACTATTTTTGGCACACTAGGCTCTGCCTATGCCATGCTCACGTTTAGCCCACCTCATGTGTCACCAAGCCACTCGCCCGTTAGTCATTGGTCTTAAGCCAACCGTATGCCAAGCTCATCCTTAACATTGCTTTGACATGCCAAGTCCCTCACCTTGTCATGTCCAACATTCGCCTAATAACGTTCTTGCTCGATCATGCCCCGCTCATGAATGAGTCTTTGATTCGATCCAAAGCCACAATCTGATGTTAGACATTGTTGTAAGGGAGCCCAACAATGTCCCAACGTCCAGCACGCCTCGCCCATGGCCCTGGGTGACCTTCACGGAGCACCCCCCCTTATAATAGCACTTATGAAAATTTTCAAAGTGTCAGCACTGGACATCAGACCTGTCTGAGGAAGCATAATGCAAACCCTCTAGATTTGCTAGTTTTCTGACATAGCCCATTTCTTGAACGACCCAACTTGTCGCTTAGTGTTGTTGCCATCGCCGCACAACGCCGCTCATCTTTGCCCAAAAGACTTAAGTGTCAAAACTCGTTTGTCGACCAAATGCGCCTTTATCTCGCCGCCGACACATCGCCGAAGTGCGCGCACAACGCCTTCGCCGCCGCACACATACGCACGTTGTTCCATCGCTCAAGACTTTGCGCGTCGTCTTCGCCCTACAATTGAGTGTCAAGATTTAGCTTGACATGTTATTTGGGCATCCCGCATGCCAAATCCGTGTCAACCCATTAAAGGGCTAACACTAACCTACTACACCTGCAAAGAAACGGGGTTTCTTGGGTGAGCTTTCAAGTAAGTTCAGTATCAGTGCAAGATGTGGTGATTGCAAATAACATTGAATATTAAAAATATGGAATTAATTGACTTATATACTGTTGAACCACATAATATTATAGTTTCTTGCCCCGTTGGTAATGGCCAACTTGTTTGTGGATATTTTTTGATGATGTTAGTTGTCTACAAAGTCTTGTTTATTTATTAAGGCAGGCAGGTGGCATGGGTTCATGCCTCATTCCACCCCTGTAGAAAAATTACAATCTGTTTTATTGCCTCCATCAACGTAAATAAACAATATATTTGGAAATTAAATGGAATTTTGTATTAAATCATAGTTATAAATGTTATACAATAATGATACGATACACTATGTATCTTGCATATGATACAATTCGGACGTAAAACAATACACAAATACGGTTACACACAAGATTTGTTATTGAGAGAATCTTACATATCATAAACTCATAGTACACGATCGTCCATATCGTAATCATGTCATGTATATCGTACAATTTTGCAAAACGATGACTTACATGATGACATATGTAAGACCCCAACTTTTATGAATAAAAATGAATTTTCTATAAATATCATTTTTTGAATATTATGGAATAAATTTGATATAATGTTATAGTTGTGGGTAATATTTATAAATTTTGCAAAATCATGAAGTTGTTATATAATATTAGATTTGTTGGGGAATATTCGTTTTAACGAGGGAATATTAAATGCGACGACACTGATCATTAATTGGACCGCATACAACCAATTATTATTATGCGATTGAGAAAAGCGACAAAAATATTTTTATAAAAATAACGGCGGAAGTTTTACCGTTAAAAGCATTTGAACTACTCGGTAGTAAAAGAAATGCGATGTCTGGCGTGGTTGCATAGTAGCACACGGTATTGATTATTTATGCTTACGTGAGAAGTCACTCAGTTTGATTTAATTATTTTCGATATTTTATATATTATTAAATCAATAGTTGAGATAACGAAGTTGTTAATATTATTAATTGCATTATTAACAATGTCTAGAAGTTCTGCCAAGGAGAGGTTTGGTCACCTAATTGCGGCGCGATAGGGAGAAATCCTTATTGGAAGCCCCTCTTTCTAGAGCGATCCAATTAGATTAATAGTATGAATAATAATAATGATGATGAAGTTTTGTTTTATTCATATTATTAACGTAATAAAAACGAAAAAAAACTTTTATATAAAGCGAGAATACTTTTATAAAGTTATTCGTTTTATTAGGCTAATAGTAAAATCTTTTTATATAAAAATGAATACTTTTATAAAGTTATTAGTTTTATTAGACAAGAATTAGAATATATTATATTTTATTATGCATAGTGTTTGCATAGTGCCTGTATAGTGTTTGCATAGTAAAATCTTTTTAAAAGTTATTCGTTTTATTAGATTATAAATAGAATATATTATATTTTATTTAAAAGATTTTGCTTTAAATATGGACCGTCCGATTAAAGTAAATTAATCTGGACCGTTCATGGATTGGTTACTATTCATTCCATTCTTCTATAAATAGAAGCTCATTCCTTCATTATTTCTTACGAATTCACTGAAACTCTAGAGAGAGAAACTGTAGGGAGAACTCTTCTTCTATAATCTTGAGCGTCTTTCTTTAGCGTTTAAGAAAGCTTTGAGCGTAGTGCAAGTTTCTTCAAGTATATCCCCGCCCTACCATCGAAGTACTCTTTTTTATAAGGTAAGGGGTATTATTTCTTTCGTATTCATGAATACATGGTGATATTCTTCTGTTATTTCATTCCTTATTATTATGTTGGAATAACCTGTATATGCGAAGTACCGCATACATGGTGAAATTCTTCTATTATTCCATTCTTTATTATTTTGTTTAATATCCTCATGCACGCGTTTCGCCGACTGGTTCCATCATTTATTATTATGTTGGAATAATCTGTCTATGCAAAGTACCGCATGCATGGTGATTTCTGTTGTTATTCCATTCTTTACTATTCTGTTGGAACATCCTGTCGGTGCGACTCAGAATAGGTGAGTTGTGAGTTTTAATACAAATATTATCTTCTAGAAAATATTCACTCTCAGAATAATAAGTCCTCATTACATTTATTGTCACGCTATTTAACAGAATAGTGAGGACTACTAATACTATCATCTGGACCATCACTCCGTTCCCCGACTAGTCCCGACTATGTTCTCATTTCCTAAAGAGAACAGTGAAAGAAATGGTGAGCTAAACTAGCCCAGTAAGAAATATTATGACTAAAATAATACAGAATAAATTATCATTAGTCTTCAACAATGTTAAACTGATAAAATACAATAGGCATCAAGTTTAACTGCAGCGGAACAAGCAATCCATTAGAAGAGTCAAGTAGATAATAAAATCTACTATCTTCTATGATTTAAAAGTTTTTCATCAATTTTTATCGCTGAGACTCAGCTTAATAAATAAACCACAACATCTAATCATCCCTGTACCACGGTCAAGGATATTCATTAATTCATCAATGGTCATGACTATACTGAATAACCCCTGGTCATAATCATACCAAAAACTATCCATCAATGCATTACAGGACATTGAGGACTTTTATCACATCATTTATAACATTACAGGTCATGATTATACCGAATGATCCCTGGGCATAATCATACTAAGTCCATCTATGCACGTAAGCCGAAGATGACTTTCAACACAACATAAACATGAGGATGATGACAATGTTATAAGAATTCAATAAAACAAGTTCAAGAATTAATTTATCCAGGAACTAATAACGTCCAAATTGTCAACATGATACTTCTTTGTAAAGTAAAATTCAAGAATGCTCAGAAGAATATTTCCATAAAAAGATACTAGATGAAGCGCAAATATCAAGGATATTCCACTAATTTCATGGAGTATAGAAGTCAAAACTTTAACCAACTGAGTATAATAAAGAATAAAATAACAAAAGAGATCACCATGCATGCGGTACTTCGCATAGACAGGTTATTCCAACAGAATAATAAATAACGGAACCAGGTCAGGTGTAATTCGCACCGATAGGATGTTCCAACAGAATAGTAAGGAATGGAATAACAACAGAAATCACCATGCATGCGGTACTTCGCATAGATAGGTTATTCCAATAGAATAATAAATAACGGAACCGTGTCAAAGTAAATTAAGCACCGCGTGATGTTCCAACGAGAATAGTAAAGAATGGAATAACAACAAATCACCATGCATACGGTGCCGCGACATGACGAGTTATTCCAATGTAATAGTAAATGATGGAACCGGTGTCCCACAGAACGCATACTTCAATTTGTAGGGTGGGGATATACTTGAAGAAACGCGTGCTACGCTCAAAGCTTTCTTAAACGCTAAAGAAAGACGCCAAGATTATAGAAGAAGAGTTCTCTCTACGCTTTCTCTCAGAGTTTCATTAATTTGTAAGAAATAATGAAGGAATGAGCTTCTATTTATAGAAGAATGGAATGAATAGTAACCAATCCATGAACCGGTCCAGATTGATTTACTTTAATCGACGGTCCATATTTAAAGCAAAATCTTTTAAATAAAATATAATATATTCTATTTATAATATAATAAAATGAATAACTTTTAAAAAGATTTTACTATGCAAACACTATGTAGGCACTATGCAAACACTATGCATAATAAAATATAATATATTCTAATTATTATTTAATAAAATGAATAACTTTATAAAAGTATTACATTTTATATAAAAAGATTTTACTATTAGCCTAATAAAACGAATAACTTTATAAAAGTATTATGTTTTATATAAAAAGTTTCTGCTTTTATTACGTTAATAATACTGAATAAAACAAAACTTCATCATCATTATTATTATTCATACTATTAATCGACCGGATCGCTCCTTGGAAAGAGGGGCTTTCGAATAAGGATTTCTCCCTATCATAGCTTGAATTAGGTGACCAAACCTCTCCTCGCGTAACTTCTAGACATCGTTAATAATGCAATTAATAATATTAACAACTTCGTTATCTCAACTATTGATTTAATAATATATAAAATATCGACAATAATTGAATCAAACTGAGTGACTTCTCACGTAAGCATAAATAATCAATACCGTGTGCTACTATGCAACCACGCCAGACATCGTATTTCTTTTACTACCAAGTAGTTCAACAGCTTTTAACGGTAAAAAGTTTCACCGTTATTTTTATAAAAATATTTTTGTCGCTTTTCTCAATCCGATGATAATTCCGTTAATGGGGTCCACCAATGATTGTGCCGTCATTTAATATTCCCCGTTAAAACGAATATTTCCACCAATCAAATATTATATAACAACTTGCGTACTTTGTAAAATTTATAAATATTACCCACAACTATAACATTATATCAAATTTATTCCATAATATTCAAAAATGATATTTATAGAAAATTTATTTTTATTCATAAAAGTTGGGATCTTACACGCCATATATTATGGAACGTAGGGAGTAGTAAATATGCATGGCAAGGGGCCAAGGGCATTTATTTATCTTTTTATTTGATTATTTATTTAATAAATTATTTTATCATATATGATAAAAAATTAATTAACAATTTATAATAATACGATATTATATTATTATGCACCTTAAAAATTAAAGAATTATTATATATACTTTGTCACAAATCTTCATATCAATATCGTATAGTACTTTCCCCGATCTAAAATATAAAATAATTCATTATATATATATATATATATATATATATATTAAATATTTTAATTTGTACACCAATCAAAGATAATTTAAAACAATTCATTATTAAAAGTAGACTAAAAGACATTTTGCACCCCAAACTTTATTTTCTATTTACTTTTGTATCCCAAACTTAAAAAGGTGTCTAAGTACACTCCAAACTTCATTATACATAACAAAACGCACACTTTCTTCACTTAACCGGTCAAAATTGAACGGCTAAAGTTGTAACACAAATTTAGGGTGCAAATTGTCTTTTAGTCTTAAAAATTGGCAAAAATAATTAATTTTAAATAAAATAAAATAAAATAATTAATTTTAAATAAAATAAAATAAAATAATTAATTTTAAATAAAATAATTAGTTTTAAAAATAAAAATAAATTAATTAATTTTAAAATAAAATAATTAAAATAATAAAATTAAAATAAATATTTAAAATTAATGATTAATAATTAATCATTAACTTGTAAAATGATTATTTTATTTTTATTTTAAAATTAATTATTAATAATTCGTTTAAAAAATCATTAACTTGTAAAAGATCATTTTTGCCACAAAAAAAAAATGCTTTTTGTTTTTAAAATAGAATTTTGTAAAAATAGAATTTTAAAAATAATTTTTTTTTAACAAAAATGTAATTTTTTTAACTTGTAAAATAAAATTTTGTTTTTGAAAAATTCGCTTTTTAAAAATCCTATTTTTAAAAATTTTGTTTTTATAATTTTTTTTAAAAAACAAAAATGTAATTGTTTTTTATGTGGCATGTAGACACTCAAAAATTTTCTCGCACTCTATTACTAACATTGCAGAGGGTAGATTTGTCTTTTGAGATAACCCCGAAAGACAACTTACATCCACGCCGGGATACTACCTAAGCTCACTCTAAACTTGAACACAAACCGAACATCATCTCAACCCTAACACACACCGGTGTGTGTCATTTCAATCTCGAGATAACCCCGAGATATGCAGATCAAAAGACCTAAGAATAACACCGGAGAGGGATACCTGCCTCGGCGATAACACCGCGACGTTTCAGGGCCCAGTCCCAGAGACAACATCGAGAAGAACCCCATCCTTGGTGATAGCCCCAAGGATGCGATTGCGCTTCCGGCGATAACCTCTAAATGCTTGTTTCAAACACATGCGATCAGCTTCAGCCTCAGACATCCTGACGAGGCACATACACCTTAGTCCCGGAGATAACAATGGATGTATTGTGAACATCCACGGATGACGTTGATACATAGAAACAAGCAAAGAGCCCAATCTCGGATGTAACCTCGAGCAACGCTCGCTTCCGCTTAAACCCAAGAATAACCCCGGTGAGGAGTCAACACGCCATCTTACTATCTCAACAAGATGATATCACAAGATACCAACAAGTAGTCCAATCTCACCAGTAACCTCGAGCAACGCGTCTACTTTCAACTCAAACCGTGATAACCCCATGAGGAGTCAAACATCATCTTGTTCATTCAAATGGCACGTCATCTCAACACTTCATACATACATACATCCAACAATGTCCCACAAGAGCCGAGGATCGACAATCCCGGTGTGACTATTACGGTGTGATGATTTTGGATAGAATTTGAAGCTTGAAGACCATGGGCATGAATTCTCTTCCCGACTTCAGACAACCTCTAATCCATGTCATTACGTAACTCTCGACACAAGCAATCCGAAGAAGTACAGATATAATTCATTTGGATGCTCGGATTGAAGTTCTGTAAGTTCGAGCAGACATTACAGTACACGACTGCGTTTACTACGAGACGACGGGACCCGCAAGGCTCGGATCCACCACGACCAACCGCAGGTGTACCTGCGGCCATCAGTCTATAAATATAGGCTGGGGGTCAGCCATTTGAAGGGAGAGAGAGACGGAAAAAGGCGAGGAAGCCCTGCCCATTTTACTCTGCATACACATCTTTTGAGTGTTTCCTCTTCTTTAAACACTAGTTAGCTCACATATAGCTACTTCTTATCCGGCGGGAGCTGAGTGTTTATCCGTTTAAAGTCTAAGAAGTCTACTTTGGCAGCCCACTGTAAGCCTTCTTACATTCTATAAAGCCTCTTTCTCATATATCACACACTGTTGTACACGTTGATAGTCGTGTGAGTGTGTTTTCCCGGACTTCGGTCCATGGTTTTCATTTCTGTTTGTATATATATACTAATATATGTATATATTTTGTATATATGGACTAACATTATCGAGTTATACCTCGATTGAGCCTAGACTTCAGTCTGGAGCGTTTATTTGCTTATATATATATATACTTATATATATAAACTGTGGTCAGACTCTGTCTGATGAGCCTAGATTTTACATACGGAGCGTTTACTTGCTTTTGTATATATATATTTATATATAATTGCTGTCAGACATATCTGATGAGCCTGGATTTACATCTAGTGCATTTACTCGCTTTTATATATATACATATATATAATTGCTGTCGGACATATCCGATGAGCCCGGTGTTACATCCGGTGCGTTTATTGCTTATATATATATATATATATATTTACATTCCGTCCTGCCTGGAGTTTACTTCGTGACAATTGATAGCTTTTATAACTTTATTTACATTTTGTCCTGCCTGGAGTTTACTTCGTGGCAGTTGATAGCTTTTACAGCTTTATTTACATTTCCGATCCCCCACGGAGTTGCTTCGTGGTGGTTGATCCAGTCTGTATATATATATATTTACAGCTTATATATATATAACTGTTTACTGCTTTCCATACAAATTGCAATATCATGTGAGCCTAGGAATCATGTGATCATAGGTTCAGTCTACTGAACCTAGATTCGGTTCCCATGATGGACATTTTTAGCTATAAGCAGCTTGTACATTATTTTACAAAGGTCTCAATTTCCTTGATGGTCATTATGCCCCATAAGGAGTTCTAAGATCACAGATATTATTTTCTCGCAGATGCGTCGCATCTCGATAATAAAATCAAACAAGCCGAACATATAGACAATAAAATGGAAGTATGAAAATGTCTCAATTCCTATTGAGCACAGGGTTTGAAAACCTCTTTTTATAAAACTTCATTGATATATCCTGGTTAAAACTGGATTTTTGATATAAATTCAAACCCGGTGTATATAGGTGCGAACGAGGCCTCGCACTACTTTCCAAATAATTGCACATTGATCCACACACACACACACACACATTCATATAACAATTTCTTTGAAAAGTGGCGGTACACCGTGGCAATGACACGAATGTCGGGGCTACCTTCCTTCCTCTCCGCATAATCAAGCCCCCGGACCTAAAATGAATCTCGGTTTCACCGGCCAGTCATTAGCGTTGTCAAAACACTTTGGTCAATGTATGAAACTTTTCGGTTGCGTTAGTGCAACCAGATTAAATACACCAACTATCGACTCTTACGATCAATAAATCGTCGACATTATACATGTTCTGACCTTTTCACTTGTTTTTCAAACAAATCTCACATTAACATGAGAACACCAAAGAACAAGTAACGAAAAGGGACACTCAAAATTCCGACGTCGACAGGTGGCGACTCCGCTGGGGACTCCAATAAGAGGGCTTAAGCCGCTATTACAAGCTTTTCAAAATTGTTATATGCTTGTGTGTGTGAATGTTGTATTTATATTTACGATAAATGTGTACGAATGCATCTTAATTACTTGACTTCGCTAAATATCTATCTCAGGATATTAGTGCTTCGCACATGTCATCATTTTGCATAAACGGTGAGACACGTTGTATGTGAATGTATGTTGTGTGGTCCCTCCATCAGGAGGCTATCCCGTCTGTGTTTGATTACTGGACCCGTGGGAAGAATAATTCCCCGGGGCTCAGGAAAGGCACCACTCAGATCCACTCCAATTTGAACGACCGGATTAACTTCCCGTCAAGTAGATTGCGATGATCTAGGAACCTTCATGCCGAAAATCCGCGAGAGTAACCCTAAGATAGGTCAACCTCTGATAAACCAAACGCGGAGGAAAGTCTCTTCATACTTTCCATTTTCAATTACTTGTAAAAGCATTTACTTGTAATTTTATTCCACGTTCATCCATATGTAATGGAAAATATGAAGAATATCTGTGCATGACATGTTGTCAATTAACAAACCGGTTTTGCAGGACAAATTCCTAAAACGGACATGTTATGATAACATTTACATTACCATACGACTAAACTACGTAAGTCTTTTGTAGGGAAGCAATTGGACCTATTACCCTATTTAAAGTCCAAAAGGCCACAGCCTACATGTACCAATCATGTCTTCTTCCGATCGGTCTAATGTCAAGCTTTCCGAGAAGAATTTGACGGATTGAGTAAATAAATCATAAACTTGGTTGTTCTACTGAAAGAATTACACTAGTCTACTCAGGGTACGAAGATATCCACACATACAGAATCCTCTACACAAGGGGGAATCCAAGGTTTGGAAAAAACAATTCCAGAACCTCAGTTGGATACGACCAACAAAGGCCCTGAAACCACCCATCTCAAGGGAGATCCAGACACTGGTGATATCAGGCAAAAGGTCCTTCAAATGGAGGAAACCATTCACGTTCTCAAAGGGATTGGAACACATGGCAGTGTTTCATATATGCATCTTTTGCATATTTCCCGTGTGTCAGATCCACGAAATTCAAGACCCCTGATTTTGAGAAATATGACGGATTAGGGGATCCTTATACACATTTAAAAGTGTTCATTGGACAACTCGGATCTTATGCTGAGAATGAAAAGCTCCGAATGCAAATTGCTTTAAAAAGTCCGACCGAGAAGCCTGCTTCACGGTATACCGATTAGACAACTCTAAGATCCATAGTTGGGAAGAGTCGCCCACGCCTTCCTCACTAAATACGCTTTCAATCTCGGATGGCTCTGGACCGTACACTAAATTACCAAGGTCAAGAAACAGTCTAATGAGTCATTTAGAGAGTATGCTCAAAGGCAGAGGCGCCTTGCTGCTCAAGTTATTCCTGCCATGACAGAGTCAGAAATGGTCATGACTTTCATAGATATGCATGAAGCTCCTTTCTATGAGAGAGTTCTAGCTGGTATTGGCAAACCATTTTCTGAAATGATCAAACATGGCGAGATGACTGAAATGGGTCTGAAGTCCAGAAAAATTCAAGACCTAGCCGCTCTTAAAGCTGTTGCTGAGCACATCCAATCCGGATCTTATGGAAACAACCCCCGGAGGGTCCATAAAAAGAAAGAGGAGGATGTTTCCTTGATACTACAAGGACAAAAAGGCAATCCAAGCATGCCTATGCAGAGGAGAAACTACTCCCCTTTTCCAACACAATCTTCAAACCCTCCATTACCTAAAAATGGAGAAGTAAAGCGACCTCGAACGTTCACACCCTTAGGGGATTCGCCGAGAATATTCTTGCTCTTCTGACTGCTCAGAAGAAAATTACACATCTTCTTCCACCAGCCAACCCTAATGGGAGGGGTTTTAATGTTACTCGAAAATGTGCTTATCATGCCGGGGCACCTGGACATGATACCCAAGATTGTTTGGCCTTGAAGCATAAGATTCTGGATCTGATAGACAACGGTGAGATTGTAGTCACCAAACCAGATCAACCTCATGTGCAAGACAACCCTCTTCCTTAACACAAAGAAGAAGAGGTCAACATGATCAGTTGGAGCACTGTACAAGGTTCCAATGGTGAATCATCCCAACCCATCAAAGACGGTGTTGACAAATGGGATTATGCAAAGTTCCAGTTTACCATGGAACGAAAGATGAATGCTCTTTGCAAACAAATTGAGCAATTGGCAGAATTGGTGACCCATCAACATCAAGTCACACGCCAATTAATTAAACAGGAGCATGCCTATCTCCTTCCATTTGTTATGAATGCTTCATCAACACCTTCAGAAAGCGAAGCTATGGAGGATAAGGTTGACAAGCGAGCAAGTGCTAAAGCCCGTCGGGATTTCGCTAATAAAAGGGAATTCACCTATTTGGTCCAATCTATGGAGGAGATACTTCAAATGTTGATCAACGAAGGAAGAATCACATTCCTTCAACCTCCAATCAATCCCCACTCATGGCGGTTCAATCCTGATGAAATGTGTCAATATCATTTATATTCTCGCGGTCACAGCACAAAAGAATGTTGGGCACTCCACCATCTCATTCAGAATCTCATTGATAGCGGTGTCCTGTAAATAGCGGATGATTACACTATACAACTCAATGGTGGGAATGCATGCCCTACCCAATGGAAGGGATCAGTAGCAGTTATATCCGAAGTGGATGATGAGACTATCAGAGTATTTCCCATACAACCAATTCATCTCAAAGGAGCTGACAATCCTTTGAAAGTGGCCGCACCAGAGCCAATTCCTTTACCTTGTAGACTACAATATCCCGTTGTCAGCTTGCACAAAGTTCCATGGAATTATGGAGAAGCTGAAGGATCCACGTCTCATACTACTGCTACAGTGTCGAAAGAAAATCCACTGTACCTTCCTCAACGGGTTATCAAACCTACTTGCGAAGCAAAGGGGAAGTTACCCATGGAGAAGATTGAAAAATTCCTCCGTACTATGGGTCACAATGAAGCCAAAGTGGTTTTAAGCTTGCGAGAAGCTCCACACCATATTTCAATTCTGGACCTGGTTTTCTCTTCCGAGGAGCATCAGAAGGTTTTGCTAAAGGTTTTAGAAGAAGCCTATTTGCCAAAATCAGTGGATGTGGAAACATTTCAACATTTGGTTGATAACATTTTTTAACAAAGAATGTGATATCCTTCATCGATGACGACATACCTCCCGAAGGACCGGCACATCGCAAACCACTGCACATCGCAGTATTGTCTTCAGGGTATATGCTAGCAGGAGTATTGATAGATGGAGGCTCATCTCTGAATATCTGTCCTTATGCCACCTTGGTGAAGATGAATATCAATCTCAAGCAAATCCAAAGTAGCCATACGGTCATCCGAGCTTTTGATGGATCCCGACGAAATGCCGTCGGAAAGATTGAATTGCCAATTGAGATTTGTCCTAATACATTCAACGTATCCTTCCACGTCCTCAAGATATACAACCTGCTATTGGGGAGACCATGGATACACATGGCTGGAGCTGTTTCCTCCACATTACATCAATAACTCAAATACATCATCAACAACAGTTTAGTCACTATCAACGCTGAGCCGGATTGTCCTGAACAAGGAATTCTACCAATTATCAGCTTCAATTCAGAAGTTGAGTTGGCCAGTTTCCATACTCTGGAAGTGAGTAACACGCGATACCATTCTATTGGAGCGCCACTTCCCGTACCCAAGATTTCTGACGAGGTTATGTCAGCCACTCAAGAAATGATGTTATTGGGTCATCAACCTGGACAAGGGCTTGGTAAGAATCAACAGGGTATTAAGCACCCTATCCAAATGTCCAGTTAAATTGGGACAATCGGGCTACGCTATTCTACCAATTCCACTCACAGGAATCCTCATAAGCATAAGCAGGTTCCTCAAGCTTCCGCCGCACGGCGATTTTCTATACCTTTACCTCATGAGTTAATGCAATCTCCAGTAAAGATTCCAACACATGTTGTGGCTATGTTGTTTTCGAAGCCAGTGCCAATCAAAGCTAAAGAGGTGTTGATTCCCGATCCTGAGGCGGAAGAAAAGGAACGGAAACGTAAACATGACCTTGCCTTGATGATGGCAGGCATTCGCGTAATTGTTCATGATGAACACACAAACAGATACACCCTGCATTTATGATTGCATTTCAGATGTCAAGGTTATCATTCGGAAAAGGAGGACAATGACGATCCTTCCATCACTGCGCATCCATCAGACTTTGCCCTCGATAATTGGAGCAAAGACTTCTATGCATTGGTCGACGAGGGTAAAATGGGCGTAAAATCCTCCGCCTGTAGATAACTTTAATTGCTTGCTTTCCTTTACAGCACTAGCAGTTATTTTATCACGTACATGCTAACACTTTTGTATGATCGAACAGTTGCATATATTAAGTGAAAGCATCTTTTGTTTCAAGACTCTGAATTTAGATGTGTTTGTCCTTGCTGATGACATGCCTTCTCTCCACAAGGGCTGTAACTTTGATGCAAAGTTGGACCCAAACCTGATGGACATCCAAGAGGACATTGAGACACCTCAAGAGATTAAGGAATGGGTCGCAGATAAGCCCAAACCCAATTTTGATCAAAATACTCCTTTCAATCTCGGAACCAAGACAACCCTATGCTTATCCAGATTGGTTCAGACCGTACTTCAAACCAACGGAATGACATGGTTGTGCTATTAACCCAATTCTAGGATGTGTTTGCATGGTTTCATGAAGACATGGTGGGTTTATCCACTGACATTTTTCTTCATCGCCTTCCCATCAGAGAAGGATTCAAGCCAATTAGGCAAAAGCTCAGGCGATTGAAACCTGAGTGGAGTTTAAAAGTCAGAGAGGAAATTGTGAAACAATTTCAAGCTGGCATCATCATGGTGTCTATATATCCGGAGTGGATATCCAACATTGTTCCCGTGCCTAAACCAGGGGGAAAGGTGCGAGTCTGCGTGGATTATCGGGATTTGAACAAAGCTTGCCTTAAAGATAGCTTTTTCGTACCATTTATCCACATTCTTATCGACAATACTGCTCAATACGACATGTACTCCTTTGCTGATTGCTTTGCGGGGTACCATCAAATTATGGTCGCTGAGAAAGATCGTGGGAAAACTGCTTTTATCATGCCTTGGGGAACCTTTTGCTACAGACGGTTGTCATTCAGCCTCATCAATGCCGGGGCAACCTACCAGCGAGCTATGATGGCTCTTTTCCACGATTTAATGCACAAGGAGATAGAGATCTACGTGGATGACATCATTGTCAAATCCCGAAAGGAGGATGACCATTTAGACCATCTCAAAAAGTTGTTCAACAGGTTGCGTAAGTACAACTTAAAGTTGAATCCTGCCAAGTGCGCCTTTGGTGTTAAGTTAGGCAAGTTGCTAGGTTTCCTAGTCAGCCACAAAGGGATTGAACTCGATCCTACCAAAATCCGTGCCATCGTGGAAATGCCCATTCCTCGATTGCAGAAGGAAATACGGGATTTTTTTGGGAAGAATCAACTTCATTAGCGAGTGTTCATTTCTCAACTCACAAAGAACTCAGTGAGCCAATCTTCAAATTGTTAAGGAAGAACTCATCCATGAAATGGAACGACGTGTCAGAAAGCCTTCCTTACCATTAAAGAGCAACTGATTAACGCTCCTATTTTGGTACCTCCCAGGGATGATATTCCCCTGTTCATGTACTTGTCTATAAATAACAATGCTATGGGCTGCATGCTGGGGCAGAAAGATAATAGAGGCCAAGAGCGAGCTATCTATTACCTCAGCAAAAGATTCAACACCAGTGAACACAAGTACACTCTGATCGAGAAGACTTGTTGTGCTTTGGCATGGGCTTCCATGAGATTACAACATTATCTCCATGGTCACACAATCCATCTTATATCCTGCGTGGATCCTCTCAAGTATGTGTTCAGTAAGCCCATACTCAATTGTCGACTGTCCATATGACAGTTGATCCTACAACAATTTGACATCATCTACGTGACGGAAAAGTCTGTCAAAGGTCAAGAAATTGCAGATCAACTGGCCGCCGCACCTGTAGGGGATTACAAACCCTTAAAACGTACTTTCCCGATGAAGGGGTAATGACAGTTCAATTACAACATCAGTACGATACATGTCGTGAGTGGAAAATGTATTTTGATGGAGCTTTTAATTCAGAAGGCTCCGGAGCTGGAGCAGTTTTAATATCCGGTACGGGGGAGCAGTATCCCGTCGTCGTCAAATTGCAGTTTGTCAGCACCAACAACACAACTGAGTATGAAGGCTGTATCATAGGGCTAAAACTTGCCCGTTCAATGGGCATCAGGCGGTTAATTGTCCATGGGGATTCCAAATTGGTAATCAGACAATCCACAGGAATCTATCAAACCAAAGAGTTACATTTACTGCCTTACCATCGGCAAGTTTTACAGATGGCTTTGGAGTTCGAAGAAATCTCCTTTCTACACATTCCTTGTAATAGGAATGACTTTGCAGATGCATTAGCAACATTGGCCTCCTTGGTTTACATACCTAACAAGGAAAACATGCCAAGCATCAAGATTGCTATGCAGAAAGCCCCAGTCTATGGGAACTACGTTGGAGAAGTATCGGATGAGCTACCTCCTATCCACAACCCTTGGTATCAACATATTAAGGAGTGCCTACGAGATGGATCTACACCCGCTGAGGCGAGCCTAAATGAGAAGAGGCGGATTCATTGACTTGCTATAAAATTCTACTTGAGCGGAGATGCACTCTACAAAAGAGATGCAGTACTAGGTCTCCTCAGATGTCTGGACAAAGACCAAGCTCAAAGACTAATGGATGAGATCCATGGTGGAGTATGTGGCCCATACATGAGCGGCCCCTTACTTGTTAAGAAAATTCTCAGAACAGGACATTATTGGCTTACACTCAAAGCTGACTGTGATGATCACGTCAAGAGGTAATATCAATGCCAGATTCATGGGAATATTATCCACGCCCCTCCAAGGGAGCTCCACAATATGAGTTCGCCCTGGCCCTTTTCAATGTGGGGAATGGACGTGATCGGGCCCATCGAGCCCAAAGACAATAATGGTCATCGATTCATATTCACCATGATCAACTATTTCACCAAATGGGTAGAAGCCGCATCCTTCCCCAAGGTTACTAAAGAAGTTATCATTTCTTTCATCAGAAACAATGTCGTTTGTCGATATGGACAACCAGAGGTCATTGTGTCAGACAATGCCAAAAACCTCAACAACAAAATGATGGAAGAGTTATGCAGAAAATTCCACATCAAACATCTTAACTCCATCATCTACCGTCCAAAGATGAATGGTGCTGTAGAAGCGGCTAATAAAAATATCAAGAAGATCATGCAGAAAATGTCTGCCGATCATAAAGGATGGCTTGACCTCTTGCCTCTAACTTTATTATCCTACAGAACTTCCATGCAAACTTCCACTGCGGCAACACCATACTCATTAGTCTATGGGATGGAAGTAGTGCTCCCCATAGAGGTGGAAATGGAATCCCTCAGAGTATTGATGGATGCTCAGTTGGATGAAGACCAATGGGTACAAGATAGGTATCACCAATTATCTTTGATAGATGAAAGGCGAGCCGCGGCTATCTTCCATGGTCAATTATATCAGCAAAGGATCGCACGATCCTACAACAGAAAAGTCTGACTACGGCAATTCAAACAACATGACTTGGTTTTGAAAAAGATCATTGACAACCAAGATCAGTCTAAGGGAAAATTCGCTCCTAACTGGGAAGGCCCATTTATTGTCAAAGAAATATTGACAGGAGGTGCTCTCAGGTTGCAGGAAATGGATGGTGATGAATTTCCACAGCTTATCAACTCGGACATCGTGAAATGGTACTATGTCTAAAGTTACCATCAAACAAACATCCTAGTTTTGATCATCCAATCACCAGTCATTCCGGTTTTGAACCCTTTCATCCTTTTACAAACTCTTCTGCCCCTCAGGGAAACATACACTTCAAGCCAGCAGCCTATTTTTTACTTCATTTCAAACTTCTCATACAATCTCGGTTATCCTGAAGACGGGATTTAACCTCTCACGATTCCGGTTATCCTGAAGACGGGATTGAACCTTTCACCCCTGCAATTTATCCTGAAGACGGGATTAAACTTTTCTACGCCTGCAGTTTATCCTGAGGACGGGATCAAACTTTTTACACAATTGCAGTTTATCCCCATTCTGGGATCAAACTTTCTTATCCCCGCAGTATAGCCTGCACATGGTATACACGTTTCGCTTCGCCTTCAATTCATCCTGAAGGGCGAACTACGCCGACCTGATCTCCTCTTCAATAGGAGTACTTAGGCAACCATATGCTATATGGCCCGGTCGCAATAAACAAAAACAACAAAAATATTTCTACCCTTTCTTCATAAAAATAATAAAAATAACAAAAAAAATACTTCTACACCCTTCTGCCTTTAACATTCAGCGTTGGACCTCCTACACTAGGTTCGAACTACGCAGACTTGATCTCCTCTTCAACAGGAGTACGTAGGCAGCTATTCATGGTGCAGTCTAACCCCTACCAGAACAAACATGCTTGTCACACGGTACTGGGATCAATCTTCAATTCACCACATTTCATCGTTTTCAGATTAAAGGGATGGAATTACCCAACCTCTTCTCACAAATAGAAGATTCGGTGACCATCTAAGCTGCGATCATGCCTCAAAGAGAAATACCAACCTATAAGAGATCGAATTAACTAGGCTTCTCATAAATAGAAGTACTTGCGACCATCTGTGGTGCGGTCAATCTCAGAGAGGAAGAAACCATCCCCCTCTCCACTTTTTCATACAAATACCAGTCCCAAGACACCAAAGATGGTAGGGATTTGCAGAAATCAATGATCCGTTCTGAGAGATCTTGCGATGTCTCAATGTCCATCTATCAAGGATAAGTTCAAAATGCATCAAAATCACAAGGCCCTGGAAAGACAGGCAAACATCAAGCAAGTATCAAGGCATAACTAAAAGGGAAGTGAATCAAAATATATTTCCTTGCCATACATAATACTGTTTGATATATACATCTGTTTTGTACATGACAAAATGGCTAAACTAGTCTGTGCAAGAAAAATACAAAGCTATCTACAGATCTGTATACATGCGAACTATCAGATCTAACATAGCATCCCTCTCTGAAGACGGAGGAAGCGTTGCAATCTCCTGCCCAAGGGTATCTACACGAGCTAGCAGATCAGAGGCCAACTGCATGGTGGCTGAATGCTCATCAATGTAAGCACTCATGTCGGCCAGACTGACAGTCATCTGAGTTCTAATGGAAGTGCTATCTGCAATGGCCACATCCCTAGCAGATAAGGCGGCATCCCGCTCTCCAATCAATGCATCTCTGGCTGATCTAGCCTCATCCCTCTCTAACAGAGCGGTATCTCTCTCATCAAGAGCTGTCAACATCGCGACCCTAGCCTGATCTCGATCATAGGTCATCAGATGTAAGCTCTGCTCCATATGCTATGTCGAATACTGAGCAATAGTGGCACTCGGGGTGGGAGAATCCATTACATATGCTGGCAGCCCAGCAGTTAAATCATCGATGGGAATAACAGCCTCCTCTATAGGCTCCTCATCGTCAAAATCAGTCCCTCAGACTTTGTGGATATTGCCCCGCGATCGGTGCGATCTCTGTCTCCATCCATGCAGAATACTCTGCAGAACAACCCGGATGACTGACAGAAAACGCAGCCAACTCTCGTTGATCCCAACAGGCATACAACCTGGATCTGTCCTCCGTTGACAAACAGTGTGACGCAAAGCGCTGACTCACTGATCCCTCATAAGGATGAAAATCCTGAAACTGGTCAAACTGACACATCATGGCCAGTGGGTGGTAAGTAATCATGCCCCTCAATCCAGCCAGAGGGAGGTAATCCATGCCCGAAGCATGAGTAATAAAGCTGTAGGGTGAGCTGAGCCCTGAATATGATAATATATCAAATGGATCTCCAATCTCTGCCAAGAAAGTGGACCAAGATACAACAAATATATACACTCATGAGCGCCGAAAAGGAGTACTGACATGGCTATCTCATGGGTGAAACAAAATCCATGATGTCTAAATGTGCCAATCAGTCTGAAGTGTGACATGAACCATACATACAACATGACCGAGCTACCTGTGAACACTACTGCTGGATAAGTGCAGCAGTATGTAGCCGACCTCAAGGTCTCTGCGATGATCATCGGTACAATGGTACGACCCTCCCTGAGAGCTCTCACTGCCATAATGAGGCGGCGGATATCTAGCTCATCCATGTACCGCGGCATGAAGGCGTGTATGCAATCTGGCGTAGAAGCGAAAGATCATCCACTGGGTTTGAACGCCAATGATCCTCCGGTGTGGTGAAATCCTTTAATGTCGTGGTATAGCTGTCCTCAGAGCCAAACCTATCAAAAAGGAAACGCTGGGATATCACATGGCCGAATGTAATCTCATCCTACACTACTCTGCGCCTAAATCCTGTGAGAGTCATGAACTGTCTACTCATGTCTCCTGTCACCATGTGCACGCAAGGTCTGTCCAGCGGCAACATCGTCAACCGTGCATACTCCTCCAAAGTAGGAGTCAACTCACGGGTCCCAAAACGGAATACCTGTCTGTTCGGTACCCAGTGTTCTAGCATGCCCTCTATAAATCCTGGAGGAACACAAACATCGGTAGAAGGTCATAAGTATGTCAGCGTGAGAATCATCTACGATCACCATGTCTGATGGTGATATACTATCATACCATGATCGCATACCAGCTACCACCGCAAATGGTGGGGTATGATCAATACGACTAATTGTCGAAGAAGACATCTGTACGAGTCATGTCATAAGACCATCCAGGGGTCAATGCTGAATATCTCTAGACATACATACATATGCATAACAATAACATGCATGATACAATAGATGGCAATATGATATAGGGAATGGAAAACTATGCATATATTCCTAAGTATATCATCATCTAATACATCTCTGTCCAAATTAAAAATACGGGAAATGGGGCGGCTACCCAAAGATAACGAGGGCCTATCAAAAGATATAGCGATAATGGGGCGAAGCTACCCAGCAGCTAACACATGCCTATCAAAAGAAGTACATCAAAAAAAGTCAATAGTGTCGATGTCCACATCATCGATGCTGTCCACCTGATGTAACTCCTCCTGCGTCACTGGATCTCTATCTACAGGGATGTCAGGCCTATACAAAGGAGGATCTGCACCGGCAAAACCATATGGGTCACCTGAGGGACCAGCGCCAGAGCTGGAAGGATCAAAAGTATCTACCTCTGCAGGATCTCTGCCCAAATACCGAATGAAAAGATGTGACCGGTCCAACTGTCAGTCAGTCTGTCAATCTGTGTCACATGAGTCGGATCTTTGACACAGGCTAGCCAATCTGTCATCATCACGGATCCTGGAACCATATCCCCCATAAACTGTGTGGCGTGGGTCTGAGCTCCAATCGTACGAGGGATCCACCAATGCTGGAACATCTCCTGAGAACAAGGGCCCTCTGACAATGTAAAACCATCAATCCCCAACAACGGGATGTCAATGATGGGTGACTGCGAAACAGGCCAATAACGCCTGGCAGGAGGCAAGATCGGCATACGGATCTCTCCTGTAGTGCTCCTGATAGTACGCTCTCTTAAATAGAGCTCTCATCCTCCATCTGTGAAGAGAGGAATCCTGCGGGTGGAAATGACGTACTTAACTCCAGTTGGGTACCCATCCTCAAATCCAACTCCCAAATGCTCTCCAGAGTAGGGAACCCAGGTAATGACACCTACTGTCAACAACTCTAGCTGCAGGCGACAATGAGTGAAACCCTCAGCAACAGGGACCTCCGCTAGTATGGAATGATGCCATCACCGTCCTCGTGGATAGGTATCTAACCTAACACGCTCATAGGACGCAAGCATGGAAGCCTCTCATAGGCCCAAAACTGCCAACACAAAGGCAAACATCTGCTGTTAGTCAACACTTTTAACCTACACACGGGAAAATACAAGAGAAATACTCACCAGCAGAAATGGGTAGAATCCTAACCATGCCTCGGTCAAGCCCTGCAATCGGATGCGCATTCCCCTGAAGAAGTAGGCGAAGGTGTAGGAACCCCAATCATAGTCTCCTATACGGTCCACGTGTCGAGTGGCGCTGATCAAAGTGAAGGACACCGTAGAGGAATTATCTGCTATGAAGCAACCCCTAATGATCATCAGGAACAATCGCCGAAGAATGCGATCCCTGACTCTCACATCATCGGGTATAGGCTCACTCAATGACACTTTCATACCATCTACTCTCAAAGGACTGTCATTTAACAATACATTTCCTTGAAAGCCTCAAATAGGAACTCCCAACAAGGATTTGACGACAGTAGGGGTGATATCCGCCGTGCAAGGCACCGGTTCCCCTCCAAACTCCATGCCTGTGATAAACCGCCAATCCATCGGCGTCATCATCACCTTGCAGTCTAGCAAATGAAGTGACTGAGTCTGGTGAAACCACCGCTCAGACAATGCCCTGAGGTAACCCCTGGGACAGCGACTGGGTAAAATGGAGAAGAACCTCCCGAATCCCCAGCCATGGACGATCGCTCTATAGTCATCATGCAAGGCCTGATATATAGAGTGGATGCTAAACCAGTTCCCTCGAGGCTGTGTGCAGCCAGGAACCTACATCAAATGCAGATCAACATCATAATCCTTCACTCCTCATTAATAGGAAACAAGGAAGATTAAAGATCTAACTTCATACCTCATTTGCGTGCAGGTATACTGAAGGATGCCTACTCAAGTCACCCAGAAGATCTGTGTTTGCCACTTGAATACCTGGCAATTCCCTACGGGGAACACGTACAGCAAGAGCAGGAACCTCGAACGGTACATCTTCCTCCTCGTCCTTGACATTCGACACCTCAACCCGAATAGGATGTACCACCGCCTCCGCCAAACGACGAGGCTGTCTCATAGAACGGCGCTGAGGCTCTTCAAAATTCCTCCTCCGTACACCAGAAGTGGTCCTATGGGAACTACTCGGCTGATCTGGATCCATAATATCTGGACAGCAAGTCTCCAAATCACCTCAGAAAGGGTGTGGTACACCTGCGGCACCCCTACATGGGTCCCACACCTCCGGCTCGCTCCAGTTAGAGTTGCAAAGGAGGTCTCACAAGCTGAAAAGGCCAAATCAGGAATAAAAATGCTACGCGATTGAACAGAATAGCCTGAAAATCCTGGTTTCTCGTCGGTCAGAATTAAACTCTCGTCGCCTCAATGGTATTCGCCTGAATGCAGAGTATACTATACCAATGATCTCAGCTTTCACAGATCATGATCGGCAATACCCCACAAAGGTCCGATGCCGTCAATGAGTGTCAGGCAACCTTGACATAGTCCCCGGCGGGGGTTACAACGCAAAACCACGAAACACCAAACATCCCCGACGGGGGTCACAACGCATATTTTTTAAGAATCTACGTCGCCCCATCAGGAGGCTACAATGCAATACAACCATTGATACACACATTAATGAAGGTCAAGCAGCCTGAACAATACACCCATTAGGGATTCATCCGGTGATACACACATCAACGAAGATCAGGCAACCCTGATAACAACAAACTGTTGGCATTAACTCCGACAGTATGAGGAAACATGTTCTACACATCCTCAAAACAGACAGCTTTATCACCACAGATCTCTTCCACGTAAGAGGTACCTCTATGGAGTATAAGCCAGTGTCTAGGATTCAAGACTTTGGTGATAGTCCCAATGTCAACATCCTTGGAGACTTGGATCGCATGTCCGAGCTGTCACTGATTGTCATCCCAACAGCATTACCTGACAATCATTCATGCATTCTACATGCATTTGCATCATGTTGCTGCACATAGCATCATGTTTATCTTGCTTGCATTTCAAGTGTCTAGTATTCTTTATCCTATCTATACATTGCATTGCATGAATATGATAAAGAGGGGCATCTGTAGACACTCAAAATTTTTTGCACTCCTATTACTAACATTGCAGGAGGGTATATTTGTCTTTTGGAGATAACCCTGAAAGACAACTTACATCCATGCCGGATACTACCTAAGCTTCAAATCTAACCCTAACATAAATCGAACATCATCTCAACCGGAACACACACAAGAGTGTCATTTCAATCTTTGAGATAACCACGAGATATGCGAGATCAAAAGACCGTGATAACACCGGAGTGGGCGATCTGTCTCGCCGATAACACCGCATGACGTTCGGTTCCATCCTAGAGACAATCTCGAGAGTAGCAACCCCATCCTTGGTGATAGCCCCAAGGATGCCATTGCGATTCCGTGATAACCCCGAAAATGCTTGTTTCAAACACATGCGATCAGCTTCAGCCTCAGACATCTTGACGAGGCACATACACCTCAGTCCCGGAGATAACAACGGGCAGACAGGAACATCCACAGATGACAGTGATACATACAAACAAGCAGCAGTCCAATCTCAGATGTAACCCTAAGCAACGTCTGCTTTCCGCTTAAACAGGCAATAACCCCGGTGAGGAGTCAACACGTCATCTTACTATCTCAACAAGATGATATCGCGGCATACCAACAAGTAGTCCAATCTTAGCTGTAACCCTGAGCAACGTCTACTTTCAACTCAAGACTGAGATGTGAGACAAGAACTAGGAGGGGAGAGACGGGGAATTCCTTCGCTAATATGACCTACCTAAGTTTATTTGGTATTTAATTGGTCGGTCAGAGTATTGGGATAATATGTGATATGTTAATTAACCCTTGTTTTGTGGCAGTGTTTGAAAATGGCATCCGAGAATTTTGAGAACATCAATGGAGCACATGAGTTCGTTGAGTCTCCACAGATCAATAATCAGGATAATGTGCATCAGGAAGGCGACAATCTTCAGGCAAACAACAACACTGACGAGATGATGAACGATGGAATGTTCAGAGGCTTTATGCAATTTATGCAACATCAGGCAAGAGCGGCTCCTGTCCAAAATAAAGGTGGAAACACTGACAACTCTCGGACGGTCACCGCTAAGCAGTTCAAGGAACTGGGACCACCGAAATTTTTTGGAGAGCCAAAACCACTTAAGGCGGAGACGTGGATAAAGCAGATCAACAAGATATTTGATGTCTTGGGATGCTCCGAGGAGCAAAAGGTTCCCTTTGCCACCTTTATGTTGCGGGCAGAGGCAGATTACTGGTGGGAATCTGTAAAGCGTACTCAACCTGCCGCACTGAAGATGTCTTGGGAGAAGTTCTAAGAGTTGTTCAACGACAAGTACTTTCCCGAAAGTATTCGTCACATGAAAGAGGTAGAGTTCATCAAGCTGGAACAAAACAACATGACCGTATCGCAGTACGAAGCCAAGTTGGCCGAGTTGTCCTGGTTTGCGTCCCATTTGGTTGATAATGAGGAAAGAATGACGCGAATGTTTTTAAGAGGTTTGAAACCTGAGATACGTCAATATCTTATCTTTCATAAACTGTGTTTGTATTCAGATGTTGTTAATAGGACTCAGTTATTGGAGCATGATAATGAGTCAACCCAACCAAAAGAGAGCAGCCGGCAAAATGATAATACCAGTGATAGCAGTCATCGAAGCGGTGACAATAAGCGTGGAGGGAATCAACATGCCAGAAATGGTAATCACTTCGGTGGTAATCATGGCCAAAACAATAAGAATGGACATTTCAAGAAGAGAAGATTCAACAATGATGGAAAGACGTCAGCACCAGCACCCGTCGTTAAGGAAGGAGAACGACCACCTATCATATGCTTCAAATGTGGAGGGGAGGGACACATCAGTCCAAACTATGCGATGCCGTCCAAAGCATGTTATAATTGTGGAAGAGAAGGTCACCTAGCCCAATTTTGTCGTTTATCGAAGACAAGTTCAGCTAGGATGGAGGCACCAAAGGACGTCCCAGAAAAGTCAAAGCCAGTAGTGCAAGGGAGAGCGTTTGTTGTAACCTCCCAGAAAGAAAGGAACCAGAATGAGGTCATCACGGGTAAGCTTATCATAAACTCTAGTGAAGTATATACCTTATTTGATACCGGTTCTACCCATTCTTTTATTTTTCCTACTTGCGCTCAACGTTTAAATTTGACTCCGAAGAAATTAGACTTTGACTTATCTATTGAAACTCTGTTGGGAGAAACCTTCATTACATCCACTATTTATAAGTCTTGTTTGGTTCAAATCGGTACCCTCACATTACCTGTCGATCTTATTTCATTGAAAATACTTGCATTTAACGTAATTCTAGGGATTGATTGGTTAACTACTCATCATGCAAAAATTGATTGTTTTCGTAAGGTTGTTAGCTTTCATATTCCTAATCAACCTATTATGCGAATTCAAGCAACCAAACCATTAAAATTGATCACTGTCATCTCAAGCCATAAAGCTATTCGTTTATTGAAAAACGGATGTCAAGCTTTCTTAGCTCATGTCACGGATCTAAACAAAAATACGTCAGTTTTGAATGATATTTCTATTGTTAATGAATTTCCTGACGTATTCCCTGAAGAACTTCCTGGCCTACCCCCAGAGCGTGAAATTGAATTTTGTATCGACCTTGAACCCGGTACAAAACTCATTTCTAAAGCCCCATATCGAATGACTCCTATTGAACTTCAGGAGTTAAAGACCCAACTTCAGGAATTGTTAGACATCGGTTTCATTCGTCCTAGTTCATCTTCTTGGGGTGCTCTTGTTCTATTCGTGAAGAAGAAAGATAGGAGTATGCGACTTTGTATTGATTATCGGGAGTTGAATCATGTCACCATCAAAAATAGGTACCCATTGTCACGTATTGATGACCTGTTTGACCAGTTGCAAGGGGCCAAATTCTTTTCAAAGATTGATCTTCATTTCGGATATCACCAATTGAAGATTAGAACCGATGACATTCTAAAGACGGCTTTCAGAACTCGGTACGGGCATTATGAATTCCTAGTCATGTCTTTTGGATTGACTAATGCTCCGGCTGCCTTCATGGATATGATGAACCGAGTATTCAAGGAATATTTGGATCACTTTGTGGTCGTCTTTATTGATGACATCCTTATTTATTCCAAAAGTCGTGAAGATCATGAGCAACACTTGAGGTTGATACTCCAAAAGCTTCGTGAATATAAGCTTTATGCCAAATTGAAGAAATGCGAGTTCTGGCTTAAGGAAGTAGCATTCCTTGGGCATGTAGTATCAAGTCATGGAATATCTGTTGACCCAGCAAAGATTGAAGCTATTCAAAGTTGGGAGCAACCTAAATCAGTGACCGAAGTACGTAGCTTTCTCAGCTTAGTTGGTTATTATCGGAGATTCGTAGAAGGGTTTTCTCGAATCGTTACTCCCTTAACTCAGCTAACTCGGAAAGATACAAAATTCGGTTGGAACGAGGAATGTGAGAAGAGTTTTCAAGGACTCAAGGGAAGACTCATTTCAACACCTGTTCTGATAATACCATATGGCTCGGAGGGATTTGTCATCTACAGTGATGCTTCAGGTAAAGGGTTAGGATGTGTTCTCATGCAACATGGGAAAGTCATAACCTATGCCTCTCAAAAACTCAAAGAATATGAGAGGAATTATCCTACTCATGATCTAGAGTTGGCAGTTGTTGTCTTCGCACTTAAAATTTGGAGGCATTACTTGTATGGGGAGAAAGTGGAGATCTTTACGGATCATAAAAGCCTCAAATATTTCTTCACTCAAAAGGAACTCAACATGCGACAAATGACGTTGGCTTGAAGCTGTTGAAAGATTATGATCATACCATCCAATACCATCCTGGAAAAACAAACGTGGTAGCCGCCTTGATGAGTAGAAGATCATATCTTGAATGCGAGAAGCGATATTGTTAACGTAAAAGCCCATTTTGTATGACTTGAAAAGGATGGAGATAGAGATAAAGACTCTAGGGACCCACGTGATGATGGCGAATATACAAGTAGAACCGACTTTAATCGATAAAGTTAAAAATTTGCTCAAGTTCTGGACACGGAGGCGTCATTATGAGGAAGAAAGTGCAAGAAGGTGTTATGCCGGAAGCAAGAATCGATGAAGAAGGAATACTTTGAGTCAACTCCAGAATTTGTGTTCCTAAAGACCCTGATTTAAAGTATAAAATCATGATGGAGGTGCACAACACACCGTTTGCAATCCATCCTAGGAGTACCAAAATGTATCATGATCTTCGACATACATTTTTGTGGGGCAATATGAAGAGGATGATAACACTCTTTATCTCAAGGTGTTTAACTTGTCAATGAGTCAAGTCAGAGCATCAAGTACCAAAAGGTCCATTGCAACCACTTGAAATTCCAGAATGGAAGTGGGAGCACATCACCATGGATTTCGTTACTGGTCTTCCCAAGGCTTCTCAAGGCATAGATGCAATTTAGGTCATTCTTGATAGATTGACCAAGTCTGCTCATTTCTTACCAATACGAGAAACTTATACACTTGAACGTCTTGCTCGTATGTACATAAACGAGATTGTAAGACTGCATGGTATGCCAGTATCCATAGTTTCTAATCGAGACCCAAGATTCACTTCACAATTTTGGGTTAGTTTGCAAAAAGCTATGGGCACAGATTTACAATTTAGTTCGGCATATCATCCTCAGACGGACGGACAATCAGAGAGGACTATTCAAACTCTTGAAGATTTATTAAGACTCTGTGTCCTCGACTTCAAGGAAAGTTGGGATAAGTTCATACCATTGGTGGAGTTTTCCTCTGACAACAGTTATCAAGCAAGTATTGGCATGGCTCCATTCGAGGCGTTGTATGGAAGAAAATGTCGCTTCTCGGTATCTTTGGGATGAGGTGGGTGAAGCAATGTTGTTGGGGACCGGAGTTGGTACTTATGACTACGAAAAAGATTCAAACGATCCGACAACGTATAAAAACCTCACAAGGCCGATGAAAGAGTTATCTTGATCTTCATCGAAAGGACGTGGAATTCGATATTGGAGATCATGTGTTGTTACGTGTTGCTCCATGGAAAGGAGTTACGAGATTTGGAAAAGAGAAAGAAAGCTTAATCCTCGATTCATTGGCCCATTTTAATCCTCGATCGAGTAGGGATTTGTACTATAGACTTGCTTTCTGCTTAGTATGTCTCGTGTTCATAACGTTTTTCATATATCCATGTTACGTAAATATGTGAAAGACTCGAACCACATTATTGAGTTAGAACCGGATCGAAATAGCGGAAGATTTAACGTATGAAGAGGTTCTGTTCAAATCTTGGATAAGAAGGAACATATTCTACGCTCCAAGTTATACCTTAAGTCGAAAGTGTTATGAAGGAACCACGATGTTGAGGAAATGACACAGGAGTTAGAATCGAAATGAAATCAAGGTATCCTTACCTCTTGAGATACCGTGTAATGCACCCTAATTTCGAGGGCAAAATTTCATAAGAATGGGAGATTGTAAGACCCCAACTTTTATGAATAAAAATGAATTTTCTATAAGTATTATTTTTGAATATTATGGAATGAATTTGATATAATGTTATAGTTATGGGTAATATTTATAAATTTTGCAAAATCGTACGCAAGTTGTTATATAATATTCGATTGGTTGGGAATATTCGTTTTAACAGGGAATATTAAATGCTGACGACACAATCATTAATTGGACCCCATAACGGAATTATTATCGGATTGAAAAATGACAAAAATATTTTTATAAAAATAACGGCGGAAGTTTTACCGTTAACT
>CM035159.1:13321453-13393953 GCA_020205615.1 Panax quinquefolius
ATACTCCATGAAATTAGTAGAATATCCTTGATATTTGCGTTTCATCCATATCTTTTCATGAAAATATTCTTGATCATTCTTGAATTTTACTCTCTGCAAGCTTGTATCATGTTGACAATTTGGGCGTTAATAATTCATGGATTAAATAATTCTTGAACTTGTTTTATTGAATTATTATGTCATTGTCATCATCCTCATCATTTATATTATGTTATCTTTGGCTTACGTCATAGATGAACTTAGTATGATTATGACCGAGGATCATTCGGTATAATCATGACTTGATATAAATGATGTGACAAAAGTCCTCGGTGGCACTGTAATGCGATGATGAATAGTTTTTGGTATGATTATGACCGGGGTGATGATTCGGTATAGTCATGACCATTGATAATTTGATGAAAATCCTTGGCCGTGGTACGGGGATGATTAGATGTGGTGGTTTATTTATTAAGTTTGAGTCTCAAATGATAAAAATTGATGAAAACCTTTTAAAACCTAAAAGATAGTAGACTTTATTCTCTACTTGACTCTTGTAATGGATTGCTTATTCCGCTGCAGTTAAACTGGTTGTCTATTGTATTTTATCAGTTTAACACTGTTGAAGACTATTGATAATTTATTCTGCATTATCTTAGTCATAATATTTCTTACTGGGCTAGTTGAGCTCACCCTTTCTTTCACTGTTCTCTTCAGGAAATGAGAACATAAATTTGGACGAGTCGAGGAACGAAGTAATGGTCCGAAGGATAGCATTAGTAGTCCTCACTATTACGTGAAATAGTGTGATAATAGTTGTAATGAGGACTCCTTTTGAGTTTGTATAATATCTAGTAGACAATATTTGTATTCAAACTCACGATTATGTCAAATATTATACACACGGCGCTTATATTAGTAAGTTGTATTTGAATTTATGTACCATGTAAGTGGCGACCCAAGATGGGTGATGTATACCTAATTTTGGGGCGTCACAAAAGGTAAGTCTGAGCGATCCTAATTCCTATGGACGACGGAGATCAAATCTCGTGACTTCTTGGGTAGTTGAAATGATATATTGCCATTTCGAATCCAAGGATTTTGTATTTACTACGAGAATATAAGGAAAAGCGGAATTTCCTCATATTTTGAATGATAATTACTATAATGACAAAATGTTCTAATCGGGCAAGGAGAGGTTTGGGGAATATATCATGGCACAAACCGTACCTTGTCCACCAAAGGATAAACCATTTGGGAAATTGACTCTTGAATTTGTGGTCAAACTGAAAAAACCACGAATGACTATGATCTTCATTTTGATGAAGCATAATTTTATGCCAAGCCTCAATATAATCATAATAGCAGAAGGAGCTAGTGTGATTAGAAAGTGACTTGAGATCGGAAGGATGACTACCCCAATCGGACAGATTGAGAACTTGCTTAATAAACAGCGAATGATAAAGGAGCTTAGATTTATCATCGTTGGCATAAATTGGTTTAATAAAGACTGACTATGTTTCAATAAGAATGTCCCTATAATACACTAAGGATTTATAAGGAGCTAAAGGAAAAAAATGCCATCCAGTAGGAAAATACTGGACAGCTAACTGAATTGGGTCATTTTTAGGTTTCATTTGTAACTCGATATGAAATAAGTGTTGATCGAAGATTTGACGATAGTCAGACATTTGATGACTAGATTTTGTTAAAGTGGCGAGGGGTTTGACTAGCGCGAAAATATCGAAGGGTTTGGGTGACTAGAGAATCGAGGAGTAGGGCTTGGGGACCGTACTCAAGCACACCTGAAATTTATTGTGGGTTTGGAGTAATGGATGAGGAACAATAGTTCCTTTTGATTGATTAACTGGACCGGCGGAGCGGCCATGACCACGAGAAGATGAACCTCCTCGTACACTCATAATGTTGTAATTGTACCTGTGTTAATAAATTCACGAGTGAGAAAATCTGGAACTGAGTTGTTACTACCTTTAATGTATTCAATATCAAAATCAAAAATACTTAAAATTGCTTGCCATGTAGCGAATGAATGCTTAGAGGCGACATTCTCAACATCCTTTTCAAGGATAAATTTTGCTGACTTGCAATCTATTCTAACTAGAAATTTTTGGTTCAATAAATCTCTCTGAAATTTTTTGATACATAAAACTAATGATAAAATTTCCTTTTTAATAGTCTCAGTATTTTAACTGTGTAGGATTCCATGCGCCAGAATGGAAATGAACTATTTGTTCATCGAGTAGGAGTTAATTTTGTTTGAGTATGCCACCAATCCAATGTCGAGGCATCGGTTTCAACTATTTTGAAAGTGAATCGTTTGAAATGCCAAGCAGGCAAAACCTTAACATATTTTTTAACTTGTTGACGATGAAGTATGAATGTCGGTCCATGGGGAGGATTACTTTATAAGCTACCGAAAGAGAGGCTTACAAATCTTCCTGAGGTCCTTGTAAAACTTGCCAATATAATTGAGCGAGCCAAGAAACCTCTGTAGCTGAGTTTTGTCGAAATCTTATCTGGGAACCGGTCGGCGAATTGAATAGCTCTGTCAATTGGCCGTGTGAGTCCATGATAGAGGATTAATCCGAGAAACCTGACTTTAGTCAGAAACAGAATACATTTGGAAGGAGAAAGAACAAGACCATTGGTTTCAACTGTTCGGAAGAACGAATTTAAATGTTTAATATGTTCTTCAATAGTCTTGGAGAATACAAGGATATCGTCGATGTATACAATGATAAAATGATGAAAAGGATTCAAAATATTATTAAGAATATTACAAATTCATTTGGGTGCATTTTTGAGTCCAATGATTGAACATTCCATTCGTAGTGTCCGAGCGAAGTGGTAAATCAGATTTTGTATTTATCATCTGGATGAATAAAGAACTTGCCGTAATCCCGACTTAAGGTCAAATTTACTAAATATTGTGGAGACACTTAACCTACCAAGGAGATCATCCTTGTTGGGCAAAGGGTACCTTATCCATTCTAGTACTTTGTTTAATGGTTTGTAATTAATGACTAACAGGGGACACCTCTTTCTTTCTCAGCTTCGTTATTAACATAGAAAGCTAGGCAAGACCATGGTGACTTGTTGTGTCTAATTAAACCTTTACTAAGATGATCATTAATTTCTTTTTTACATAACTCCATTTGTTCATGACTCATTTGAATAGGTCTAGCTTTAGTGGGAATTAAATGTTCTTTAAATTCCTTAGCATAGGGTAACCTAACTGTGTGCTTCTTTCTATGCCAAAAAGTATTGGGAGAATCAGAACATAAATTTTTTAGTAAATAATCTTTTAATTCTTTTATTTTTCTTGGACTCTGTTACTCTTAAGTTGTTCTTCAACTTGCGATATTAACTTCTTCTTTAAGGAAATTTAAATGAGTAACTTTGCGGTTTAACATTCAATGATTTAGAAATTGATTCTTCTTGAATAAATTTTGAGATTCTTTTGGTTTGATTAGGAATTTAAATGTAATCTTTTTTCTAAGTGTTCGCAACTTAAACCTTTATTACTAGTAGTAAATGGGTATAATAAATAAATAAATTGGTAATCCTAAAATGATTTTGTCAATGAAGATTATGAACTAAGACAAATGAGGTCTTAAAACACATCTTGTCTTGACAAATATGTACATTAGGTAATTTATATTTTATTTCCATCCGGCTTAGTTAATTTGAATTTAGTTTTCACTAGTTTTCTTATAATATCTTGTGGGGATAATACCTTCTTGAATACAGTTCAAATCTTTGATGTCGAGATCAACTAAAGGCGGAGGCGTATGAGAACGCTTTTATCGATAACTAAATTAATAGAGATATACCATTTTTGAATAGTAATATCTTTAATTCTTTTAAGGAGAGACCTTGAATAAAGAGGTCGAGAATCTTTAAAGACCCGATGATTACGGTTCATCGTGACTTTCATCACTAGAAGAGGAATCATGAACTTGAAGATCCGATTTCTTATCATCAATCTCTTTTCTTAAGTTAGAAATATCTAATTTTAAGTTAGAAATTTCTTTCTTAAGTTTATTAACTTCTTGATTTAATTCGGGAGGTAATTTCTTTTCTTAGGAGATTTAAATCTTTCAAGAGTTTTGTTGAGACTGAAATTTGGTTTTTCTTTGGCTTTAAGAACTTTTAATTGCTTCAAATACTGAGTTTTTAATTCAGGGTCTGTAATTTTACTAATTAGATCAACTAATAAAGAACTTTCTTCTTCTTCTTTCGTAATTACATTGATCTTCTCTGATAAATTAAGGCGTAATTCAGTATAGCCTCAGAGCTTCTCTCTCTAGAAAGCTCTTCCGAGGTCCTCTCTCCCTTCTCTCTTAGTTAGCCGGAGAAGAAGCTTTCAGCTTCGATCTTCTTAGTTAAAGATGAAGAAAAAGTCTTCAATACTTCTCTCTTCCCTTAAACATTTAGTCTATGAATTAATGTAATCCCTTCCTCAAATGTTTATAAATAAAAGAAAGAGATTACTTTTCCGATTAACCGGTCATCTTCTTAATCTTTTCTTTTTCTGTCTAAGTTTTCTTTTTAAAAACTTAATCGCCGCTGTTATATGGTATCAGAGCCACGCGGTTGGTTCTTGATGCTATCGGTGGTTTCGATTAAAACAAGTCGAAGGAATGTATATATATATATATATATATATATATATATATATATATATATATATATATATATATATGATGTGTATATATATATCTGTAATTTTCAATATTTATTAATGATAAAAACATTGATATGGGACATACTTGGTCATATTACATAAACCTGCCAAAGTTATTCTTATATATATACACACTATGTTTTAGCATATTTAATTTTACTAAAACAATACTATATATATATATATATATGATTAAATTTAATTTTAATAAAATGATACTTACAGTGAGTTGAGATAATTTCCTTTTTAAAATTCTGTAGAACTTCGTGCTGATAACGTGTTGTGTAATGATAGATAAAGTAAATTAAGAAGAGAACAGAATAGATATATTAATAATCTCTTGCATTCAAGTGGTCATCCACAATTCTTTTGATATCAAATCAATTTCTTAGATGTGGTCTCTGTTCAAAACTTACCTCTGCGACCCTTTCTATACAAAATATATATAACACCAACTAACATTTATATTTCAATAATTTAAGTTGTATTAAAGCAATTTAATGGCTTAAGTTTCCACCATTTATTTTGGTGGTTACTTTCTTCCAATTAATTCATTTCTAACACATTTTAAAAAAAAAAGTTTTCTTAATTAATTAGAAAGGCAAATATCTCGTGGGCCCTAGTTTGAACTACATTTAATACTTCTACACCTGCTTTAATTAGGTGGATCAACCACATTTTTTACCTCCCAATTTTTAGGCAAAAAAAGAAAAAGGGTTCTACAAGGGAAGGGAGTAGAGAATCATAACACAGAGCATGAAGTTAAGCAGAGATATTTAGCATATAGCCACCAACATCATATCAAATTATCACATAATAATCATATGATAGACTAAGCTTTTAAGCTCAACATTCTACTACATTGGAGTCTTACAAAGTACCTTCTATAGAGAAAAACATTCTTCCACACCAAAAAAAACACAAACACAGTCGACATACAACTTTCACATTTTATCCGAAACACCACCAGAGAAGAAAAGTATCTACAGCTTCCGTTGGAACTGAACTCCAATCCAGATCCTGACACAAGAAACCTAAAATGAACTCAGATTCAGATTATATACTACATTAGCTTTTTGTGATACTATGTTGAGAATTGGTAGGATGCAGTAGCTTAAATACCTCCCATGTTGCGTTTACAGTTGAACCTCTTTGCCGAAAATCCAGCTGAAAGGAGCAGTACCCTTCTGCTTCGCCCGCCCTACTGCTCTCTCCTCCAACCTTCTGATCCTTGGAGCTAGTCCACATACGTAATCTTGTGCTTTATTCCCCTCACTGGAAAGGCCTGTCAACTTCTCTATATTCCATCGCCCCACCAAAAATTCCAAAATATCAGCATAGTCCTTGGCAGTGTACACTCCAAGACGTTGAGCAACGGAGGAGAAGTTTTCAAAAAGATTATCATCCTGCCCATCATACATCAGATGAGCTGGCATCGAGATTTTCTTCCTCATCATGTCAGCAAGAGCCAGAACAGTGTCATTAGGATCGATCTCCAAGAGCTTCTCCACAATCTTGGTGTATGCAGTTTCATGGCGCTTCTCATCTGCTGCAATGATACCGCATACCTGTGCCAGTTTTAGATCTCCGTATTCCTTGGCATGCCTAGCAGTGTTGCCATGAGAAATGAAGGTTGCCCTCTCTTGAAATGAGGTGTAGATGAAACCAAGGTATGGGCTGTTTTCTGTTCGAGGATCCTAAATAATACATGTTGACAGAAGAAAAAAAAGAGTTAAACCAAGTTCATAAAGTGAGAGAAACTAATCATAAATACGCAACTTCGACGAATCATTTAAGAGGATCAGTTGCTCATACATATGCTGCTAAAGAGATCGATGTATATTAGTAAGACTGATAACTTCGTGTTTCGTTATAAAACAGTTTTACATCCTGCTCCCCTCTACAAGCACCACATACAGGTTATAAAACTGACAAAAACTAAGACATGAAACAAGAGTAATAAAGTGCCATCATGGTGCATCAGAACCCCATCACGGAGAACCATCTTTAGCCTCGTTTACCATAAAACAAGAACTACTTGATGGCATTGAAGTTTGAACCCAGACTAACTAGAAAGAGTACTTGAATTTTTTTTTACAGAAGGTTGGAAGAATATAAATCCAATAACGAGCAACATAGAAATCAAGCATGACTTCATGTTTAATCTTCACTTCTTTTAGAACTGAAGACGTCTGTGTAGAAGTTTTTAGTTTGTTCAAAGAAAGCAATGAAGTCACCAGAAAGTCCCATATTACTGAAAGCATGATCCAGGAATCTACAAAAGAATGAATCACAGAAATATTACATTGCTGATTCTATAATCAAAACTTTTAATCACCGGATTCATTTGTAGATTGTTTGCAGGAAGAATTATCAAGTTGTGAAAATGCAAAAGGATCAGGGGGAAAAGGTAGAAATCTAGGAACCTGCATCAATTAAGTAACTAGTTTTTTGGATTTTATACTACCCAAAAATTGGGAAAAATTATGGCAAACTGTGATTAGACCAGGTTGAGTAAAACTGAGCAGCAAATTCTTTGAAAGATTTCCATTCAAACCAAACGATATTCAAAATATATAGATGATACTAACAATAAATGAATGAAATTTAAAATCTCACCATTCCCGAACCAATCAAATACTGAATTGTCTTCTCAATTTGCTTCATGTCAACCCGTCCTGAAAGGTAAAGGTACTTGTTGAGAAGGTCCCCATGCCTATTCTCTTCAGCAGTCCATGCCCTTGTCCATACAGCCCAAGGACTGAGGCTTGCACCTGTCTCATCTCGAACTCCATCAAGTGTGTTAAGCATGGTCTGGTAAGTCGGAAGGGCTTCTTCTGTAATCATATCTCCTACCAATACAACATAATATTCATCAGGAATTTCCTTTGATCTTTCCCTCAGCTCCTTGATTTGATCCATGAATCCTTCTGAGGCAGGATCTGGCAGAAAATCATTGGGCTGCCAACATTTCTCAACGGGTTTTAGGTGCAACAAGAGGTCCTGCTCTGCCCAATTATGTAAGGATTTGAAGATCTCAATCTTTTCTGGTGGCATGGAGTGCGTCACCTGGACATGTACCTCTCGTGGCGGACTGAAAGGCTTCTTTATATTCGCAACCTCCCTATATGTCAGAAAATAGAATAAAGAAGCAAGCACTTCATATATATGAAATTACAAGATATAAAAAATGAGCGATAGATCCAAAATTTCATAGTTTTCAGATAAACATGCAAGGGAAAAAAACAAGAAAGAAGGAAAAACAAACAAATAGAGGGGTAGAGGGGTAGAGGGGGGGAGGGGGAGGGGGGAACAGCACCACTTTGACTGCCATCCTCCTGAAGGAAAATCTCAAAATCCTCTCTATTTTTTTTTTTTTCAACATTTTTTCAGTGACTTAATTGTTCATCCCTTAACATTTGTTCAGTGACTTAATAGCCCATTTGCAATTATTAGTAAGAATGGTGTATTAACTCAAGAAGGCTATTCTTCCTGAATACAGTTTCAGGTATGCTCTAAGTAATGTGGTTAGATGAGCATTAACCCCTGGTTTCAAATGCCTTGACAGTGTTATCACATCATGCCAGCCAAATACACCCGAGCATAAAAAATCAAAAACCACCTGAACTAATTATGTGAGATTATGGAGCGAGTTTCAATAGAAATTCCGTACTTGAATTATACACAGAATTGAAATAGTGGGGAAGATAAACACACAAGCACAACAAGAAACTTGTAGTAAAAGAGAGATGGAAAGGGAAAACAAGTATATGGGCCTGCTATTTATTTCCTCCAAAGTCTAATGATTAAGTGATATGACGGTAGTTTTATGGAAAAAGCCAAAGCTCACATATACTTTTATATACTATATAATAAAATTTCCATTAATAGTGTATATGTAAAGGAAGAAGAGATAGTCCAACAATAAACTTATAGAGAGTCCAAAAGTGTCCAAGACTTGAATATCAATTTTAACGCATCAAGTCTAATAAAGCGAAAAAAATTCAATCCAAATGACTAATTGCCTAAAAGCTTTTACTACTGGATTCCTGAAATAATAACAATAAATTGAAAGACTTTTACTATTGTCTATTGATTACTGAAATAATAAGAATAAAATGGAAACTAGAAAGGGTAAAAAAGTAAAACAAATTAAAGTTTCAGCATTATGACTAATCATTATTCTACTCAAAGGTTCAGACTTCAAATTTTTTTGATCTTGACGAAGCCAAAACAAAGAGGGGGAAAAATAGGACATACACTAATTATATTGCATGAAATTATCATCCATACAGAATCAAGATTATCTGGGACATTATGATGCTTTGCCTATCTAAAGAAATGAAGATTTGCACTATAAAGGTAGTATAATAAAACCAAGGGAACTGATATTTTTACATATATTTTTGATATTTCCACATGATCCTCTCTCACATGAGCATACAGTGGTCTCACCCTCACCTTCATGTGAGAAAGAGCCATGTGAAAATATTAAAAACACATGTGGAAATAGTGAGACCCTAAAATCAATGGAGGAGAACACAAGAAAATTGTTTAACTGAAAAGTTAGCATATATTACAAAATCAAACCTACTTTTCAACTAATAAAAAAATCATTAAATAATTATTCCACTTGTACTACTAACATATTAAGAACTGATAAAAAGCATCTTCTACACAATTAAACAGGACAGATACAACAAACACCTAATAAAATCAAAGAGTAAAAACAGAACAGAAAATCAAAACTAAAGAGTTAACCACAAAAATATATATTTAGTACTAATTTGCAATCAAACATTCTGCTGAAAATTCATTCATGTATCAATTCAAATTCACATCGCACAATTAGTACTAGCAAAATGCAGAATCAAAAAAACCCACATAACTTCAAGATAAAAACTAAGAATGATTCTTAAGAAGGAAAACCCAATTAGAAAAAAAATAGATCCAAATCAAAACCATCTCTTAGAAAGATTTCAACATCTAAAAACACCAACAACCCAGATCAATTAGACAAGTAAAAACCCAAATTCGATCATACCCATGAGAAGAAAATGCTTTGACAGATAGAATCATTGTTAAATCTCAATGCAATTAGTTAACAACGCAGATCAATTACACAACTAAAACACCAAATTCGACCATACCCATAAGCTAAAAACGCAAAATGAAACGAAATAATAAAAGGGAACTCACGAAGGAGGAGCGCGAAGAGTAGAAGCCATGAAAACTCTGTGAGATCTGAGATGGGCCATTTGGGGGAGGCCAAAAGATGAAACTTTGTCAGATTGGAAGGCCGCCGTATTCAGTTTCAGAGCCATGGTGTTAGATTCTGAGCAGATTTTGATGTTATTGTAAATTGATTCGGTTCAAGCTATTTGAGTAGGAAGGAATGAAGCCCAAAATGAAGAGAGAAAGACAAAAGGGTAGCTAGAGAGAGTGAGAAAGAGAGGAGGGGAGGGGAGAGAGAAAATGGTGGACGCAAATACCAAATAGTGAGTCACGGAACGCCAACATAGAAAAAAACGCCTAATGTTTACTATATATATATTTCACTGAATTAATAGTAGTGAAGTAGAAGTATTTTAATTCTATATAAACGCACACCTGGTACGACTGTGCGTGCGGATTTTGGAGTGTTAAAGATGATGAGATACTCATTTTCTAATAGTGTTAAAGTGGTGACACAACTATGTCTATGTGCAATGTGTGCAACACTCTCATAACATATACTTTTTTAAAAAATTTAAAATAATTACGAAGTATATTAATATATAAAATTAAATAAAATTTTAAAGTTACTTTATTATATTACATAACTAATTAAAAGAGTCATCACTAATAGTTATGTAATTCGCGTAACAGTAAATAAAAAAAAAATTGATATATAAAGTAATATGTATTATTTTTTCATTATTAACCCCTGTAAAATGAGTAGAATATGAATCACATAAAATTTAATCGATGGAGTAACCCTCAATATTTTCAAATACATAAATTTTATAAAGTTTAGATGATGTAAAATAAGTATATTTTTTAGGATTCAGATTTCATGATTTTTTATTATTGTAAAATTGTTGACACATGCCACTTGCAATTTTGTAGGGCTTCCTAAAAGAAATGTGTTGCAATTATATGCAACTAAATAGATTTTTATATAATTTAGGATTGCAAAGCACCATTATTAAAATGTTCAAAAATAATTATATCTTTTATTTGATGATTTTTTATTATTATAAAATTTTGATACGTACCACTAAATTTTATAATTTTTTATATATATGTCTTCATATTTTTACATGTTTTTTACATTAATTAATTAGATTATTAAATTAAAATAAAAATTACTTCTTACGATTTATAGTATGTGATATAAATCGTATATGCCTCAACGGTAGCGGAAGGCTTATAAATTGTAAAAAGGGTGATCAACCACAATCTGTTACCGTTTAATTTAAACAGATGAACCCATTGAAATTAGGTGTAGCTAACGCGGATTATGATTTATGATTCAGTAGTCAGTTCTTCTAAACGGAAAGAGTTTTGCTTTTGTGTTTTTGTTATATATTGCGATAAATTTATATATATAATGATATATCTTATAATTTTATATGTCAAATTTTTAGTTGAGTAACATAAATAATTATGGTTTGTGATATTTTAACGATGTATTTAATATAGTGGACCAATTTTATAATCATACTCAATCATATATATATATATATATATATATATAAATAATTGTAATTTAGCAGAAAACTCTTAAAATACATGACAAGACTAAAATTATATTAAATTACAATTGCGAAGAATATGAATAAATGAGATATGAGATTAAATAAGCAGTATAGAGACTGTACAACCCTATTCTTGCATATGTATCCAAACTACATCTAAAATACTATATTCTGTTAAAAAAATCAATTAAAATAAATACTATACATTTTTTGGAAGTCATAAGAAAAACAAAAAAAAATTGAAAATGTCTAATATTTCGGTCCAAAAAAAATGTCCCTGTAGAAAGACTCTTAAATAAGACTATAAAGGGTTTCACTTATTACACATCTCTCCAATATATTCACCACTAATATTTATTCATGGAATTAACAGTCAAAAAGTCGACCAAAATATTCGCAGTATATATAATTTTTTTTATTTTTTTTTTGTTCCTTCTGTGGATGTTTAATTAGGTTTATAATTTCATAATTATTCATTGACTTATTAGAATCTTGTTAAAGGGTATCCCTACATTTAGATTCTACCACTGCTAGAAAAGGCACAAGTAAAAACTGATATTTCGTCAAAATCTCTCTTACATAAGTAGAAAAAATATCTCTAGCTATTAATTCTTCCAAGAGTTTTCATACGTTAATTTAGCTTGGATCACGTAATTTTTCACCAAGGGAGAACCAAAAAGGGTGGGATATTGTCTTTTCTTATATTTTCTTTATTCACTTCGTTTTTTGTTGTTGTTGAGAGTTCAAAGGAAAATGGAGCAAAAAGATTGTCACTAATTATACATCATAATTTATAATTTATAATTTCATAATTTTATAATTTATAATTGTAAAATATATCGTCACACTTATTATACGTCTCTATAAAAGGATTGTGATCACTAATATTTATCCACGTATAATTATCAAATATCAAATATCAAATAATTATAATTGCATGCAAAAGTGTATGATCCATTTACAAGATTTTGTTGAATTAATAATTTTTACCGATTAGAGTAAATTTCCTTTTATATATTTTTAATACTTTACCTAGCATATTATATTCTATTTCTTTTTTTTTTTTTTTTTTTTTTTTTTGTCTTTTGGTAAAGAAGATTTGATAATTTGATCTTAAGTTTTGTTCAAAATATAAAATTCATGATTTGATTAAAATATGTATTATCCGTTAACAAAGTTTAAATTAAAATTTGAATGGGTTGGTGAACTTTTTTTAATAAGCTTCTCCTATCAGCACAACATTTGTATTGCCTTCTTTTCTTCTCTTCGATTACTGAGATATTTCCGTTCTCTAATGACTAAGATATTTCAGTTGTCTCTTGCTTACCCATAAATTTAACACCGATTTAAAATGCGTCTACTTAAAAAACTTTAGATTTGTGTTTATTCCATTTTCAATTCCTCAGAGCATTTCAGATATGCATGTTCACGTTAGTTATACAAATTACTCTTGTGACATGAGGTAAATCTTATTTATTATTTATGTGATAAGAAATTTGTGGAATTATTAAATTTATTTGTGAAAATATTAATTCTTTTTATAAAATTCACGTAGAGCCGACCTGAGTTTTTAAGGGCTTAAAGCGACAACAAAAAAATGGGTCTTTTGTGAATTGTTATTAAGATAAGCATAAAAAAAACTATGAACTTTCTTTGAACAAAAGAGCATCAATACGAAAAAAATACAAGTCTGCCATTGAGATTTGAGTCTATTTTATTGGGTAAATTTTTTGTGGGCCTTTAAATTTAAACTGACGTGAACTGAACTCTTTTATTTGAGTATATATATACATAACACAAATACTTCTTAGAGGCCCTAAAAATTTGTCAATTTTAGTGGGCCTAAAGCTCGGGCTTGGGCTTTAGCCCAGGGCCGGTGCTAAATTCACGTATGTATATGATTTATCTCTTAATACACTCGAGAGACATCAAAAGTTTTTCCTTTGTTTTCACTGTTGGATTTTGGGTATTTAAATGGGACGCTCATGGAAGGTCCGATTTATTTGGTTTAATTATCTGTTTTACTAGTTGACAAGGTCAAAGAGCCGTTCATTTATTTGAATGTGGTTTGACTGGGTGTGGAGGAAAAGCAGGGAAGTGGTTCAACTACCTTGGTTTTTTATACTCACATCTCCTCTTCTCAACACACCACAATTAATTTAATTGGCCAAAATTAATAGAGAGTGTTTTCTCAATACAAACCTAAACCTAATTGTTATGAAGAACCGTGAGATTGTGCTCCGTACTATCTCCGTTCTTAAAAGATTATCGTTTAAGGTTTTTGCATATGGATTAAAAAAAGTCATTTAATACTATTATTTAACAATTAAATTTTGTTTGAAATTTCATCACTACCCCTTTATGGGAAGTTGAAAACTATTAATACAAGGGAGAGAATTTCTTTGAACAATGAGAGAAAGTAGGGGTGTTTAAATAATTTATTATTCTAAAAAGTTGTAAACGACAAATAAATTGAAATAAATTTTTTTTTCTAAAACGATAATCTTTTAAAAATGAAAAGAGTAATTCGAAAACGCTGTTAAATAATAGTGAAATATTCAATTACATAAGATTTTTCACATCAAAAGCTTTCACACTACAATAGGTATATGCATTTAATTATCCTGTTACGTGTAAATATAGAATAGCATATGTATGAAATTCCTACATTTACCTAGTACTTTCTCTCCGGCCAAAAATATCAACCTTCTTTTTAAATCTTAGAAAGGTTTTCAATTTTTAGATAGACTGCCTCTAATATTTCTTTTTCTTTTCTTTTTTATTGACTAATAATAATATATTCTCCTCTCTTGTGAAACACAAGCTTATTTTTTCCTCTTATGAATCTTGTTTTCTCTGTGATATGATTGATTCATTTCTCTTTAATTTTAAGATGATTTCATTATCATCTCTTTTGGAATTTTACTTTCTCCAGTTTAGAGATTATATTTTTTTATTTGTGAGAATTTTTTTCAGTGTGCAAATTGATGAAGATAGATTATTCTTCCATTATTCGTGTTGAAAAATGTCTCAGATCTATATATTCTATTATTATTTTTTTAAAATATAACTGTTTTTTACTAATTATTTCTTATTTTATTTGAAAAGATTACAATATTTTTTTATTATAATATTTATAATAATTTATAATTTCAATATATTTCAATCATTTGTACTGTTTAATTAAATTATAATAGTATAAAATTTTAATTTTTTCATATATATTTCAATTTTGGAGTTCTACTCATCTTAATATTTAAAGTAATTTCCAAAATGGAGGCTCATGTCAATGTCAAGCGACCTAGTTGTAGCCCATTGTGACCGCCAAGCAATAAATAAAGGTTTGAGGTGAAAACTGATCAACAATTGAGTCTATAAGACTACAAGAAAATAGAATTAAATTTTGAGAAGTAATATTTATATATATATTTTTGACATTTTTATATAATTTTTTCTCATATGAAGGTGTAATTCACTGTATGTTCATATGATAGAAGATTATGTGAAAATATCAAAAATACATATAAAAATATTAATTTTATTAAAAAAAATTCACATGTTCGGGGCTAGAACACGTAGTTTTTTGGCTTGGCTACAAAATACTCCACAAGAAGAGTCCATTTATAAAGTTTAAGAATGCATTTTTTTACCCTTTTTATTCTTAAATTTATTTCGTGTTTAATTTATTATTGTAAAATTATTGGTTCTTTTTTCTCTTCATTTTTTATTAAGTAGATTTATTATTATTATTATTATTATTATTATTATTATTATTATTATTATTATTATTATTATTATTATTATTTTTTGTGCAATTTATAATTAAATTATATGATTGGTGATTGCATTGTATGATATTAACATATTAATTATGATAATAATTGTTTAATATTGTGTATGGTAATAACTTATAGAGATAAGTTTGAGAATATTTATGCTAACAAAATATAAGGTACTATTTTATTGAAATAAAGGAATTAACAAATGATACTAGAACAAAGAAAATAATAAAGCAATTAACACTTAGATACCCTATGAGGTCTCAACTTAATTATATATATATATATATATATATATATATATATATATTAGTATAAAATTAGAATAATATAAATTTTAATTTAAAATATAACACAAATGAGAATTTAAATACGTAAATATTAGCTAAAAAAATCTATATATCTTAAACTTATACTATTAAGAAAGTATACTTTTCAGTTCCACAAAAATAGTCTTATTTATAAAATTTATAAATATTAAAAATTTATTTGTATTCTATTCTTACCATTAAAATAATAAGTTTCTTATTTAATAATAATGGTATAAGGAGAAATCATAATGATTTAACATATTGTTTAATTTCATAATACAATTACTAAAAAGAAACTCTTTTTATAAAAGAAAAAAAAAATTGGTGAATGTGTAAGAGACACTTTCTTCTCGATTTGTCCGCTCGGAGAATAATATTCCACTTGCGATTCTTTAGTCATGCATAAGCTTTTTCGTAATATATATATATTTAATCATTTGTTCTAAAAGAATGTGTTGTCAATCAAATTTATTTTTTATTCGACTCTCATGAAAAATTATTTGACATATTCTTCTATATAAAATATTTAATTAAAATTTGATATATATATATATAAGCATTTATTCTGTATAATTTAAAAATATTGTTGAAATTATTGTATAATGATTTGACCAAAAGTGAACTTTATTTGATAAGTTTATTAGTTAGTTTTATATATATTAAGGTTATGTTTGTTTATAAAGATTATAATTTTAAAATTATTAATTTAAAGATTATAATTTTGGGATTATAATTATAATCTCAAAATTATTAAATTATTTTATAATTTCAAGATTAATAGTCTCAAGTCTAAATTCGAGAATAAACAAGACAATTAGAATTAATATTCATATCTCAAGTATAATTCTTACAAACAAATATAACCTAAAAGGTATTACAATCTCTTTTACATAAAAAAATTGTTCAACAATACAGTTAAAGTATACATATATTAACATCGACTAGCACAAGATTATATTTAATCCTAAAATTATTATGTATATAGAGGTTAGGGAAAAATTTGTCTGGATGTGAAAATTAAACATAAGTACTTTATAATGAAAGATAAAAATATAAATAAATAAAATTATAAAGTATTCGTATCTAATTATCATGTCCGCATAAAATACTTAATATTAGAAGATAATGTGGCAAGTAGGAATATAGTACTGTTTAGTCTGTTTTCCTTTAAAATTATAATATTGATATTGATTTTAAATTTGATTTTAAATATTTTAAATTTAAAATTAACATAAATTTATTTAGATTATATAATTACAATTATGAATTATTTAAAAAATACTATCCGTTGTAAGATTTATTGTTTTAAAAAAATTATAATAATTATAATAATTTAAAAATATCTCAAATAAATTTTAAATTAATAATAATTTTATAATTCAGGGTATTATACAATAACCTTGTGGCTCCTTGTAGCAAAAACATTAAAACTGTGGATAGCCCTGGTCCCAAGACTCTTACAAGTCTTCCCTGAAACCTGATAACAAGTTACATTAACTTTAGTTTACCGGGTACTTTAATACTCCTTTATTTTAGTATTTAATTAATGATATTAATCTCATTTGCTTTGGTCCCACAGCACCTCAACATAAATGGCAGCTGAATCTTTGGTTTCCTGCTCATGACTTAATTGAAGGCTTTAAAACATGCAAAAGTTGGTGCCATGCAAATATATAGGAGGGTTCAAGCAGGTCCGACGGACAGAAATCTGGAAACAAGGGGCTAAATTGACACCATTCAGAAATGAGAAATGATTTATATGTCGACGACTAAAGGGGCGTTTGATAGTTTTTGAATAGGAGTAAGCAGATCTTTGATAAAAAAATAAATGAATCTAAAAGAGTGTTTGATAAAAATTTAATGAATCTGAATCTGAATCTGAATGAGCTGAATCTAAATCTGAATTAAAAAAACTATTTGATAATTGACATGTCTAAAACATCTGAATGATAAAATTTTATTATTTTATCCCTCTGAAAAAATTCAAAATTGTTGTAAATTTATTTAATATTACTTAATATAGTAGTTAATATTTTTTTTTAATTTTTTAATTTTTTTAAAAATTTTTACTTCATTCAGATGCTCATTCAGCCATTCAGCTAAAAAAATCTAACTTAACCATTCAGCTCGTCCATCTTACCGATTCAGCCATTCAGATTAAAACAAACGATGAATGGATTCAAATTATTCAGATTCGGTCCATTCAAATCTAAACAAAACAAATTTCTAAATTTGAATGAAATGAATCAAATCAATCTGAATGAAAAAAAATTGTTTGATAATTGACATGTTTGAAATATCCGAATGACAAAATTTTATTATTTTACCCTCCGAAAAAATTTAAAACTATTGTAAATTTATTTAATATTACTTAATATAATAACTAATATTTTTTTATTTTTTAATTTTTTATTTCATTCAACTTCTCATTCATTAATATGATTAAAAAAAATCGACTTGAGTCATTCAAATTCAAATCATCTTCTGGATTTCAATAATTTCGACCAAAACAAACGCACCGACTAATGGTGAATGTTTAGAATCGAATAAATTTGAATCGGTCGATCTGCGATTATTTTAGTCTCGAATAATTTGAATCGGTAAGATGAACGTACAATTTGAATTAAGCAAGTCAAATTTTTTAGTTGAATGACTGAATGAGCAACTGAATGAAGTAAAAAAAATTAAAAAAAAATTAACTATTATATTAAGTAATATTAAATAAATTTACAACAATTTTAAATTTTTAGATGGGTAAAATAATAAAGTTTTGTCATTCAGGTGTTTCAGACATGTCAATTATCAAACAGCTTTGTTCATTCAGATTCAACTCATTCAGATTTAGATTCAGCTCCTTCAGATTCTGATTCATTCATTTTTTATCAAACACCCCCTAAATGTTATTAACTGAATAAGTAGAATTGTTTGAGTTTAATGGGAGACTAAGGGACTGTTTAATAAAAATTGAATGGAACTGAATGAAATGATTCTGAATCTGAATGAAATTGAACACTGAATGAAAAAAATTATTTAATAATTGACATGTCTGAAACATCTGAATAACAGATTTTTATTATTTTACCCATTTGAAAAAATTTAAAATTATTGTAAATTTATTTAATATTACTTAATATAATAGTTCATATTATAAAAAAAAATGTTTCATTCAGCAGTCTATTTCAGCCTATTCAACCAAAAAAATGACATTAAATCATTCAGCCCAAATCGTCTGAATGGCAGATCGATTCAGCTATTTAGACAATTTTTTTAAAACAAACATACTGAATAACTGATCGATTTAACCATTTAACCATTCCCTGCATAACAAATATTTACTAAATGAGTCTTAATGACGCTGACCGAACAAGCACTATTGGGTTAGCTTATTGGGTCAGCAGGATTACTGAATGACCTATTAAGTTAGTATCCTTCCGAGTAGTAAAAGAATGTTATTCTTTACATTTTGATGGAAAATTACTATGATTCACATATTAAGATTTTTAAAAGTGGGTGATGATAGTATTGTTGTGAAAGAAATTTGCAATAAGATTGTGGGATGTTATACTTTTTACTTTTAAATGTCAAACATTGCAGCTCTATATGCACTAAAAGTTTATAATTATTCAAAATTATTTATAATTGTCAAAATAATAAAATTGTACCTGTAGTTATTTATGTCAATCAACAAGCTCGTTATAGAAGACGATGAAGAGGATGAAGAGGTGAATGCTATCAAAATAAAACTCTGATATGAAACTTTTATTATTATGTTGACACATGTGTTTAACTCATTACATTTTCTATTTTCTATGAAACTTGGGTTAAAATTATTTGAATTATTCAATATTTTGTTTGATAATTTATTTGAATTATTTATTTTTATCTCATTGTACAATGAATATTGCATTTAATTTTTTTAGTACATCCAGACAAAATTATATACTTGTTCAGCATAGTTTAGAGGAATAAAATAATAAAATCTGTTATTTAGATGTTTCATTAATTATCAAACAACTTTTTTCATTCAATATTCAGTATTTAATTCCATTCAACTCATTAAGATTACTTTAACATTCGAAGCATTTCATTCAATTTTATCAAACAACCCATAAGTTGAATTGAACTAATGTAACACTCAAAGCAATAAAAAAATTAGTGTAAAATTATTCTTAATTTCTACATATTTTATGTATCCGTGTATGTCATATTTACTATCAATATAAATATGTCATCATATATAACAAAACTCAGTCAGAATCATTATTATATGGCCACTCTAAAATTAGTTACTCCCTCTAGTAATAATAATAGTAGTCTTAAATAATAGACGTTATAGGTTATTGCATGCACATGTATTGAGAAATACATTTAATGTTAGTATTAAAATTGGTTTAAATTACCATCATTGTCCATAAATTTCTTAGGAATTTATTTGAGTAAAATACAATTGGGAAAAAAAGAAGCAATTTTATTTGAGTAAATTTCTTAGAAATAAGAATATTTTTTTTTCCTAAAACATCTATTATAGATTTTTAAATGGAGGGACTAGGGAGTATTTTTTGAGCATTTATGGGCAGGCAAGGCTACTTGTTAACAGAATCCCAATCGGCCGGACAAATGGAGCAAAAATAAATATCCAAATTACAGTGTTTTTTCAATAAAAAATATACTTACTGTAATAAAAAATGTACTTTTTTTTATAATTTTTTGTTCAAACTTGCTTTATTAATTTTTATTTTTTATTCTCATAATTGTGGTTAAAAAAAAAAAATTAAATGCACCGGACAGTACCGGTGGTTAAGATACCGGACTCCCCCCCGCCCACCCACCCACCCACCCACTTTTTCGCGAGCCTCATGGCATCCAAGTTTAAAAGACATAAATTGAACAAGTATGATCGTTACTGTTAGAATGTAATATTAAACATAAATTACATTTGAATTGAAAGAATAGAATTGACAAATAAATAAAATAGAGAAAGAAGTGGAATAGAAAATAGAATAAAATAAAGAGTCGAATAATTTCATCTCATTCCAACCTGAATGAATTATTCCATCCCCTTCCACAACAAAGAATAAAATTCACAAATTAAGCATGAATTAAAATAGTTCATTCTAATAGAACAGACAAACACAAATTTTTTTCATTCTATTCTCACCTTCATTCTTTCCTTCATTCAAACATAACATTAACTTATTTCAAGAATCAGAAATTCTCATTTCCTAGGATGTACAAAACCCATAAACATCTCCTTTCACATAAAACCTTGACATATCATACAACTGCAAATCTGTAATATAAAGTGCACCAGGCAAGTAAAATTTAATATTTCCCCAAAATATTTCCCAAGATATGGAACCCATTAATCATTCGAGTGAAGCGAACCTTATTGATATACTAGCATCACTTTTTAATTGTGAAAATATCAATTCCAACACAAAAAACCTTGAGATTTATCCGTTGAAAGATATTCAGTAAAGCCAAACTTACACATTCACATATTACTACTACTATGTAATCCAAAACAGATCTCTGTATCAAAAAGTTCAACTCGAAAGAGGGGATTTTTATTACATGCCACATGAAATATAGGCTGAAAATAAACAAAACACCTAAGAGAGAAAAAAAGAGGCTACTGATGATTGTATGTGTAATTCTGATGCAACTGGGTAGCTGATTCAGGTTTCTGTGATGATTGGGGCGAGTTCTTGTTGGGGCTTTGACTCTTCCCCACAGGAGGCAGACACCTCTTTGAGAAGTAAGAGGCTATCTTCTTCATCTTCCCGCCACTTTTCTCTGCAAATTTTTAAAAGAAATTCTTTTATTTTTTATCAACCTTGAAAAATGTTAATCAGATGGTGGGTCATATATTCCTTTAGATTGACATAAAGTGAGCAAACCTGGAGAAGGTGACAACCCAAGTTTGTTTAAAATATCTTTCTTGACCTGCATCACAAAGAATAACTACCATCAACAATTTAAATTTGAAACAAAATGAATGTTCAAACTAATTTTGGCTACACAATTTGGTTCTATAACTAGGGATGCACGTGGTCGGGGGGTGGTTCACCAGTGACTCAGAGGTCTCAGGCCAGCTGGGCTGAGGGAGGGGTATGCAGACCTAGCCAAGGCTGTTTTCTCCATTTACAATCAGTAAACAAAATAAAAGCATTACTGTTACTCTAAGATCACTTGCTTTTGTAGTTACAAATGTATATGATCTTATAGTTTGAATGGAAATGGTATGATACAAATTTTCAGATTATTTTTATATACCAGGCGATGTTCTAGAAATTCCCATCTAGGTCAGATAATCTCCACCTAGGCGCTAGGCGGTTCTTCACTGCCTCGATTTGGCTGGACACCTAGGCACTGCCTAGGAAAAATCGTACCTCTACTTTGATGCTCTACAATACTTACAATGAATTTGTTAAATATTAAAATATTATTTTTTTGGTAGTGTTTCATGTAAAATTCAAAAAAAGTACATCTATTATACGCTTTTATAGTATAATAAGTATGTACAATAGAAAAATAAATAAATAAAACTGCCACGCCTAAGCACCGCCTAAGCAGCCTAGGCGCTCCGCCGCCTAAGTTTGCCTATCAATTTTTAGAACACTAATACCTAGAGGTAACAACTAAAACATTTTAGCACCAGATGGCCCAGATCAGTTCAAAGGGTCAGAATAGTCCGACACGACCCAAGCAATATGGGAAATATGGATAGGATAGGACTGGGCCATGCCAAAAAAAGGCTGGACAGGACCCGTTCGGCCGGGTCAGGCCATACTGTGCACCATAATTACAACCATCAAAATATAAAATCTGTAGCAAACGTAGACAAGTCTAAGCTCAACTGAACCATTTTAAACTTCGCAAGTTGCCAACTGGCAATGATCGTCATTAAATTGTACCAAATTACCAATATTCAGCTAATCCTTGTGTGATAAGTCTGACTTTGGATACATGGAATACTAAGCTCTTATTATCAAAAGACACATAACGAGCATAACTAACCTGCCAGCGGTTATCAGTGAAGTCTGATATCTCACGTACTTTATTCCTTAATTGTGTTTTCGACACAGTGGGAAACTTAAAATGTAAAGACTCCACCACTTTATTGATACCCTGCGAGCATGACTGAATAACAGATACCTGAAACATCAAGGTACACTCTATTAGCCACAAGTTATTGTATGCTTTAATACTTAATAATGTACATTTCATATATTTTTCATACCAAACATGTAGGTTAAGTTAGCATTTTTTCCTTCTAAAAGAAGAAAAAGTTAATTCAGTACAACACTAACTACAAAGCTTTGATGATATATGTTCGGGTTAGATGCATCATGGGCTACCAAAACCAAAGTGCACAACTTACAATCTGAGGCAAATCTGAGTCCAGTATTGCAGTTGCAGTTGAAACTGGTGTGGTACTCCCCTTGCTACTTGATGGGCTAGCCTCTAGATTCTCTTCTTGAAAATCTTCAATAACTGATATCTCTATAGATGGACAACCAGGGAAAGCAAGCATACTAAGGGCCAGCAAACAAGTTTGTTCAATATCTGGTGTACCAGTGAGATCTTCAGTCAATACTGATGGGACCTTTTCGTGCATTAGATTTGATATAATCAAGGGTTTGTTTCTCCGAAGAGCGTGCTCAGTCACATTATGGAGATACTTCTGCTGGCAGAAAAACACACAGAAATCCTCACTCTCCACCTGTTTAAAACTAGGTGAGCTTCTGGCCTCCTCAACCAAGCCTTTGCATTCCATTTGGTCTTCTTGTACTCCCTAAGGATCACAATAAAAGAGAGATATATAAAAGATTGTCTGACGCATTTTTCATGAAATTGTCACCAACAAATCTATAAAGGCGGTAGTCATGGAAGAGACGAATAAAATTGGAATCTCATTCACCTCCACAAAACTTGTATACACACTAGTTTTGAACACATTGCATCATGATGTGGATATTTGGATGTTATGTTTAACCATGGAATTATAGTTGCAAATGCACAAATTGACATAGCCTCCAACTCTGTATAATACATCTGAAGATGGTGCTAAACTTCTATAATAATTATTGAAGCTTTGCAATGGTAGAAGTACCTCATTTTCTGAAAGATATCCATCAGGCACAAAGAAGCCACCTTCACTTTCATCCTCTTCAGCTTTAGAAGGTCCTTCCTCCAAACTTTCCTCTTCATCATCATTATCGCAGTCTGACAAACTTTCACCTGGTTCCTCCTAAGAAATAAAGAAAAAGTTAGTTCCAAATAACTTTGATTAATAATTAACTGAAGGCATACTGGAGGATAATTATGTTTAAACCCTTCAATAGAACTTCTTTACAGTGATGCCTTCTTCTGGGGAAAACTTGTATCTTACTAGTTATGCTATGTATATTGGTCAACTACACCATACAAACATCAAATCCATGAAATGATATAATTCTTGCTAATAAATTAACATAAATCTCAAACTTAAAAACGTTAAGTTTACATAACAATTCTGAATTGCCAACCAGTTTTGAGTTTTGACGTACATAATAAACATGAGAATTGAAGTTGACCATTGGATTGCCAAATAATAAAATCAATAAAAGTTTCCAACAGCTTGAAGATCAATTTCTTTACAAATAGACATACTTCTTCCCTTCTTCATCACACATTAATCTCATAATCAATGAAATCATAGTTTTCTTTAATAATTTACTTGCATATATTTTTGTAACCTAAAAATGATATAATACATGAGAATAGCACTTAGGTCAACATTTGGATGTCCAAATAAACACATTACAGAAGTTACTAGTGACTTTTAAGAGAAATTATTCTTAACAAGTGCTGGCATACCTCTTCCCATTCTTCATCACTGTCAATCTCATAATCCAAGTCTGGATCCTGTACAAAAGGATGGCGAGGTCCAATTACTCGACTGAAAACAGAAGAAGACATTATCAGGTTTATATCCCAAGCCTACATGATTGATAATAACTTCCAATTTATATCATCTAAATATAAATGACTAACTTTTTATTAAAGAGGCAGCAAAAAGAAAAACATTAAAAAACAAGAGTCTGAGAATGTTCATTTACTTAAAAACTCAGATAGCATGTCAATTGAACTGTACTCATCTTTATCAATCATCTGTACAATTTAACCTCTCTTTTCCTTATTTTATTTTTTGCATATTGAAGTTCATTATGATACAAGAAATGATTTCTATCTATAAAATTCTTCATAAAGTGATTGGGTGTCTATAGACAACAATGTCTGGAAGATTTTTAGAGATCTTAGGAAGAATCACAAGACTTAGATGACTTCCCATTTATGATAGCAAATTAAAATCATAAATCTAATGACATTCAATTTTATTGATTCTCAAGAAACATTAAGGGGTAGGCACAATAACAATTACACTCCTGACAGATTATAATGTTCATGCAATTAGACCAAGAGATCCGGTGCCTTGGCAAGGAAATTCCTTGCTTGTATGTTGACAATATATTATTAGAGTTAAGTTACCAGGCAATTCAATATTATGAAATAGCTATAATAAAGAAAAAACAGTGGCATCATAACGAGAAACCATCTCAGGACTTGATGCAGACATTTCATAACTAAAATAAAAAACATTGATGGCAGAATTTGGATATATATTCTGACAGTAAGAAAATATAACTCAGGGAACAGAAGGGAACCTTTGTTTTGGCCAAGTACCATAAAATGCAGGTCTATGGCTTTTATCAAACTGCAACAGCTGCTTCTTCCGCTTGAAGTTCCGGCCAGTAGGAAGCGGACCATCTGCATTTGTATGATTCTGTCTGAAATTGTTATTTGTCTCACGACTCTCACCCCATCCATCATCAAGCTTCTCTAAGCTCAATTCATCGTCACAATGCGATTGTCTACTCGCAGTTAGCTTGAGTTCCTTAACTAGTTCTGTCTTGGGAATCCGCCGAATGCCCCAATGCTCTTTTCTGTTGGACCGAATAGAATGACCTAAGCGACGCCAATAATTCAAGAGTAGCCTGTGAAATGTAAGAAAAATGATAACCAATTTCCAGAAACCAAGATAGAATTCAATATTAATTATATTTTAAAAAAGAAAGAAAGGAAATAGACATCAATATTAAAGATGAAGGAAGACCCACTTCCAGATATTCTCTGTATCAGTTGCATCATATTGTGAAAGAGCTGAGTCCATTGATTCAGTGACTGAATCAAACATCTTTGAACTCCTGTTACAGGATGTATCTGTACTTGTTATTTTGGCTGGGGATGGCTCCTTCTGGGAGGGAGAACTATTTTTGGATTTTTTAAGGAAGCGCTCCATGAGAGACGCCTGTTTCTGCAGAGCAAGTTGCTTTTTCAGTTCAGCTTCTTCTTTCTCACAGCGTCGTTGATCTCTCTCTGCTTCCTCCTGCTGCCTTCTTAGCTGTTTCCTCAATTCAGATTCTTCTTTCTCGTGACGCTTTTCCTCTTTCTCTGCCTCATCTTGTAACCTTTTGAGCTCCTTTTCCTGCAGTTAATTAAAAGTTAAAATAGCCAATTAATGAATAAGGGTTTTGCTAAGTAGGTTTAAAAATTAAACAATTTAAAATATAGAGAATCTGCTTCTGTTCTGTTACAAATTTATATAACAATATCTATATCCTCTTAAGTGGATTTAAAACAAATTATATCATTATGCCCTTTGGGATATGACATAGAGAAACCAAGAACAGACATCCCATTTCACGACAAATTTATAGATAGAATAATTGTGCTATTACTAACAAACATATAGGGCTAAAAACTAAACTTACACTTTGCAACTTTTCCTTCTGAAGTTCCAGATCCAATCTTTTCTTCTCCTTCTCAACTTCACGCTTATGTCTTTCCATTTGTTTGATCAACATATTATTTTCTCTTTTCCCTTCTTTCTCAGCCCTACAACCATGAATAAAATTTAAACCTAGAGAAAAGACAATTAAAGCAACAAAATATACATAACAAGACTACTGAAGATAGCATACATGTCAGCTCCAGTTTTCTGGACCATGCTGTTAATTAACACACGGATATTTGCCTCACTTAAAACTTTAACGAGCCTTTCTGATGCTTTCATCAACTCTTGCCTGCAGATCTGATCACTCTCTAACTTATGTAAAACCTTTATCATCGCTGAAATGAAGACCAAACATCAGTGACCACTATATGAGCAAATGCTAGCTGGACATATTATAACATTTCATTATAATTGATAACATGCCTATTACCATTACAAAATATATGGAAAGTGCCTCCATACCCACAATTTATGATTGTTTCACTAGAAGCCTTTAAACATAGGACAAGTTTACCCAAAAGTAAAGTGTTTTCCAACTAACGAGTACACACCAAATTTTGTTAATGAAATGGACCAACTATGTAAAAGATATGACGCTAAGCACAAATCTGACTAAAAGAGATGATGCTTCTCCACTAGTAGATATAGAGCAAAATACTAGATTGTGCATTTTTTGAGGGGTTTTGGGGTGGGGGAAGTCCAAGTGTAGGAGAAGAAACTATATTTCCTCGGAAAGTTGACATAAGAATGAATGTTGATTTAGGCTTTTAGCTCACATGTAATATTTAATTTGACTCAAATGTAGCAACTATTTTTCGACAAATCTCACATGAAACCAATGGAAAAATAAAATCTTATTTTCTTTACTAGAGATAATATGGAAACATAAAATCTCTCGATCAATTAAAACAAAACCATGTTTCATGATTTCTGCCCTTAATTAAGTCTTCACAATTCAATACGACTTTTAAAAAGAAATGTGTTCCCTTTGAAACTAAATGAAACAAAATGAAAGTTGTAACTAAGCTTCCATGCAAACAAACCTTATTCTGAAGCACTAAGCATACATGTAAGTTGTAGCATTTCCCCTCCCATGGAAAAGGATCTATAGATACTTTTGCTACAATGATTTCTGCTTTTGATTTTTTGAAATTAATAAATTGAATGTCATGAACTTTTGTAATTTATTATGCTTTCCTAATTCCAATAAACCCACCCAGGCCACAAGGGTCACCAAAAACATACAAGAAATGGCTGGCACCCAGAAAGGCTCTCAAATGGTCAACCTACATCATTTGCAGCTCCCAATCACCAACATTCTAGAAAGAAACTGTAAACTAGCGACTAGATAGCAATGGAGATTTTAATGCAACAAAAGCTAGGTAATAGAAATAAGATTAGGCACCAGCCGCACACAAAGTCATGGGTAGTAGCACGATTATATCTAAGTATAAAATAGACACAGAGAACAGAAGATGATCCAACAGCATTCATGCACACTGAAATCAAGTAATCAACCCATAGGTATTGCTAGTTATGCTTTCTCACCATAATCTTCAATTAAGTAATTTAGACAAGATAAACAACAATAACAAAAATGGTATCCCTGCAATGCAATATGCTTGATCTCAATAAGAGGTGGAAAATTTAATATAGACTATTTATCTGACCATAAACAGCAGTGATCCTTTCATGTATCTTCTTTCGACATGTCCGCCAAATCTTCAGTGAACTACGCATTGATTTTGGGATCAATTTTACATCTCTTGTCTGCATATTAAAACATACACAATGTTGAATAAGAAGAAGGATTGAATACATGAGATGAGAACAATAAGACAGAAAATTTGTATGGAAACAACAAAGACCAAAAAATATCCACTAACAAGATATATTGATATATAGTTAATCAAGTAAATTAGAGAATAGTTAGTTAAGAGACAACATTAGACATTACGGTAAAAATGGTAAACCAGAAATCAACAATCAAATATATATGATATATAAAATGCCTCAACACAACTCAACCCAATAAACAGGGTTTACTCAGAACACATCAGATATGAAATGTAGCTTATAGGCACTGTTTGTTAGTAAAGTTAAAGATATGCATATATGGAAACAAGATCCTTTATAGATATGTATTGGAGCAATTAAAAGGCATAGAGGAAAACAAAACCAAACAATTTGAGCAAACAGAAAATTTACATACTATATATAACTAACCAAATTCAATAAACATGATGAAATTAATATAGAGCAGAAAAGGTAACATATACACAGAAATCAAAATTTCACCTCCCAACACCAAAGGCAAGACTCAGAATCATCTTCCAACACATCAGCATCTGCATTAGGCAATCCATAAAATGATCTCTGCCCAATCAGAAGCACAGAGCTCTTCACAGAAGCAAGAGTAACACCACTTTCTCTCTCCTTCACCTTCTCATAAATCTCATCAACCAATTTCGAAAGGGGAAGATTACTCCCTTCCAACAAAAATGCAATCACTGAATTGCCCAATGTACTTAAATCCAAACCCACTTTCTTCTTCTCCTCCAAAACCTCCTTGAAATAATTAAATAACCCATTTAACTCTTCAGCTAATGCGCCGAGGCGAGATTCTCTACTTTCCTTGCTCAAACACTCAACCAGCGAAGCTCTCTTCCTCTTCAAAGACTTCTTCCCATTGCTCATTTCAGGCTTATTCAACTCATCCACATCAATTACCATTGGTTCCCCCATTTCAAAACCCTAATCGTGCCTGCAATTTCTCAAAAATCACAGAAAATCCAAAAATTCCCGTTTGATTCAAATCAAGATTTTCAGATTCCCCAAATACAATCAACCCACAAACAACAAATACAACGAAAATTCTTAGATTTCCCCGAGAAAAATCAAAACCCTTGTAATTTGACCAAGAAAATTGATACAATAGGCCGAAATGAAGGAAAATCAGATGCAAATGATTGAAACCCACTCTCAGATATCTTCTTCTCTACTTGTGCTTTTGGATTTTTTTATATCAATTTTCTAGGGTTTCTTGTAAAATGGGGAAAAATAGATGCGGAAATTTATAGAATAGGAGTATTACTTTTCCAAAGTCATTATATTTAAACTTATATTGATAGTGAAAAAACAAAGAGATTCCCGCCATTTGAAAACATAATTTGGCTCCAAAAAAGAGTGCGAATTTCTGCTTGGCGCCCTTTATTGTTATCTTTTTGTTCTGGGCTAAAGGGGCAAAGGCCCAAGAAAAGCGACTTGGCCTTCGCGAACGTCAATGATGGGCCAATCTGGTCCAAGTTTGGCTCAGTGGTTAATAATCCTTGACTCTGTTGGCTAGCTGAGCCTGATAATATGTTAACCGGTGGAAATTATTTTGAAAGCCCTGGAAATTTGCACTTTATGCCCCATACTTATCCGATAATTGCATTATAACCCTTTAATGTCAGTTTAGGAAATATTATAGAAGGGCAAAAAGCACGGGGATAGAGCAATTGTTTTGTTTGAGGCAAATATGCCCTTGTTAATAACATAGGGTCGAAAAAGACAACATAAATTGTTATGGACATATTTATTGAAATGAAAACTCTTGCCTTGTTCCATAATTTTTTTAGAGAATAAAATGTAGAGAAAATAATAGTGAATAAAAATTTAAAAAATAATAATTATACACAAGACACAAAATTTATGTTATTTCCTCATAAATCATGATACTCTACTGTCAAACATCACTGTCTCAAACTTAATTATTTTTTTGTATAACTTTACAATCACCTCTAAATAGGGACAAACTCTCATGCATGTGAGTAGGGTCACTTAATTTCACTGGAAAAAAATATTTTATAATACATGATAAATTTAGAAAAAAATAGGTGTATTACATAAATTGACCCCACTAAAATTTTATAAATTTTCTAACGTAATTGAAATTATCTTTTCAATCTATCACCCCTATTCTTTTATATATGCATCTTCATCTAATTTATTAAAATAAATAATGGTTTATTTTATATTAATCGTTTTATTTGAGGGAAATATGCCTTTCTCAATAGAAAAATAAAACATAAATGGTTACGTACATATTTATTGAAATAAAAATATTTGTCAGTGAAGACGCCAAAGAATATTTGATCCGTACGACGGCGTCGTAACAACCAATCATTGGTGGACCCTATAACATAATAATCGTCGAATATAGAAAACGACAAAATAGCTGTTAATAAAAGTTATCGGCGGAACTTTTACATTTAACTATTAAAATACTCATGAATAAAGTAACAGTAACGTACAATGTCATTACATTATTTCGCAGTATTGAACTAATATTTATCACATTAGTAAGAGTAATAATGAAAAGTTTTGTATTTAAAAGTCGCAATTATGAAAAGTTAGACAAACTCATTAATATGTTAGGAAAATAACATTGCAGAACGGATCTAAAACACTCCTCTTAAATAACACTCTATCTTAAATAGCACTCATTTATTAAAACTACGTCGTTTTGGAGATTTTTTTAAAATACAAAATAATATTAAAATATGGTGGTCCCACTTGCTTTCCTTTTATTTATAAAAATGCCACCCGCGGCCCCACTTATTTTTAAAAAAAATCTTCAAAACGACGTAGTTTTAATAAAGGAGTGATACGTAAGAGAGAGTGTTATTTAAGAGAAGTGTTTTAGATCTGTCCTCAATAACATTTGTGATATCCCCAAAATAGGTATACATCATCCATTCTGAGTCGCCAAATACATGGTACAGAATATAAATATAAACTTAATTATACAACTGTCGTGTAACATAAGCTGAGAGTTTTAACACGAATATTGTCTCCTAGACAATATCTAAACTCAAATGAAGTCCTTATTACAATTATTATTACACTATTTCACAGAATAGTGAGGACTACTAAAGCAACCATCTGGACCTTCACTCCATTCCCCAACTAGTCCGAGCTATGTTCTCATTTTCTGATGAGAACAATGAAAGCAAAGGATGAGCTCAACTAACCTAGTAAAGAATATTATGACTAAGATAATGCAGAATAAATTATCGTTAGCCTTCAACAGTGTTAAACTGATAGAATACAAAAGACAACAAGCAGCCCAGCATGAAAAGATTAATTCAAGAATAATATTCATGTATCAAAAATAATTTAGACAGAAAAGAAATCAATTTTCTGGATAAATAGTACCCCAGCATGAAAAGATTAATTTTAACAAGAATGTTCAGAAAAATATTCTTGTGAAAAGATACTAGATGAAGCGCAAATTTCAAGGATATTCTACTAATTTCAAGGAGTATAGAAGCAATATTTAACAAAATGAGTGTAGAATTCAGAATTTGAAACGAAATAATATTACTTATATACTACAGAGTATGGAAGAAAATATTATTTCTTACGAATATTGAACAAAAATAACATCCCTTACCTTAAAAGGAGAGTATTTCTGACTGGTAGGGCGGGAATATTCTTGAAGAAAACTTATACTATTTTCTACGCTCAAAGCTTCCTTAAACTCAAAAGAAATACGCTCAATATTATAGAAGAAGAATTCTCTGATTCTGGTGTGATTTTTAATTCTAAACTAAGCATCCTATTTATAGGAGAATGGAAGGATACTATTTGAATTAGAAAATCACGGGTGAACAGGAAAATTTTCACGGACGATTTCTGCGAAATAATTTTAATTTTACTATGCACACACTATGCAGTACTATGCAACACTATGTAGTACTATTTAAATAAAATATAATATATTCTATTTTACATAAAAAACCAAACTTATAATATATATATATATATATATATATATTTATATATATACACTAACATACTTTATAACTTTTTACCTATTATTTTAAGAAATGAGTAAGTGGGGTCCATGTAATAAGCCAAATTTACAATAAATACTTCATAAAATACCCCTATATTTATCTCAATTCACTTGGCTTCACAAAACACATTTTTAATAATATTCATCATTAATATTATAACTCACAATATTAACAACCAGATCATTCCATTCCTAGGATGAGGGGGCTTTCCGATAAGGATTTCTCCCTATTGGCGCGCAATTAGGTGACCAAACCCCTTTCCTCGACAGAACTTTCTAGACATCGTTAATAATGCAAATAATAATATGAATAACTTTGTCATCTCAATTATTAATTTAATAATATAAAATATTGTGACAATAATTGAATCAATAACGTGAGATACTATGCAGCAATTACTGTGACAATAATTAAATAAAACTGAGTGACTTCTAATGTAAGCATCAATAATCAAAGATACTGTACAATACTGTGTGCTACTATGCAACCACGCGTATTACTGTACTTTTATAACCGGATATTTCAACAGTTAACGGTAAAACTTTTGCCATTATTTTTATAAAAAGTTATTTTCTGTCATTTTCTAACTCCGATAGTAATTCCGTTGTGGTGTCCACCAATGATTGTGCCGTCATACGAATATTCCTTGATAAAACGAATATTCCCCGACCAAATGAATATTTTATAACAACTTGCTTACTTTGCAAAATTTGTAAATATTACCCACAACTATAACATTATAACAAATTCACACCTTAATATTCAAAAATGATATTTAGAGATAAATTCATCTTTATTCATAAAAGTTGGTTTCTTACAACCTTCCATTCTTATGAAATTTCGTCCTTGAAATTGGTGTACGTACCTGGTATGACGAAGAGGTGAGGATACCTTGATTTCATTTCAGATTCTAACTTCCAGGTCATTTCTTCAACATCGTGGTTTCTCCATAAAACTTTGACTTGAGGTATAACCTTTGAGCGTAGAATATGTTCCTTCTTAAGATTTTAACAGGTACATCTTCATACGTTAAGTCTCCCGCTATCTCATCTGGTTCTAATTCAATAATGTGGTTTGGGTCTTCTACATATTTACGTAACATAGATATGTGAAAAACGTTAGGCCACAGTTCCTACTCGATTGAGGATATCAAATGAGCCAATGAATCAAGGATTAAGCTTTCATCTCTTTCCAAATCTCGTAACTCCTTTCTATGGAGCAACACGTAATAACACATGATCTCCAACATTGAATTTCACGTCCCTTCGATGAAGATTAACATAACTCTTTTGTCGATCTTGTGAGGTTTTTATACCTTGTCGAATTATTTAAATCTTTTTCGCTGTCATGCATACCAATTTCGGTCCCAACAATGTTGCTTCACCCACCTCGATCCCAACATATTGGAGAACGACACTTGCATCCATTAAACGCTTCAAATGGAGCCATGCCTATACTTGCTTGATAACTGTTGTTGTAGGAGAATTCCACTAATTTCAAGAAATTGTCCCAACTTCCTTTGAAGTCAACAGAGTCTTAATAAATCTTCAAGAGTTTGAATAGTCCTCTCAGACTGCCCGTCCTTCTGAGGATGATATGTCGAACTGAATCGTAAATCCGTGCCCATAGCTTTCTGTAAACTGACCCAAAACCGTGAAGTGAATATTGGGTCTCAATCAGAAACTATGGATACTGGCATATCATGCATCTATGCCTTGAGAAACCTTAGGAAGACCAGTAATGAAATCCATAGTAATGTGCTCCCACTTCCATTCTGGAATTTCAAGTGGTTGCAATGGACCTTTTGGGATTTGATGCTCTGCCTTGACACGTTAACAAGTTAAACACCTTGAGATAAACTCCGCTATCTCTCTCTTCATATTGCTCCACCAAAATGTATATCGAAGATCACGATACATTTTAGTACTCCTAGGATGGATTACAAACGGTGTGTTGTGCGCCTCCATCATGATTTTATACTTTAAATCAGAGTCATTAGGAAAACAAAGTCTGGAGTTGACTCAAAGTATTCCTTCTTCATAGATTCTTGCTTCCGGAATAGCACCTTCTTGCACTTCTTCTTTATACGCATCATCTCCGGGTTTGTAGCTTGAGCAGCTTTAACTTTATCGATTAAAGTCGGTTCTATTCGTATATTTGACATCATCACGTGGATAAGTCTTTAACTCTATCTCCATCTTTTTTAAGTCATACAAAATGGGCATTTACGTTGACAATATCGCACTCGTACCCGCATATGATCTTCTACTCAATGCGTCAGCTACTACGTTCGCTTTTCTAGGATGGTATTGAATGGGATAATCATAATCTTTCAACAGCTCGAGTCAACGTTGTTGCCGCATGTTAAGTTCTTTTTGGGTGAAGAAATATTTGAGGCTTTTATGATATGTATAGATCTCCACCTTTTCCCCATACAGGTAATGTCTCCAGATCTTAAGCGTGAAAATGACAGCTATTAACTCTAGATCATAAGTAGGATAATTCCTCTCATATTCTTTGAGTTGTCGTGAGGCATAGGCTATGAATTTCTCATGTTATATGAGAACACATCCTAACCCTCTGCCTGAAGCATAGCTGTAGATGACAAATCCCTCCGAACCAGATGGTATTGTCAAAACATGTGCTAAAATGAGTCTCTTCTTGAGTTCTTGAAAACTCTTCTCATATTCCTCGCTCCAATCGAATTTTGTATCTTTTCGAGTCAGCTGAGTTAACGGAGTGGTGATTCGAGAAAACCCTTCCACGAATCTCCGATAATAACCAGCTAAGCCCAGAAAGCTACGTACTTCGGTCACTGACTTAGGTTGCTCCCAACTTTGTATTGCTTCAATCTTCATTGGGTAATGTCTCCAGATCTTAAGCGCGAAAATTACAGCTACCAACTCTAAATCATAAGTAGGATAATTCCTCTCATATTCTTTGAGTTGTCGCGAGGCATAGGCTATGATTTTACCATGTTGCATGAGAACATATCCTAACCCTCTACCTGAAGCTTCAATGTAGATGACAAATCCCTCTGAACCAGATGGTATTATCAAAACATGTGCTAAAATGAGTCTATTCTTGAGTTCTTGAAAACTCTTCTCACATTCCTCGCTACAATCAAATTTTGTATCTTTTCAAGTCAGCTGAGTTAACGAAATGGCGATTCGAGAAAACCCTTCCACGAATCTCCGATAATAACCAGTTAAGCCCAGAAAGTTACGTACTTCGATCACTAACTTAGGTTGCTCCCAGCTTTGTATTGCTTCAATCTTCGTTGGCTCAACAGATATTCTGTGATTTGATATCACGTGCCCCAGGAATGCTACTTCTTCAAGCCTGAACTCGTATTTCTTCAACTTGGCATAAAGCTTATTTTCACGAAGCTTTTGGAGTATCAGTCCCAAGTGTTACTCATGATCTTCATGGCTTTTGGAGTATATGAGGATGTCATCAATAAAGGCAACCATAAAATGATTCAAATAATCCTTGAATACTCGGTTCATCATGTCCATGAAGGCAACAGGATCATTAGTCAATCCAAAAGACATGACTAAGAATTCGTAATGCTTGTACCGAGTTCTGAAGGCAGTCTTTGGAATGTCATCAGTTTTAATCTTTAACTGATGATATTTGGAACGAAGATCGATCTTTGAAAAGAATTTGGCACCTTGCAAATGGGCAAACAAGTTATCAATACGAGGTAACTGGTACCTATTTTTGACGATGACATGATTCAACTCCCGGTAGTCAATACAAAGTCACATACTTCCATCTTTCTTCTTTATGAATAGAACAGGAGTACCCCAAGGAGACGTACTAGGACGAATGAAACCGATGTCTAATAATTCCTGTAGTTGGGTTTTTAACTCCTGAAGTTTAATAGGAGCCATTGGATATGGGGCTTTGGAAATGGGTTTTGTACTGGGTTAAAGGTCAATACAAAACTCGATTTCACGCTCTGGGGGTAGGCCAGGAAGTTCTTCGGGGAATACGTCAGAAAATTTATTAACAATAGAAATATCATTCAAATCTGACGTTTTATTTTTAAATCCGTGACATTGGCTAAAAAAGCTTGACATCCATTTTTCAATAAACGAATGACTTTATGGCTTGATATGATAGTGATAGACTTTAGTGGTTTGGTTGCTTGAATTCGCATAATAGGTTGGTTAGGAATATGAAAGCTAACAACCTTACAAAAATAATCAATTAGCATGAAGAGTAGTTAACCAATCAATCCCTAAAATCACATCAAATGCAATAGTATTTTCAAAGAGATAAGATCGACAGGTAACGTGAGGGTACCAATTTGAATCAAACAATATTTATAAACAGTGGATGTAATGAAGGTTTCTCCCAACGGAGTTTCAACAGATAAGTCAAAGTCTAATTTCTTCGGAGTTAAATTTAAACGTTGAGCGCAAGTAGAAGAAATAAAAGAATGGAGAACCGGTATCAAATAATGTATAAACTTCGCAAGAGTTTATTATTAGCTTACCCGTGATAACCTCGTTCGGGTTCTTCACTTTTTGGGAGGTCACGACAAACTCTCTCCCTTGAACTACCCGCTTTGACTTGTCTAGGATGGATTTTGGTGTCTCCATCCCAGCTGAACTTGACTTCACTACACGACAAAATCAGGCTAGGTGACCTTCTCTTCCGCAATTGTAACACGCCTTGAAATGCTGCATAAAGTTTGGACTGATGTGTCCCTCCCCTCCGCATTTGTAACATACAACCGGTGGTCGTTCTCTTTCCTTGAAAAACTGGGTCTTTGGTCTTTTTGTCTTTCCATCATTATTGAACCTTCTCTTCTTAAAATTTCCACTCCTATTATCTTGGCCAGGATTACCACCGAAGTGGTTACCATTTCTAGCATGTTGATTTCCTCCACGTTTGTTGTCACCGCTTCGATGACTGCTACCACTGGTATTATCGTTTTGCCTGCTGCTATCTTTTGGTTGGACTGACTCATTATCACGCTCTAATAACTGAGCCCTATTCACAACATCTGAATTCAAGCAAAGTTTGTGAGAAATGAGGTATTGACGTATTTTAGATTTCAAACCTCGCAGAAACATTCGCGTCATTCGCTCCTCATTATCAACCAAATGGGATGCAAACCGGGACAACTCAGAAAACTTAGCCTCGTACTGCGACACGGTCATATTGTTTTTCTCCAAGTTGATGAATTCCACCTCCTTCATGTGACGAATACTTTTGGGAAAGTACTTGTCGTTGAACAATTCTTGAAACTTCTCCCAAGACATCTTTAGTGCGGCAGGCTGAGTATGTTTTACAAATTCCCACTAATGATCTACCTCTCCACGCAACATGAAGGTGGCAAAGTGAACCTTTTGCTCCTCGGAGCATCCCAAAAAATCAAATATCTCGTTGATCTGCTTTATCCACGTCTCCGCCTTAAGTGTAAGACCCCGAAATTTTTTAAATAAAAAGGAATTTCCTTTATTTATTATTTTGAAATAGTAAGGGTTGATTTGATTAATGTGGATAGTTAAGGGTTAAATATGCAAATATTTCAAAATAAGCAAGTGGTTATAAAATATTCATTATCGTCGGGAATATTCGTTTGGTCGTGGAATATTAAATCTTTGTCAGGGAATATTAAATGACGACCCAGTAGCGACCATGTGTGGGCCCCATAACGACGATTGGATTGGATGAAGAAAGCGACAAATATAAGTTGTTTTTAAATAACAGGCGTAGTTATTCTGAGATTATCTTTGTTGGAATACCGGTGGTTTAAAAAACACTAATCTGCGTTGTTGAAACGATAGAAGCACCATTGCACCAATTATTGATTCTTACGTAAGAAGGCACTACTCAATAATGGTTACGATAATTCTTGCTTCGATTATTTTATTGAGATTAATAATTCTTTGCGTTGATATTTTATATTCTTGTTGTTTCATAATTGTCATTACACAAGATTTTTCTTTATCGAAGCAATAATTCATATTATCTGAATAATATTATTAGATAACATTATTGGAAATGTCTAGAAAGTTACGCCTAAGGAGAGGTTTGGTCACCTAATTGCGCCGCCCGATGAAGAAGAAATTCTTATTGGAAAGCCCCTCTTTCTGAAGCTACAGTTTGTTAATATTGTGATTACATAATATTATTTGTGAATAATTAATTATTGATTTATATGATGAGGAAAATATATGATGTGGATATAGATGGAGAAAATTTTTAAAATGACAATTGTTGAAAATTAATATTTTATCTTTTTCTGATAAAATAATTCATTTAAATATATTATTTTAATAATATATTAACGGTGATATTTTTACAACGAATGTGGGATATATGAGTATACGAGGAGGAAGAGTATTTTTGTTGCAATAAATGTTTAAAACATGTTAAACATGTCGGTGGACCCCATTTCTTGACTGAAATTTGATTATAGCCTGTAAAATCGTCCGTTTGTGGATTTCGATCAATTTGTATTTGGAATTTGGAAAAACTTTCTTCTGCAAAGTTGTAGAGAATTGAATTTCCTATAAAAACTCGCGAGATTCGAATTTTCTGATGAAAGGGCTATTTACTATGAATTATTGAAGTTCAAGTTCAAATAATTGATTTTGGAAGTTTAAAATATTTTTAATTACAAAAACGTTTTTTCCATTTTGAAACTCATTTAACATGTGCATGGTGGCTGAATTCAGATTCAAGATGTGGGCGTATGAATTTTGTTTATATATAATATTATTATATTCAATTTTACTGCTTTGGTGTTCTAAGCGATTTCCTATAAATAGGGTGCTTAGGTTAGAATTGAAAATCACACCGTAAACTGAAGTTTTCTCTCTATATTATCGAGCGTATTCTTGTGAGTATTTTGAGTATACTTTGAGTATTGCTATACGGTCTTGCAAGTTCAAGTCATAGCTTTATATCCTGTGTTTCAACTAAAGTCTTGTCTTTTCGAGGTAAGGGATATTATTTTTTTGTAATGATATTATTTCTTCAATATCATTATCTTTGAAATGTTGATCTGAAGTTTTTATCAAATTTGGAACTTTTTCATGTCGGGGTTACTATTCATGAGTTCTTATTCACGAGTTACTATTCATGAGTTACTATTCACGAGTTCTTATTCACGAGTACTATTAATGAAAGCGTGAAGATGTTTTTTGTGGAATTTCTATCTTTTGGTGTCGGAGTTACTATTCACGTATACGGCACTATTCACGATATCTGACCTTATTCACGTATACTGATACTTATTCAATCAAAAAAATAAAATTTCTTCTTTTCGTCCAAAACATCTATTCTGGATACTAGCTTTGATTGTATCCATGTTTTGATCATTCTTGAATTTTACACCACTATGATTATTTTTGAGGTATTTTTGGATGTGGATAAAACCAAGTACGAATCCTTAATCCTTAATCCTTGTCATTTTGTTTCACTGGATTCGTTTCTTTAAAAATATTTTTCATCATCCTCAGTCTTAAATGATGATATTATTGAATATCTTTGGCCTGTAGTGCAAAGATGAACAGGTGTTGAGATGAACATGACCGATTGATTAATATCTTTGGCCCTGTAGTGCAAAGATGAGCAGTGTTTAAATGAACATGACAAAGTGATGAATATCTTTGGCTCAGTAGTGCAAAGATGAATATTTGATTCGGATGTATATTGATTGATGTTACAGGGATAAAATATTGATGATGGATTTATTAAATTCATAGATTATAGTAGATTTCATTCTCTACGTAACTCTTCTATGAATTATTATTTCATTGCTAATAATATTGATCCGAAACTTGTTGTCTATTGTATTCTATCAGATTTTTCCCTGTTGAAGACTAACGATAATTTGTTGTATATTATCTTAGTCATAATATTCTTTACTGGGCTAGTTGAGCTCACCCTTTTCCTTGTTGTTCCATTTTTCTTCTCAGGAGGCGAGAATGTAGCGAGTACTAGTCGGGGTATGGAATGAAGGTTCTAGAGAGAGTTGTTTAGTAGTCTTCACCATTTTTGTAAAATAATGAATCAATAATTATGATGGGGATTTATTTGCATGTGGATATTGTCTAGAAGACAATATTATATTTAAACTCATAAGATATATTGTCGATTTTTCACACGACATTTGTATTATTGAAGTTGTAGTTTGCTTTTTTGTACCATGTATTTGGCGACTCGTAATGGGTGTTGTGTATACCTATTTTGGGGGCGTCACGATTAATATCGAGCTATAAGTAAAGAGCCCCGAGCCTCTCATTGGTGACTTCTGTTGATGGGGATGCACCGAAGCGAGACTCTCCGTGGGGACGCCGCTTTTCTTGATTGTGGCAAACCGATAGTACCATTGTGAGGTGTCTTGTGGTTGAAGCACCATGAGAGTCACAAATTGGTATCGAGAGCTTAGGATATGATCTCTGGCGGAGATCGGGAATAGAACTAGGAGGGAGAGACGAGTAAATCCTTCGCTAGTGTGTCCTACCTAAGCTTATTTGTTAGTTGGTCAAGATATAGGGATATTATGTGATATATTGATTTCCTTAATTAACCCTTATTTTATACAAGATTATTTGAGAATGTCGATTGAGAATATTAACGATTAGTAAATGAGGCCGTGTGGAGATGCTGTCTTTACCAACGAGGAGAACGTCTAACAGTGGCAATGTTCCTCCTGTGAACAACACCAATGAAAGCGGATGATGAGCGAGGGGATGTTTAGAAGCTTTTTGCGTTCATGTAAAATCGAGACGAGGAGACTCGTGTTCAAAATCTGAGGAGAGAAATGATAGCAATTCACGGGTGGTCACAAATGGCAAGCTTCAATGAGTTGGGACCACGAGTGCAGAAAGCCGGATCCGATTAAAGAGCGAGACGTGGGTCAACAAATTACCAAGATATTCGATGTCTTGGGATGCGGAGGAACAGAAAGTTCCATTCGCCACCTTTATGTTCCGTGGCGAGGCGATTCTTTGGTGGGAATCAGAAGCGTACCCATCCAAATTGCGCACTCGGCATGTCGTGGGAGACGTTTGAAAGCAGTTCAATGACAAGTACTTCCACGAAAGTATTCGGTCATATGAAGGAAGTGGAGTTTATTAGACTAGAGCGGAATAACATGGCGGTGTCCCGGTCTGGCGAAGTTCGCGAGTTATCCGAGTTTGCACCTCATTTGGTGGAGAATGAGGAACGTATGACGCGGATGTTTCGAGAGGTTTGAAACCCGACATACGTCGATATCTCATTTCTCATAAATTTTCTCTCTATTCGGATGTTGTCAATGTGGCTCGGTTGTTAGGCGAGATAACGAGTATGCGTTCAACCGAGGGGACCATAACCGAGGATCATACCAAGATAGCGATCATCAAAATAACGATAACCAAATGGAGAAAGAAGAATACGATAAAGGCGGTAACCACTCGGTGGTAATCGTGGCCATGAAAATAGAAGAAGCGAGTCGGGAGGAGATTTTAAAAAGAGGAGATTCAACAACGACCATGTGAAGACGTCGGCGCCCGGATGTAACTAGTTTTAAGGGAGGAGAACGACCACCCATCATATGCTACAAATGCGGAAAAGAGGGACATATCGGTCAAACCGCCTAGCAGTTCAAGGTATGCTATAATTGTGGAAAGGAAGGACATATCGCTCGAGATTATGCGATGGCGAAACCTAGTTCAATGAGGACGGTGACTCAAAAGATCGTCCCGAGAAAAGTCAAAGTCAACGATTCCGGGAAGAAGCGTTTGTTGTGACCGGTCAAAATGCGAGGAACCCGAACGGTTAGCACTAAGTTAGTTAATTATAAATTCTTCGAAGTATATACCTTACTAGATATTGGTTCTACCCATTCTTTTATCTCTCTTACTTGCGCTCAACGTTTGAACTTGACTACGGAGAAATTAAACTTTGACCTATCTGTGGAGACTCCATTAGGAGAAACTTTCATTACATCCGTTGTTTAAAAATCTTGCTTGATTCAAGTTGGCACTATCACATTACCTGTTAACCTTATTTCTATAGAGATATTTGCTTTTGATGTGATTTTAAGGTTAACTACTCATCATGCCAAATTGATTGCTTTTGTAAGGTTGTTAGTTTTCATATTCCTAAGCAACTTGGTTATTCAATTCAAGCAATCAAACCATTGTAGTCAAACATTTTCATATCAAGCCATGAAGTCATTCGTTTATTACGGATGTCAAGTTTTCTTAGTCCATGTTATGGATTTGAATAAAGACACGTCAGATTTGAATAATATTCCCGTTGTTATTGATTTTTCCTGACGTATTTCCTGAAGAATTTCTTGGCTTACTCCCAAAGCCTGATATTAAATTTTGTATCGACTTTGAACCCGGTTACAAAACTCATTTCTAAAATCTCATATCGAATGGCTCTATTGAACTTCGTGAGTTAAAAATTCAACTATAGAATTTGGTACTGAGCCTTTATTTTGTGACTTCCTTTGTGGAATTCACCTAAGCCGACTCTCTCTGTAGGGGCGTCATATTTGTAATGCGATAGTAAAATCGATAGGTGTCATTGTGACGTCTTATCCAAGATTGGGATATGAGTCACGATTGAGAAACAACCTAAGTCGATTATCGAAAGACGTAGCTTTCAGAAGCTTAGTTGGTTATTATCGAGATTTGTTGAAGGATATTCTCGAATCGCTATTCCATTAACGCAATTTCGTAGAGATACAAAATTCGAATGGAGCAAGGAATGTGGGAAGAGCTTCGAAGAACTCAAGAGGAGACTCATTTCAGCACATGTTCTGATCATGCCATCCTGGAAAAGCGAACGTGGTAGCTGACGCGTTGAGTAGAAGATCATATGCGGGAACGAGTGCGATGATGTCAAGTATACGCATAGAGCCAACTTTAATAGAAAAAGTTAAGGTTGCTCAAGCCACCGACCCGGAGCTGATGCGTATGAAGAAGAAAGTACAAGAAGGAGCTATTCCGGAAGCGAGAATTGATGAAGAAGGAATACTTCGAGTCAACTCCAGACTTTGCATTCCTAATGATTTTGATTTGAAGCATAGAATCATGATGGAGGCACACAACACATTGTTTGCAATCCATCCTGGGAGTACCAAAATGTATTATGATCTTCAACATACATTTTGGTGGAGCAATATGAGGAGAGAGATCGCGTAGTTTATCTCGAGATGTTTAACTTATCAACATGTAAAGGCGGAGCATCTTGTACCTAAGGGTCCATTGCAACCACTTGAGATTCCGGAATGGAAGTGGGAACACATTACCATGGATTTCGTTACGGGTCTTCCTACGGTTTCTCAAGGCATCAATGCTATTTGGGTTATTGTTGATAGATTAACCAAGTCTGCTCATTTCTTCTGACGTCGAGACTTATTCCTTTGAACGTCTTTCTCGTATGTACGTAAATGCGATTGTGAGATTGCATGGCATGCCAAGATCCATAGTTTTAGATCGTGACCCAAGATTCACTTCATGATTTTGGGTTAGAAAGCTATGGGCGCAATTTCTGATTCGATTTGGCATACCATCCTCAAACGGATGGGCAATCGAAAAGGACTACTCAAACTCTTGAAGATATATTAAAACTCGTGTCCTAGATTTCAAAGGAAGTTGGGATAAGTACTTGCCATTGGTGGAATTCTCATACAACAATAGTTATTAAACAAATATAGGCATGGTTCCATTCAAGCATTATATGGACGAAAATGTCGTTCTCAATATGTTGGGATGAGGTGGGTGAAGCAACATTGTTGGGACCCGAGTTTAATGCGTATGACTAATGATTCGACAACGTATACAAACGGCACAAGATCGACAAAAGAGTTATGCGGATCTTCATCGAAAGGGACGTGGAATTTAATGTAGGGATCATGTATTGTTGCGAGTTGCTCCATGGAAGGGAGTTACAAGATTTGGGAAGAGAGGAAAGCTCGATCCACGATTTATTGGTCCATTTCAAATTCTTGACCGAGTAGGAAATGTAGCCTATAGACTTGCGTTACCTCCGAGTATGTCTCGTGTTCATAATGTGTTTCACATATCCGTACTTAAGTAAATATGTGAAAGACCCGAACCACGTTATAGAGTTAGAACCGGACGAGATAGCCAAGACTTATCGTATGAGGAGGTACTGTCAAGATTTTGGATAGGAAGGAGCATGTCCTACGCTTGCAAAGGTTATACCACAAGTTAAAGTTTTGTGGAGGAATCATGCTATAGAGGAAATGACACGGGAGTTGGAAAGCGGAAATAAAAGCGAGGTATCCTCACCTTTTCAAAACACCAGGTACGTCACGTCAATTTCGAGGACGAAATTTCATAAGGAGGGAGGTTGTAAGACCGAAATTTTTAAATAAAAAGGAATTTCCTTTATTTATTATTTTGAAATAGTAAGGGTTGATTTGATTAATGTGGATAGTTAAGGGTTAAATATGCAAATATTTCAAAATAAGCAGTGGTTATAAAATATTCATTATCGTCGGGGAATATTCGTTTGGTCGTGGAATATTCATGATCGTCGAGGAATATTCGTACGCGACGACAGCCTTGCGACCATGTGTGGGCCCATAACGAAAAGCGATTGGATGAAGAAAAAACTGACAAATATAAGTTGTTTTTAAATAACGGCGTAGTTATTCAGATTATCTTGTTGGAATACCCGGTGGTTAAAAAACACTAATACGCGTTGTTGAAGAAGTACCACAGTATTGCACCAATTATTGATTCTTACGTGAGAAGGCACTACTCAATAATGGTTACGATAATTCTTTGTTCGATATTTTATTGAGATTAATAATTCTTTGCGTTGATATTTTATATTCTTTGTTGTTTGAATAATTGTCATTACACGATATTTTTCTTTATCGAAGCAATAATTCATATTATCTGAATAATATTATTAGATAACATTATTGGCAATGTCTAGAAAGTTACATCTAAGGAGAGGTTTGGTCACCTAATTTAATTGCGGCGCCAAGAAGAAGAAATTCTTATTGAAAGCCCCTCTTTCCTGAGGAAGCGCACAGTTGTCAATATTGTGATTCTCATAATATTATTTGTGAATAATTAATTATTGATTTATATGATGAGGAAAATATTGATTTTATGTGGATATAGATGGAGAAAATTTTAAAATGACAATTGTTGAAAATTAATATTTTATCTTTTTCGATAAAATAATTCATTTAAATATATTATTTTAATAATATATTAACGGTGATATTTTACAACAAATGTGGGATATATGAGTATACGAGGAGGAAGAGTATTTTTGTTGCAATAAATGTTTAAAAACATGTTAAACATGTCGGTGGACCCCATTTCTTGACTGAAATTTGATTATAGCCTGTAAAATCGCCCGTTTGTGGATTTCGATCAATTTCTATTTGGAATTTGGAAAAACTTTCTTCTGCAAAGTTGTAGAGAATTGAATTTCCTATAAAAACTCACGAGATTCGAATTTTCTGATGAAAGGGCTATTTACTATGAATTATTGAAGTTCTGAAGTTCCGAAATAATTGATTTTTGGAAGTTTAAAATATTTTTAATTACAAAAACGTTTTTTCCATTTTTGAAACTCATTTAACATGTGCATGGTGGCTGAATTCAGATTCAAGATGTGGGCGTATGAATTTTGTTTATATATAATATTATTATATTCAATTTTACGCTTTGGTGTTCTAAGCGATTTCCTATAAATAGGGTGCTTAGGTTAGAATTGAAAATCACACCGAAACTAAAGTTTTCTCTCTCTATATTATCGGCGTATTCTTGTGAGTATTTTGAGTATACTTTGAGTATTGCTATACTGATGCAAGTTCAAGTCATAGCCTTTATCCAGGTGTTTCAACTAGAAGTCTTGTCTTTTCGAGGTAAGGGATATTATTTTTTTTGTAATGATATTATTTCTTCAATATCATTATCTTTGAAATGTTGATCTGAAGTTTTATCAAATTTGGAACTTTTTCATGTCGGGTTACTATTCATGAGTTACTATTCACGAGTTACTATTCTTGAGTTCTTATTCACGATTCTTATTCACGAGTACTATTACGGAAAGCGTGAAGATGTTTTTTGTGGAATTTCTATCTTTTGGTGTCGAGATTTACTATTCACGTATCTGACTATTCACGATATCTGACACTATTCACGTATATCTGGTACTATTCAATAGAAAAATAAAATTTCTTCTTTTAAATCCAAAACATCTATTCCGGATACTAGCTTTGATTGTATCCATGTTTTGATCATTCTTGAATTTTACACCACTATGATTATTTTTGAGGTATTTTTGGATGTGGATAAAACCAAAATACGAATCCTTAATCCTTAATCCTTGTCATTTTGTTTCACTTTGGATTCGTTTCTTTAAAAATATTTTTCATCATCCTCGATCTTAAATGATGATATTATTGAATATCTTTGGCACCAGAGTGCAAAGATGAGCAGTGTTGAGATGAACATGACCAGATTGATTAATATCTTTGGCACAGTAGTGCAAAGATGAGCAGTGTTTAAATGAACATGACCAATGATGAATATCTTTGGCTGTGAGTGCAAAGATGAATATTTGATTCGGATGTATATTGATTGATGTTACGAGGATAAAATATTGATGATGGATTTATTAAATTCATAGATTATAGTAGATTTTATTCTCTACGTAACTCTTCTATGAATTATTATTTCATTGCTGAATATTGATCTGAAACTTGTTGTCTATTGTATTCTATCGATTTTTTCTGTTGTTGAAGACTAACGATAATTTGTTGTATATTATCTTAGTCATAATATTCTTCTTGGGCTAGTTGAGCTCACCCTTTTCCTTGTTGTTCCATTTTTCTTCTCGGGAGGCGAGAATGTAAATGAGTACTAGTCGGGGTATGGAATGAAGGTTCTAGAGAGAGTTGTTTAGTAGTCCTCACCATTTTTGTAAAATAATGAATCAATAATTATGATGGGGATTTATTTGCATGTGGATATTGTCTAGAAGACAATATTATATTTAAATTCACAGTATATATTGTCGTATTTCACACGACATTTGTATTATTGAAGTTGTAGTTTGCTTTTTGTACCATGTATTTGGCGACTCAGAATGGGTGTTGTGTATACCTATTTTGGGGGCGTCACATTAAGTGGTTTTGGCTCTCCAAAAAACTCTGGTGGTCCCAGCTCCTTGAACTGCTTAGCGGTGACCGTCCGAGAGTTGTCAGTGTTTCCACCTGCATTTTGGATAGAAGCCGCCCTCGCCTGATGTTGCATAAATTGCATAAAACCTCTGAACGTCCCATCGTTCATCATTTGATCGTTGTTATTTTCCTAAAGATTATTGTCTTCCTGTTGCACATTATCCTGGTTATTGATCTGTGGTGACTCAACGGTCTCCTGTGCTCCATTGCTTATCTCAACATTTTTAGATGCTATTTTAAAATACTGCCACAAAACAAGGGTTAATTGACATACCACATATTATCCCTATATTTTGACCGACCAATTAAATAACAAATAAACTTAGGTAGGTCATACTAACAAAGGATTTACCCATCTCTCATGTGACGCCCCCAAAACAGGTATACATCACCCATCTTGAGTCGCCAAATACATGGTACAAAATTCAAATACAACTTAATTATACAACTGTCGTGTAAAATACGACAAAACAAATGCTATGAGTTTTAATACAAATATTGTCATCTAGACAATATCCACACTCAATAGAGTCCTCATTACATTTATTGTCACACTATTTAACAGAATAGTGAGAACTACTAATGCTATCATCTGGATCGTCACTCCGTTCCCCGACTAGTCCCGGCTACATTCTCATTTCCTGAAAAGAACAGTGAAAGTAAGGGTGAGCTCAACTAGCCCAGTAAGAAATATTATGACTAAGATAATGCAGAATAAATTATCATTAGCCTTCAACAGTATAACAACTGACAGAATATAATAGACAACAAGTTTTAGATCAACAACTGCAGCGGAATAAGCAATCCATTAGAAGAGTCAAGTAGAGCATAAAACCTACTATCTTCTATAATTTAAAAAGATTTTCATCAACTTTATTGCTGAGACTCAGCTTAATAAATAAACCACATCATCCCTGCACCACGACCAAGGATATTCATGTAATCATCAATGGTCATGATTATACCGAATAATCCCTAGTCATAATCATACCAACAACTGTCCACCAATGAACTACAGGCCAATGAAGACTTTTACCACATCATTCGTCACATTACGGTTATGACTATACCGAATAATCCCTGGTCATAATCATACCAAGTCCATCTATGCACGTAAGCTAAAGATGAATTTAATCACAATATAAGCATGAGGATGATGACAATAACATAATAATTCAATAAAACAAGTTCAAGGATAAATTTTAAAGGTTTATAATTTAATTTATCCAAAAATCAATAATGTCCAAATTGTCAACATGATACTTCTTTGTGGAGTAAAATTCAAGAATGCTCCGAAGAATATTTCCATGAAAAAACACTGGATGAAGCGCAAATATCAAGGATATTCCACTAATTTCATGGAGTATAGAAGCCAAAATTTTAACCAAATGAGTATCATAGAATATATGAAAATGTAAATGGATTTTCACCCGCCATGCGGTAATCTACGTAGACAGATCATTTCCACAATTTAATAAGGAATGAATACGAAGGATCATTCAACATGCATATGGTAATCCATATAGACAGGTTATTCCAACAGAATAATAAAGAATGGAATAATAGAAGAATTCACCATGCATGTGATAGATCGCACAGACAGGTTATTCCAACAGAATAATAAATAATGGAACCAGGTCATGCGTAAAATGCACTGACAGGATATTCGAAATATTACAGTAAAATATCTTCCTCTTTTTCTTCATTTTTAATTTAGTCCTGCAAGTATTATCAAACTTGAACCACCTCCCCTAATAGTAAATAATGTGAATCAATAGTTCAATCATGTGAATCAATAGTTATAATCATGTGAAAATACGAATTACAATATAGTACTTCCATCCATACCTTCATTTTTAACTTAGTCATACAAGTATTATCAATCTTGCACCAACTCCCCTAATAATACAAGAATGTGAATCAATAGTATACACATGTGAACAAATAGTTATAATCATGTGAATTAATAGCAATTAATTGCTCATTTATCCGATTACTTACTCGATTGGTCAGTATAACTTCCAGACATCAATTAATATTGAAATAAATGTCGATTTCCACTAACACTAATAATTCCAACACAATCGAACTATCAAATTCATCTTTAATCAACGCGAACTTGTTCATCATTAATATTATAACTCATAATATTTAACAACCAGGTCGTTCCCAGGAAAGAGGGGGATTCCGATAAGGATTTCTCCTTATTGGCGCGCAATTAGATGACCAAACCTCTTCTTGACAGAACTTCTAGACATTGTAAATATTGAAATTTAATAATATGAATAACTTTGTCGTCTCAATTATTGATTTAATAATATATCATATTATGCAGATGGTATTGTGATAATAATTGAATCAATAATATGAGAGATATGATGCAGCAATTACTGTAGTAATAATTGAGTATAACTGAGTGACTTCTCATGTAATCATCAATAATCAATACCGTGTGCTACTATGCCACCACGCGTATTACTGTACTTTTACTACCGGGTAGTTCAACAATTTTAACGATAAAACTTCCGCCGTTATTTTTATAAAAAGATAATTATGTCGTTTTCTAACTACGACAATACTTCCGTTATGTAGGGTCCACTAATGATTGTGTTGTCATCAATATTCGTTAAAAGCGAATATTCCCCACCAATCGAATATTATATAACCACTTGCTTACTTTGCAAAATTTGTAAATATTACCTGAACTATAACATTATATCAAATCCACACCATATTATTCAAAATATATTTCGAGAAAATTATTCATTATTCATAAAAGTTGGGGTCTTACAACCTCCCTTCTTATGAAATTTTGTCCTCGAAATTAGAATGCGTACACAGTATATCGAAGAGGTGAGGATATCTTGACTTCATCTCAGATTCTACCTCCCAGGTCATTTCTTCCACATCGTGGTTTCTCCACAAAACTTTGACTTGAGGTATAACCTTGGAGTGTAGAATATGATCCTTCTTATCCAAGATTTTAACAGGTAACTCTTCATATGATAAATCTTCCTCTATCTCGTCTGGTTCTAATTCAATAATGTGGTTCGGGTCTTTCACATATTTATGTAACATAGATATGTGAAAAACGTTATGAACACGAGACATACTTGGCGGTAAGGCGAGTCTATAGGCCACAGTTCCTACTCAGTCAAGGATTAAAAATGGGCAAATGAATAGATTGAGCTTTCCTCTCTTTCCAAATCTCGTAACTCCTTTCTATGGAGCAACACGTAACAATACATGATCTCCAATATTGAATTCCACGTCTTTTCGATGAAGATCAACATAACTCTTTTGTCGATCTTGTGAGGTTTTTATTCGTTGTCGGATCGTTTAAATCTTTTCCGTAGTGATACGTACCAAATTCGGTCCCAACAACGTTGCTTCACCCACCTCATCCCAGCATACTGGAGAACGACACTTTCTTCCATACAACGCCTCAAATGGAGCCATGCCAATACTTGCTTGATAACTATTGTTGTAGGAAAACTCCACCAATGGTAAGAACTTGTCCCAACTCCCCTTGAAGTCAAGGACACAGAGTCTTAATAAATCTTCAAGAGTTTGAATAGTCCTTTCTGTCTGCCCATCCATTTGAGGATGATATGTCGAACTAAATCCTAAATCCGTGCCCTCCACGACTTTTGAAACTAACCCAAAATCTTAAAGTGAATCTTGGGTCTCGATCGAAACTATGGATCTTGGCATACCATGCAATCTTACAATCTCATTTATGTACATACTAGCAAGACGTTCAAGTGTATAAGTTTCTCGTATCGGTAAGAAATGAGCAGACTTGGTCAATCTATCAACAATGACCCAAATCGCATCTATGCCTTGAGAAACCTTGGGAAGACCAGTAACGAAATCCATGGTAATGTGCTCCCACTTCCATTCTGGAAATTCAAGTGGTTGCAATGGACCTTTTGGCACTTGATGCTCCGCCTTGACTCGTTGACAAGTTAGACACCTTGAAATAAACCCCATTATCTCTCTCTTCATATTGCTCCACCAAAATGTATGTCGAAGGTCACGATACATTTTGGTACTCCTAAGATGGATTGCAAATGGTGTGTTTTGCACCTCCATCATGATTTTATACTTCAAGTCAGAATCGTTAGGAACACAAAGTCTGGAGTTGACTCGAAGTATTCCTTCTTCATCGATTCTTCCTTCTGGAATAGCACCTTCTTGCACTTTCTTCCTCATATGCATCAGCTCCAGGTCTGTAGCTTGAGCAGCTTTAACTTTATCAATTAAAGTTGGTTCCAATCGTATATTTGCCATCATCACATGGGTCCCTGAAGTCTTTAACTCTATTTCCATCTTTTCCAAGTCATACACAATGGCCTTTGCGTTGACAATAATGCACTCGTGCCCGCATATGATCTTCTACTCAATGCGTCAGCTACTACGTTCGCTTTTCTAGGATGGTATTGGATGGTATGATCATAATCTTTCAACAACTCAAGCCATCATCGTTGCCGCATGTTGAGTTCCTTTTGAGTGAAGAAATATTAAAGGCTTTTATGATCCGTATAGATCTCCTCCTTCTCTCCATACAGGTAATGCCTCCAAATCTTAAGCGCAAAAACGACTGCTGCCAACTCTAGAACATGAGTAGGATAATTTCTCTCATATTCTTTGAGTTGTCGTGAGGCATAGGCTATGACTTTCCCATGCTGCATGAGAACACATCCTAACCCTTTGCCTGAAGCATCACTGCTGATGACAAATCCCTCCGAGCCAGATGGTATTGTCGAACAGGTCTTTGAAATGAGTCTCCTCTTGAGTTCTTGAAAACTCTTTTCACATTCCTCGCTCCAACCGAATTTTGTATCTTTTGAGTCATTGAGAGTTAATGGAGTAGCGATTCGAGAAAACCCTTCTACGAATCTCCGATAATAACCAAAAGGCGAGAAAGCTACGTGCTTGATCAACGACTTAGGTTGCTCCCAGCTTTGAATTGCTTCAATCTTTGCCAGGTCAACAGATATTCCATGATTTGATATCACATGCCCAAGGAATGCAACTTTTTCAAGCCAGAACTCGCATTTCTTCAACTTGGCATATAGCTTGTTTTCAAGAAGCTTTTGGAGTATCAGCCTCAAGTGTTGCTCATGGTCTTCACGGGTTTTGGAGTATATGAGGATGTCATCAATAAAGACAACCACAAAGTGATCCAAATATTCCTTGAATACTCGGTTCATCATGTCCATGAAGGCAGCAGGAGCATTAGTCAATCCAAAAGACATGACTAGGAATTCATAATGCCCGTACCAAGTTGTGAAGCAGTCTTTGGAATGTCATCAGTTTTAATCTTCAACTGATGATATTCGGAATGAAGATCAATCTTTGAAAAGAATTTGGCTCCTTACAACTGGTCAAACAGGTCATCAATGCGAGGCGATGGGTACCTATTTTTGATGGTGACATGATTCAACTCCCGATAATCAATACAAAGTCGCATACTTCCATCTTTCTTCTTCACGAATAGAACATGATCACCCCAAGGAGACGTACTAGGATGAATGAAACCGATGTCTAACAATTCCTGTAGTTGGGTTTTTAACTCCTGAAGTTCAATAGGAGCCATTCGATATGGGGCTTTGGAAATGGGTTTTGTACCGGATTCAAGGTCGATACATAATTCAATTTCACGCTCTGGGGGTAGGCCAGAAAGTTCTTCAGGGAATACGTCAGGAAATTTATTAATAATAGAAATATCATTCAAATCTGACGTATTTTTATTTAAATCCGTGACATGGGCTAAGAAAGCTTGACATCCGTTTTTTAATAAATGAATAGCTTTATGATTTGATATGACAGTGATTGACTTTAGTGGTTTGGTTGCTTGAATTCGCATAATAGGTTGGTTAGGAATATGAAAGCTAACAACCTTACGAAAACAATCGATTTTAGCATGATGAGTAGTTAACCAATCAATCCCTAAAATCACATCAAATGCAAGTATTTTCAAAGAAATAAGATCGACGGTAACGTCTGCGATTCTGGATTTGAATCAAACAAGACTTATAAACGGTGGATGTGATGAAGGTTTCTCCTAACGGAGTTTCAATAGATAAAGCAAAGTCTAATTTCTCCGGAGTTAAATTTAAACGTTGAGCGCAAGTAGGAGAAATAAAAGAATGGGTAGAACCGGTATCAAATAAAGTATAAACTTCACTAGAGTTTATGATTAGCTTACCCGTGATCACTTCGTTCAAATTCTTCGCTTTTTGGGAGGTTACGACAAACGCTCTCCCTTGAACTACCGGTTTTGTCTTGTTTGGGACACCCTTTGATGCCTCCATCCCAGTTGGACTTAACTTTGGTGCACGACAAAATCGGGCTAAGTGACCTTCATTTCCATAATTATAACACGCTTTGGACTACATCACGCAGTTTGGACTGATATGTCCCTCCCCTCCGCATTTGTAACATACGATCGGCGGTCGTTCTCCTTCCTTAACAACAGGTGCTGGTGCTGACGTCTTTCCATCTTTGTTGAATCTCCTCTTCTTGAAATGTCTACTCTTATTGTCATGGCCATGATTACCACCGAAGTGATTATCATTTCTGGCATGTTGATTTCCTCCACGTTTGTTGTCACCGCTTCGATGACTGCTACCACTGGTATTATCGACTTGACGGTTGCTTTCTTTTGGTTGGGTTGACTCATTATCGCGCTCCAATAACTGAGCCCTATTCACAACATCTGAATACAAACATAATTTGTGAGAGATTAGGTATTGACGTATCTCGGGTTTCAAACCTCTTAGAAACATCCGCGTCATTCTCTCCTCATTATCAACCATGTGGGACGTAAATCGGGACAACTCGGTAAACTTAGCTTCGTACTGCGCCACGATCATATTGTTCTGCTCAAGCTTGATGAACTCTACTTCCTTCATGTGACGGATACTTTCAGGAAAGTACTTGTCGTTGAACAGTTCTTGGAACTTCTCCCAAGACATCTTCGGTCTGGGCGAGTTGAGTACACTTTTCGATTCCCACCAAGTCAATCTGCTTTCTGCTGCATGACATGAAGGTGGCAAAGGGAACCTTTTGCTCCTCGGAGCATCCCAAGACATCAAATATCTTGTTGATCTGATTTATCCACGTCTCCGCTTTAAGTTGTTTTGGCTCTCCAAAAAATTCTGGTGGTCCCAGCTCCTTGAACTGCTTAGCGGTGACCGTCCGAGAGTTGTCAGTGTTTCCACCTGCATTTTGGACAGAAGCCGCCTTCGCCTGATGTTGCATGAATTGCATAAAACCTCTGAACGTCCCATCGTTCATTATTTGATCGTTGTTGTTTTCCTAAGGATTATTGTCTTCCTGTTGCACATTATCCTCGGTATTAATCTGTGGTGACTCCACGGTCTCATGTGCTTCATTGATTATCTCAACATTTTCGGATGCCATTTACAAATACTGCCACAAAACAAGGGTTAATTAACATATCACATATTATCCCTATACTCTGACCGACCAATTAAATACCAAATAAACTTAGGTAGGTCATACTAGCGAAGGAATTCCTCGTCTCTCCCCTCCTAGTTCTTGTCTCACATCTAAGCCAAGGATCATATCCCTAAGCTTTGATACCAACTGTGATGCCCCCAAAACAAGTATACATCACCCATCTTGAGTCGCCAGATACATGGTACAAAATACAAATAAAAACTTAATTATACAACTGTCGTGTTAAATACGACAAAACAAATGTTGTGAGTTTTAATACAAATATTGTAATCTAGACAATATCCACACTCGATGGAGTCCTCATTACATTTATTGTCACACTATTTAACAGAATAGTGAGAACTACTAATGCTATCATCTAGACCTTCACTCCGTTCCCCGACTAGTCCCGGCTACGTTCTCATTTCCTGAAGAGAACAGTGAAAGAAAGGGTGAGCTCAACTAGCCCAGTAATAAATATTATGACTAAGATAATGCAGAATAAATTATCCTTAGCCTTCAACAGTATAACAACTGACAGAATATAATAGACAACAAGTTTTAGATTAACAACTGCAGTGGAATAAATAATCCATTATAAGAGTCAAGTAGAGCATAAAACCTACTATCTTCTATGATTTAAAAAGATTTTCATCAACTTTATCGCTGAGACTCAGCTTAATAAATAAACCACATCATCCCTGCACAAGGATATTCATATAATCATCAATGGTCATGATTATACCGAATAATCCCTAGTCATAATCATACCAACAATTGTCCACCAATGAACTACAGGCCAATGAAGACTTTTACCACATCATTACGTCACATTACGGTAAATGACTATCTTAAGAATAATCCACGGTCATAATCATACCAAGTCCATCTATGCACGTAAGCCAAAGATGACTTTAATCGAATATAAGCATGAGGATGATGACAATGACATAATAATTCAATAAAACAAGTTCAAGGATAAATTTTAAAGATTTATAATTTAATTTATCCGAAAATCAATAACGTCCAAATTGTCAACATGATACTTCTTTGTGGAGTAAAATTCAAGAATGCTCAGAAGAATATTTCCATGAAAAGATACTGGATGAAGCGCAAATATCAAGGATATTCCACTAATTTCATGGAGTATAGAAGCCAAAACTTTAACCAAATGAGTATCATAGAATATATGAAGCGTAAATGGATTTTCACCCGTAGATGCGTTAATCCACGTAGATGGATCATTTCCACAATTTAATAAGGAATGAATCTGAAGTATCATTCACCATGCATGTGGTAATCCACATAGACAAGTTATTCAACGAATAATAAAGAATGGAATAACGTAAGAATTCATCATGCATGTGATGAACCGCATGCATAAGTTATTCCAATGTAATAATAAATAATGGAACGAATTCAATGCGTAAAAGCATCTTAAGCGAGGATATTCTAACTGAATAATAAAGAATGGAAATAGGTCATGCGTAAAACACACCAACATGATATTCCAACAGAATAATAAAGAATGGAACCAGGTCATGCGTAAAATGCACCAACAGGATATTCCAACAGAATAATAAAGAATGGAATAATGGAAGAATTCACTATGCATGCGATGTACCCTTGCATGCATGTGTTATTCCAACGGAATAATAAAGAATGGAACCCGTTCAAGCGTAATCCTTGCAGACATGGATATTCCAACGAGAATAATAAAGAATGAAATAACGAAAGAATTTCACCATGTATGCGATTGTGATTATGAGCGAGTTATTCCAACATAATAATAAAATGGAATAATGAATCTCTCTTCATGAATCTGAAAGAAATAATACCCTTACCTTAGAAAGAAATGGATATTGGAGTAGAGGTAGCGGACTTCTCTTCTTCTTTCTCTCTATAATTTTGCTCTATAATAATTGCTTGCTCTATAGCTTTAGTGAATTGGTGAGAAATGAAGGAAGATCGAGCTTTTATTTATAGGAAAATATAGTTTCGATAATTGCACGTTTTGGGGCTCAAAATATTACAGTATAATATCTTCCTCTTTTTCTTCATTTTTAATTTAGTCCTGCAAGTATTATCAAACTTGCACCACCTCCCCTAATAGTAAATAATGTGATTCAATAGTAAATCATGTGAATCTATAGTTCTAGACATGTGAAAATACGAATTACAGTATAGTACGTCCATCTATACCTTCATTTTTAACTTAGTCATGCAAGTATTATGAATCTTGCACCAACTCCCCTAATAGTACAAGAATGTGAATCAATAGTACACACATGTGAACAAATAGTTATAATCATGTGAATTAATGGCAATTAATTGCTCATTTATCCGATTACTTACCCGATTGGTCAGTATAACTTGTGAATTAATCATGTGAACGTGAGATACTATGCAACAATTAATGTTGTGACGCCCCCAAAATAGGTATACATCACCCATCTTGAGTCGTCAAATACATGGTACAAAATTCAAATTCAACTTAATTATACAACAGTCGTGTAAAATACGACATAACATAATCTAAGAGTTTTAATAAGAATATTGTCATCTAGACAATATTCACACTCAATGGAGTCCTTATTACATTTATTGTCACACTATTTAATAGAATAGTGAGGACTACTAATGCTATCATCTGGACCGTCACTCGCGGTTCCCATTGAGTCCCGCCACGTTCTCATTTCTGAAGAAAACGGTGAAAGAAAGGGTGAGCTCAACTAGCCCAGTAAGAAATATTATGACTAAGATAATGCAGAATAAATTATCCTTAGCCTTCAACAGTATAACAACTGACAGAATATAATAGACAATAAGTTTTAAATCAACAACTGTAGCGGAATAAGCAATCCATTAGAAGAGTCAAGTAGAGCATAAAATCTATTATCTTCTATGATTTAAAAAGGTTTTTATCAACTTTACAGCTGAGACTCAGCCTAATAAATAAAAACAAATCATCCCTGCATCACGGCCAAGGATATTCATGTACCCATCAATAGTCATGATTATTCCGAATAATCCCTGGTCATAACCATACCAACAACTGTACATCAATGAACTACAGGCCAATGAGAACTTTTACCACATCATTCGTTACATTACGGTCATGATTATACCGAATAATCCCTGGTCATAATCATACCAAGTCCATCTATGCACGTAAGCCAAAGATGACTTTCATGACAATATAAGCATGAGGATGATGACAATGACATAATAATTCAATAAAACAAGTTCAAGGATAAATTTTAAAGATTTATAATTTAATTTATCCAGAAATTAATAACGTCCAAATTGTCAACATGATACTTCTTTGTGGAGTAAAATTCAAGAATGCTCAAAAGAATATTTCCATGAAAAGATACTGGATGAAAGATGGAATAACAGAAGAATAATAAAGAATAGAATAACAGAAGAATTCACCAGGTATGCGATAGACCGCACAAACAGGTTATTCCAACAGAATAATAAATAATGGAACCAGAATTAAATGCATACGCACCGCAAGCGTGATATTCAACAGAATAATAAAGAATGGAATCGGTCATGCGTAATCCGCACGCATATGATATTTCAAATGAATAATAAAGAATGGAATAACAAAAGAATTTCACCGTGTATGCGATTACTTTGCATGAGCGAGTTATTCCAACATAATAATAAAGAATGGAATAATGAAAGAATTTCACCATGTATGCGGTTGCTTGGCATAGACAAAGTTATTCCAACATAATAATAAAGAATGGAATAATGAAGCTCTCTTCATGAATACTGAAAGAAATAATACCCTTACCTTAAAAAGAAGATTTGGATCTTTGGAATAGTGAGGTAGCAGTTCTCGTCTTCTTTCTCTCTATAATTTCTCTCTATAATAATTGCTCTATAGCTTTAGTGAATTAGTGAGAAATGAAGGAAGAATGATGTTCTATTTATAGGAAACTATAGTTTCGATAATTGCAAGTTTTAGGGCTCAAAATATTACAGTATAATACCTTCCTCTTTTTCTTCATTTTTAATTTAGTCTTGCAAGTATTATCAAACTTGCACCACCTCCCCTAATAGTAAATAATGTGAATCAATAGTAAATCATGTGAATCAATAGTTCTAGACATGTGAAAATACGCATTACAGTATAGTACCTCCATCTATACCTCCATTTTTAACTTATTCATGCAAGTATTAACAATCTTGCACCACCACCCCTAATAGTACAAGAATGTGAATCAATAGTACACACATGTGAATAAATAGTTATAATCATGTGAATTAATAGCAATTAATTGCTCATTTATCCGATTAATTACCCGATTGGTCAGTATAACTTCCAGACATCAATTAATATCGAAATAAATATCGATTTCCACTAACACTAATAATTCTAACACAATGGAACTATCAAATTCATCTTTAATCAACACGAACTTATTCATCATTAATATTATAACTCACAATATTTAACAACCAGAGATCGCTCCCGAAAGAGGGGGCTTCGATAAGGATTTCTCCTTATTAGCGCGCCAATTAGATGACCAAACCTCTCCTTGACAAAACTTCTAGACATTGTAAATATTGCAATTTAATAATATGAATAACTTTGTCGTCTCAATTATTGATTTAATAATATATCATATTATGCAGATGATACTGTGACAATAATTGAATCAATAATAGAGAGATATGATCGTGAATTCATCGTAGCAATAATTGAGTATAAATGAGTGACTTCTCACGTAAGCATCAATAATCAATACCGTGCTACTATGCATCCACGCGATTCTTTATTTCTTTACTACCGGGTAGTTCAACGGTTTTAACGGTAACACTTTCGCCATTATTTTTATAAAAGATAATTACATAGTTTTACGACAATACTTACTCAAGCAGGGTCCACCAATGATTGTGTCGTGCATCTAATATTCCCTGTTAAAATGAATATTCCCCGACCAATCGAATATTATATAACCACCTGCTTACTTTGTAAAATTTGTAAATATTACCCACAACTATAACATTATATCAAATCCACACCATAATATTCAAAAATATATTTCGAGAAAATTATTCTTTATTCATAAAAGTTGGGGCCTTACAACTGTGGCAATAATTGAATAAAACTGAGTGACTTCTCACGTAAGCATCAATAATCAAAGATACTGTACAATACTGTGTGCTACTATGCAATCACGCATATTACTGTACTTTTATCATCGGGTATTTTAACAGTTAACGGTAAAACTTTTGCCGTTATTTTCATAAAAAGTTATTTTTGTCATTTTCTAACTCTGACAGTAATTTTATTGTGGGGTCCACCAATGATTGTGCCGTCATACAAATATTCCCTGATAAAATGAATATTCCCCGACCAAACGAATATTTTATAACAACTTGCTTACTTTACAAAATTTGTAAATATTACCCACAACTATAACATTATAACAAATTCACACCTTAATATTCAAAAATGATATTTAGAGAAAAATTCATCTTTATTCATAAAAGTTGGGGTCTTACAACAATGTATACATAAATATTTGTGATATTAATATGTTATTCCCAAATGCACAAAGAGATCTAAAAGTGGGTATAATAGATCATTTAATACTTTATTTTAGAGAATTATTATCAATATTAAATTAAACAAGTTAATTTATTAATTATGCACAGGGAAATGATATTTTGAAAACCCTTCAAAAATTAATATGAAATCACAGTTCTAAATTTAGTATAAGAGAGTGTAGACAAGTCACATGAATAAAACATGGAGTTCAAAAAATAAGTGCAGTAAAGTATATGACACAACAATTTTTAAGAGGTTCGGAACACAAAAGTCTTCTACTCCTCTCTTCTATTCCATGAGTAAGAATATTCCACTAAGGAACGGTAATCGCTCAGATTATAGTTCACACAGAACTTTTTTACAACTAATTCTCTAAAAAGCTCTCAAGTCACATAGACTTGGATTACACTGATCATTAAGATCACAATTACAAAGGAATTGAATGATTTGAAACATTGTTTGCCTAAAAATACTACTAGCAATTACACGCAAGTATACATGATCACTTATGCAATATAGCGACAAATAGAGTAGCATTCCCACGAAGAATAATCTAATAATCAATTAACCAACTACCAACCTTTTATTAACCCAATTTTATTTAAACGATTGAAATAGTTTTGTTAAAATTATAATGCAATTAACATGAATTAACTACAAATAATATCTATCAAAATTAAGTATTAAGATTATAATTTCCCCCGATGAAGTACCCAACGTATTCACCCCATGTTCAATTAGTCACTTGCAGCAAATTGCTAACCAAGGATCCGTAAGTAATTAACTAACTTATTCCAAGATTAGATAATTGTCTTCGTTCCTAATTAATCCACTATATTCCTATATGAGCAATTAACAATGAAGTAATAATTACCAATTCTTATACAAAGTTCATGCGACACGCATGTATAGTCCTATCCTATATGAAAATTGGATATTTACTCCGAGGAAGAATAATTCTAACACATATATCATATTCCCCTCCAAACCAAGAATCAAAATTCCAATATCATCTAGATAGATAGATTAATTGTTGGCCACAAAATTATTACATGAAATACAAAAATATGATAAACAATCTTGCATATAATCGATCATAATCAAATAGAGAATAAATTAATTAAATCCAATCATTGGGTTCCATTGCAATCTTGAATATATAGAAAATTAGTTCAGACTAAAGAAAGAAAACATAATCATCATCAAATCCCTAAACATAATCCCAGTACAAAGATATAAAAATAAGAGTAGAGAAAGAATATGTAAACAACTCCGTCCAATACTCCAATCTTCAATCTGTGTCTTCTTCTTCCTTTTAGAAAAAGTTCTCTGTGGATGATAATGTCAATCTCCCTCTGTAACTGATAGAATGAATTTGTCTCCCTTTTTAAAACCTCTTTTGACTTCTTAATACTCAGGACTTCCTATGCTACGTGTTTTTTTATCAAACTAAGACTTTATTAGCTAAAAAGGTCTCATTATCTCCGCATACACGCGCCCCACGCACCTGGAGAAGTGTCACAATGCCACGGCTCATAGCGTTGCGACTTTCTTCCAGCGTCGTGGTCCTCTCAAGCGGCACTGCGGCCCTCGAGTCCTTGACTATGTCTTCATTTTTTCTTCCTTACACGCCCATTTAAGCCTTTAATACACTGTTAAGCCCCATTCCTAGCTCCAAGTCCTTGCCTAACATTCTTGACTTCATAGTAAGGCTAAATATACACCATTTACTACTCTTTGTCCATTTTAGCTAGCGTATTCCATTCCTACGTAAAACACCAAAATGCATCAAACCAAACTAAAAATACTTAAGAACTAACAAAATAATTAAGTCAAAAATATATGCTTCGTAGATATAAAATCCATTCAGCAAGTGCGTCTAAGTAACATTAAGCTTATTGATCATAGGACTTAACATCATATGAGATTTCTAAATCATAGAATAAGTAGCCTATGAGTTCAGACAAGCAACACTTCAACTTGATCAATTTATTTCTTTCTGTATGTTTTTAATTGTTTGATGTTGCTCGCATTTTATAACTTCACACTGAGATCTTCTCATTGTGATTTGACCGTTATTCCATTCTAACTTGGATACCTGTCGATATCCAATTGTTTGACTTTAAAATATTTTCAACTAGGACCACTTCATGCCACTTTCATCATACTCTACAAGGTGCAGATGTAACCGCGTTTTTTTTGTCCTTATCGTATATAGTTGTGAGCCACAACTTCAGGAATAATTTATCCTCATCGACAACCTTTGGGAGGGTCATTATTGGGATCTTTATGAAAGTAGTATGCACACAAGCCAATCATGTTTGATGATAAAGCATATACTTTGTAACAATCTTATTCATTTATTAATAAAAAGTATTAATTTATTAAAGGCTTTTAATTATCTACATGATGCTGTTTTATAATATATGATAAACCCATAGTTTTAAGCAATGCTTTTAGAATAATGATGATGATCATTCTAATGAGATCTAAATTCTTAGAAAGCTTAAAACTAAAATAGTTCCCAATCATTGGATTACTAAATTGGGGATTAGTGAATCCGGATAGATTGATACATACGTTGCTTGCTCATTGGATGAGGATGATTGATCTCATGATCATTTGTGTGGAGAAACTAAAGCAAGTATGTAGGTGCTTATTAGAGAATAAGTTCAATTGAGCGTGGCTCGCTAAGGAATACCTAATGGAGTTTTACTTTTGTCAATATAGGAATTCTCGTAGTGATAGTAGTCTGAGTGATCCTTGGACTTGAGATCATCATAGTATCTTGTGTATGATGAGTTATACTTTGACTTATTCCTTAAGACCCTTAGGGTATATCAAAGGGTATGCTTGGGTATAATAAGTTGTACATGGAGATAATGTATGATCAATAAAGAATCTACCACTTATTAAAAGAAGAGAAATGTCCTATGTGATTCGATAAATGACAACCCAAAGTAGTCCTTGGCGGCGCGAAATGAAATTAGAAAAGAGTTTCTAATTTGCATTATTTGAGTTGTGCATTTAAGAGTCGAAATACATATAATTAAATAAAATAAGACTTGACAAAGAATTCCATGTCTTATATTTAATTGGGACATTGTATGGTGGAAGGATTGAATTATGCGGTAACTATTTACTCAAAGGTTCTTTTATGATTAATGTTGAAATCTATATTATCCGGAAAGTCGATTGATCGCTAGGAGGCTTATCCTATTGTAGAATAAATATTATTTATTTAAATAAATTAATTGTTTAATTTATTTATTTAAATAAGATTAGAATTGTTCTAATTGATTTATTCACAATTGGTTTAATATGGAGAACCTAAAGGGTCACACCATAAAAGGAAGAATAATTATTTAAGAAGTTAATGGCATAATCGTAATAATATGTTATGTATATTTAATTTAATCTATGGTGATAGAATAAATTAAATAGCTTAATATTTATTATTTAATATTTTAGAAATATTAAATATAAATTAATAAGAGGAGTCTTATTAATATTATTATAATTATTATTATTTTAATTTCTAAAAGAGTTTAGGAATTAATTTAATATAAGTACTCTCATTTATTCCTAATTGGATTAGGAAGGAAAATTAGTTAAAGGAGTTTAATTAATTATCCCTAATAAGATTAGGGAGCTTAATTAATTAAAAGAATTTAATTAATTAAATAAATCCCAATTCCTTAATTGTTAAGGTGGGTTGCCCACATCTATAAATAAGAGGAGTCTTATTATGGGTGAGGGGGTTGTTGACTTTTACAACATACGTAATAATTCCAATTTGTTGGAAAGTACGCCTTTTCTATAGAGATAGAAAACTAGGGTTGAGCCAATACCACTTTTTCTTGAAAAATTCTTTTTCCTTGGTGGATCACCTCTAGAGGCCAAACACTTGGGTGACTAACGTTGATCAAAGGAAGGAACCTAACCCGGTGGATTCAAGTTGAACGCGAAAAGGATTGAGGTGAACTTGTGCCCGAGGAAGCCTCGATCTTCAAGGGTATGATTCTTATTCGTTATCTTTTTCGTTTAATTAATAATTGTGCATAAAGGGTGATCCGGGTATATGGTTTGTAAAATTTTTAAACTCGATTTTTACACGCCTTAGCTTATTTTTGCAATTTGATTGCGTTAATGAATATTACAAACTAATAATGGCATCGAGAGCCAAACCTTTATCTGAATTATTAATTGTTTTAATTTGATATGTATATTGATATGTGTTTAGAACAATTTAATTGGGCATAATTTTATTATATAAAATTTATTAAAAATGAAATCAAAAAAAAAAAAAAAAAAAACGTGATGACATCCTGTTAGAATGACTTGGTCATTTTTTTTTTTTATAAAGGCCACGGTTAATCTGGGAACTTACTTAGTCACGGAAATCAAGGATGTTAAAAAGCATGATTCAAAAATTTGTATATATTATATATATTTGATATATGATATAAATATATACTTATAATATATATATATATATATATATATATATATTATTCTTAATAATTTTATAATTAAAATAAAATTTATTTTAATTTTAAAATAAAAGTTTATTTTAATATTAAAATAAAAAGTTTATTTTAATTTTAAAATTAAATTTCATGCTAACTAATTAGAGTTGGAATTGGATTCCATGATAACTAATTGGAGTTGAAATTGTATTCCATGTTTCCTTAAATAAAGGAGTTTATTTAGATATGAAATAAGATTTCATATTATTCAAAATAAAAAGTTTATTTGTGAATAGGAAAAGAGAATCCATGTTTCCTTAAATAAAGGAGTTTATTTAAATATGAAATAAGATTTCATATTATTCAAAATAAAGGAGTTTATTTGTGAATAGGAAAAAGAGAATCCGTGTTTCCTTTAATAAAGGAGTTATTTTTTTTACATGGAATTGGATTCCATAATTAATTAAAATAAAGGAGTTTATTTTGATTAAAGATTTTGATTAAAATAAAATAGTTTATTTTATTCAAAATTGGATAAATTAAAATAAAATAGTTTTATTTTGATTTAAATTTGGATTAAAATAAAGGAGTTTATTTTGATTCAAAAATAGATTTTATACTAACTAAATTTGCCCATTAAATGATATTAATATATATATTAAATGTTTATTATTCACAAGATTAATGTTATTTATTGATGCATATGATGATGTGTATGATAATAAATGGGATTGATTATGGACTATTGACCAATATGATTGGATTTTATTTTAGTTGGATGCATGAATGTATGGGTTTTATTAAATGGGAATTCAAGTACTGCGCCTTCTCTAATTTTTCTTAATGTAAATTATATCTCTCTCCTATGTACTTCCCCTTGACTGCTGATCAAGGTTTCTATTTATTTTAAATAGTTTTGTAATAGGAATAGTTAGAATTAATTTTGAAAAATTGGAGATCAAGGAGCAAGGAGCTTGAAGACCCGTTTGTAATGGAGCCAGTTTTAAATGTAATAGTTATATTTAAATATTATTTCTTGCACCCCTAGGGGTTTGACCTTTTGGTTCACTTGGTGGCTCTAGTGAACCAAACTAGAATAAAAGTCCATAATCAATTCGGGTAGAATATAGTATTCTATATGTGCATGCTTATACTATATATATTATATATTATGCAAACATGCTTCGCATGTTCATTAATATGACGTGTATTTTATATATATATGTGCATGCGTGGTAAACAAGATGAGACAATTTAATAACAAACCCCTCACATTTTTATATTAAGTCCTAAGCGTTCAAAGATATTTGGAATATCGAGCGATCAGCATTTCTAGCATGATAAAATTAATAGAGTATTAAATATTTAATATGAGTTTGTTGTGTCACCACAAGGCAAGTATTAAGTATTTAAGATGTTAATTTATCACATTTGATGCTTATAAAGAAAATTGAACAATATTATTTTGTTGTGTCACCACAAGAGGATGATATTTTCTTTTTGAATATATGGAGTGCTAGGTCTGGACTTAACTTGGATAATTTTGATTCGGATGTGCCACCACTTGATCAAAATAATCTAAGAGGCAAAATACAAGGAGTTGCATAGTTGATGTAATTGACAAAAGTTGTCTACCTATTTATTTATATATAGTTTGTTGTGTCACCACAAGGCTATATACATTTGAAATGGGATCCTTAGTCTCACTAGCAAATCTTTAATTAGATTTTGCGGCTTAACTATATAAGTGAGGTAATATAGTTTGAAGAAAATAGTGGGAGATACCAATTTAAAACAAGACCTAATTTATTTTGATAATTAATAAAAGAATGTATGTTAAAATATTGTTAATTACAAATTCATTTACGAAATTTTACAATGTCTAAAATTACTATCATCATGCTATATTAAATGCTAAATTAACGAGGCCAAGAATTAAATCGGATTGGTTAAGGAATTTGAGAATAGTTCTCATAGTCGAAAAACTATCTTATTTCCTTAATCGCCTATCCTCCGCAATGGTTGTAGACAATGCCTCCGAGGAAGAGATTGCTACTTTTAGAAAGTGGCAAGATGATGCATGATTGGCTCGATGCATCATGATCGCATCTATGAGTAAACGAGCTTGGCCGACATGAAACTATGGATGCTTCTACTATATTCCCGCACATCAAGTAGTTGATGGTGAGGAAAGTAGGGCCGATAGATATCGAGATATCTAAGGAGCTCTTCCGATCTAGAATGATGAGATGACACTACATAATGATGATAAAAGTCCTTAACATTATCAATTTGATTGATCAATTAGACAACGAGTTTTGTCATGGATGGAGAGTTGATCCAAGATTTGATCTTGCACTCACTCCCGGACTCCTTTCACAATTGTTGTGAATTTTTCATATGAACAAGCTAGATATCAGCCTCGCTGATTTGCTTAACATATTGAAAAATGTTGAGAGTCACTATCCAACCAAGAAAGATCAAGTCTTCTTGGTAGGGGCCAAAGGATCTTCCGAAAAGAAGAACAATTCAAAGAAGGTATATAGAAGGCAAAAACAAAGGATAATAAGAACAAAATCGATCACGATAGCAAAGGAGTTTGCTTCCACTTTGATAAGCATGGACACTTGAAAAGAAACTGCAAGAAGCATCTTGCGAGAGGTTAACCAAAGAAGCTTAGTGAAGTTTCGGTTCACAATACGCTTTTGTTCATGATTAAAATAAATTTTTCTTTAAGTCAAGGTTCTACTTGGGTATTGGATACTGACTTTGGTTATCATAAATATAGATTTATGAAGGGACCAAATGAGTAGAAAAGCTAAACAAATATAAGTAATCCTATGTGTGGGAAATGAAGCAAAAGGTTGCAACATTAGCCATGAAACTTATAGTTTAGCCTTTCTACGGCAAATCTATTAAGTCAATAAGTTGTTATTGTATTCCAGTTCTCGTTGAAAACATTATTTCCATTTTATTATTGGACAATGAAATCTTTGGTATTATAATTAAGAATAATTGTTGTTCTATTTATAATAATAATGTTTTATATAGAACCGGAATATTACTAATAAATTTTGTATACTTGACTTACATGAAAATAATTTTGCAAATTGAACAAATTAGTATAAGAAAAGGAGATGATCATTCAAAGAGTTGAATGTATGTATTTGTTGAAATACAAGTATGAATTATTTGAAAGGTTCAAAGAATTCAGAAGTGAAACAAATTTGCAAAGTATTAAGACTCTTTGATTAGATCAAGGAATAAATACTTGTGCAATAAGTTTCTAGATCATCTCAAATAGTTTTTCTCATAATGGACACCTCATGATACGTAATAATTGATTGATGTATCTGAAAGGTAAAATCATACCTTGTTGAACATGGTACGGTCCAAAATGATTTTACCGCATTCCAAAGATCCTTCAGGATCATGTCCTAGAAATGGTTGCATATCTACTAAAAAGGTAACCTCAAAATCCAAATGAAGACTCCATAAAAGTTATGGATGGAGAGGATTCCTAATCTTAAGTATGTTAAGATAAGGGGTTGTCCAACTTATGTGAAAAGGTTTGAAGGATAAGCTTGGGACAAGATTTGACATGTATGTATTTGTGGGACATCCTAAAGTAAGTTTAGGGTATATGTTCTATAATTCTATTTAGCAAAAGGTGTTTGTTACGAAACACGCCGCCTTCTAAGATAAAGGTGTTTATCATTAAAAGGGGGCTAGTGGGAGGATTATAAATCTTGAAGAGTTCATGATCCACAAAACACTATAAGTCAAATAAGAGGAACACAGTAGATGAACTCTATTGTATTACAAATCGAATCATAAATCTGGAATAGTACCAAGATACCTAGGAGGTATGGATTCATCATAGATGATGATGATGAGGTACACATCATGAAGATGATGATCTAGTTACATCTGATGAGGTAAGTGTTGTAGACACTCAGAGAAATGGATTGAAGCAAGTTTCTCAAATATGGAACATTCGTTTTGATGAGGCAATCAAAAGAGTTTGATTTTATCAAAAAAATAAGAATGAACCTAGTGTGTACAAAAGGGTCAGTGGGAGCATCGTGACATTCCTAGTACTATATGTTGATATACTACGGATAAGGAATGACATACCAATGCTACAATCAGTAAAGATAAAGTTGTCTAAACATTCCTCCATGAATGGTTTGGGAAGAGTATCTTAATTGGGGATAAAATCTATATAGATAGATACTGAGGATGCTCGACTTAACCCAAGGAACGATATTCATTTGATGCTAAAGTCGTTTAGCATGGAAAACTCCAAGAGATGTCTCGTGTCGATGAGCTATGGAGTGTATCTCTTAATAGTCCCCACAGACTCTGAAAAGAGAGGTCGCATGAGTGACAATCATGTATGCAATGAAATGTACGAGACCTCGATGTTGATCACCATATTATGGAGAAGTTCACTATGAGTCATGAAAAACATCTTAAAGTGCTTGGCCAAGCACTAAGGATGTGATCATATTCATGGTGGGTCTTAATTAAAACTAGAGGGCTTAACGACTCGGGTTTTTCGGAAAAGACCAAGACGACAAAAAATCCACTTTAAGGTAAAGGTTACCTTGAATAATTAGTGCGATGAATTGAAAGGTTCCAAACAAAAAAGAGTTCTTTGGTTTAGTGATAAAGACAAAGTATATAGCTATAAATGAAGGCTGCAAGTTGATTGTTTGGATTAAAAGTTCATTACTGAAACTAGGAATAGTTCCTAAGTCTCATCTTGGATCTAAACATGTGTTGTGGCACTTTCATTTGATTATTAGAATCATTGAAAGATGGGAAATCACTATAAAGATAGTGGACTCTCATGAACAACATTACATATCCATTAACTAAAGCTTATCCAACAGCAGGATAATCGTCACTTAGAGAAGAAGAGTATGAGATACCATGACGATTGACTTTAGTGCAAGTGGGAGATTGAAAGTAGTATGCACACAAAGCCAATCATGTTTGATGATAAAGCATATACTTTGTAACAATCTTATTCATTTATTAATAAAAAGTATTAATTTATTAAAGGCTTTTAATTATCTACATGATCTTTGTTTTATAATATGTGATAAACCCATAGTTTTAAGCAATGCTTTTAGAATAATAATGATGATCATTCTAATGAGATCTAAATTCTTAGAAACCTTAAAACTAAAATAGTTCCCAATCATTAGATTACTAAATTGGGGATTAGTGAATCCGGATAGATTGGTACATACGTTGCTTGCTCATTGGATGAGGATGATTGATCTCATGATCATTTGTGTGGAGACACTAAAGCAAGTATGTAGGTGCTTATTAGAGAATAAGTTCACCGAGCGTTGGCTCGCTAAGGAATACCTAATGGAGTTTTACTTGCTGTCGTCAATAGGAATTCTGTAGTGATAGTAATACAAGTGATCCTTGGACTTGAGATCATCATAGTATCTTGTGTATGATGAGTTATACTTTGACTTATTCCTTAAGACCCTTAGGGTATATCAAAGGGTATGCTTGGGTATAATAAGTTGTACATGGAGATAATGTATGATCAATAAAGAATCTACCACTTATTTAAAAGAAGAGAAATGTCCTATGTGATTCGATAAATGACAACCCAAGAGTCCTTGGCGGCGTAATGAAATTAGAAAGGAGTTTCTAATTTGCATTATTTGAGTTGTGCATTTAAGAGTCGAAATACATATAATTAAATAAAATAAGACTTGACAAGAATTCCATGTCTTATATTTAATTGGGACATTGTATGGTGGAAGGATTGAATTGTCACGGTAACTATTTACTCAAAGGTTCTTTTATGATTAATGTTGAAATCTATATTATCTCGAAAGTCGTTGATCGCTAGGGGCTTATCCCTATTGTAGAATAAATATTATTTATTTAAATAAATTAATTGTTTAATTTATTTATTTAAATAAGATTAGAATTGTTCTAATTGATTTATTCACAACCTAGGTTTAATATGGAGAACCTAAAGGGTCACACCATAAAAGGAAGAATAATTATTTAAGAAGTTAATGGCATAATCGTAATAATATGTTATGTATATTTAATTTAATCTATGGTGATAAAATAAATTAAATAGCTTAATATTTATTATTTAATATTTTAGAAATATTAAATATAAATTAATAAGAGAGTCTTATTAATATTATTACAATTATTATTATTTTAATTTCTAAAAGAGTTTAGGTTTAATATAAGTACTCTCATTTATTCCTAATTGGATTAGGAAAAAAATTAGTTAAAGGAGTTTAATTAATTATCCCTAATAAGATTAGGGAGCTTAATTAATTAAAAGAATTTAATTAATTAAATAAATCCCAATTCCTTAATTGTTAAGGTGGGTTGCTTACATCTATAAATAAGAGAGTCTTATTATGGGTGAGGGGGTTGTTGAATTTTACAACATACGTAATAATTCCAATTTGTTGGAGAGTCGCCTTTTCTATAGAGATAGAAAACTAGGGTTGAGCCAATACCCTTCTTCTTGAAAATTCTTTTTCCTTGGTGGATCACCTCTGAGGCCAAACACTTGGGTGGCTAACGTTGATCAAAGGAAGGAACCTAACCTGGATTCAAGTTGAACGAAAAAGGATTGGAGGTGAACTTGTACCGAGGAAGCTCGATCTTCAAGGGTATGATTCTTATTCGTTATCTTTTTCGTTTAATTAATAATTGTGCATAAAGGGTGATCCGGGTATATGGTTTGTAAAATTTTTTAAACTCTGATTTTTATACGCTTCCGCTTATATTTGCAATTTGATTGCGTTCATGAATATTACAAACCTAACACTTTAGTCCTAGGTGTATGACATTACTATAACCTATCAGAAGAGATGAACTCTAAGATTTTGCTTAATCGTAGTGTTATATATCCGATAGTAGAGTGACTTGCCCTTAAGGCTTAACTCTACGATTGGTTTTCATGCTCTACGATCTGAATGTTATACGATCTAATAATACTTTCCCAGTCTTCAACTCTATGATAAGTCTTTAGACTTAGCTTTTGAACAATACATTTACATTAAGGAATGGATCAACTTAGAAAATTTGATCCCTCGCTACAAAAAAATGGGCCTTTAGCAACGATTTTTCGGGCAACGACTTTATAAGTCGTTGCTAAAAGTATATTTTTAGCAACGAAATTTGTCATTCGTTGTAAATTGTGTCAGGCTTTCACTTTTTGCAACGAAATTCATAAGTCGTTGCAAAATTTCGTTGCTAATTCATTGGCGGGAAAAATTTTGTTAGAAATTCGTTGCAAATTTTTTGGCCACTTGATTTCCCGTCATCGTGGGCAACGAAAATTTTTTTGTTGCTAAAAATGGGGCTTTAGCAACGATTTTTCAGGCAATGACTTTATAAGTCGTTGCTAAAAGTGTATGTTTAGCAACGAAACTTGTCCTTCGTTGTAGATTGTGTCAGACTTTCACTTTTTGCAACGAAATTCATAAGTAGTTGCAAAATTTGGAAACAAAATTCGTTAGAAATTCATTGCAAAATTTCTAACCACTTGATTTCTCCTCATCGTAGTAACGAAAAAGTTTT